>NWSH02000050.1:14194076-14231270 GCA_002382865.2 Heliothis virescens
GCGACCTCTCGCGCCAAGCCCTGGTTACAAGCCTATGGTGCGGGGCGAGAGGAAATGGAGATGCCGTTGCCTCCTTCTGAAGGCAGTATGCTAGAGAAAGGCGGCCGGAGCGCCTGTGAAGTTCCCGCACAGCCATCCCGGCCATCGCGGTGGACTCTGGTAGTCACCACGGGCGTCGGGTGTCGAGAGACGACTCCCGGCCACCGTAGGCGTGGGTCTGTGGGCGGTGAGTTTCGGGTGGCTCATCATCCTTCCGTCCCCTTAGAGACGACAGGCCCGTGTCGGCGGCGCTTGTTGTTCCACGCCGCTCCTCAGAGGGTGTCAGCATTCCCCTGCGGGGCCCACTAGGGCCAGAGCCTGTCGGGGCTGCGGGTTGTTCGAAAGGGTCTGATGATTTCCCATCGATAAAAAAAAGGTATTTATAAGAAATTAGCTTCTGCCAGCGGCTTCGCCCGCTTCCCGAGGGATCTATTTCCCGTACCCGGATGAAAAGTAGCCTATATGTTATTCTGATATATAAGCTATATGTCTGCCAAGTTTCATCAAAATCCGTCCAGTGATTCCTGAGATTAGCGCGTGCAAATAGACAAACTTTTAAACATACAGACAACATTTTTTTTTCGAATTCTTACTCTTTTTTCATTTCTTAATAACCCTACATATTTTGTTTTGTAAAAATATTTTTTTTTTTACTGTTTTATAGATAAGGACGGTAAAGACCGATTTGAAACTAAAACAAACTAATTTTCACCTCAGATGCAACGTAAATAAATATCCATCACTGAGTCCACCTGCCGAGCCGTCATCAGTAATTTTACTGTTCGATTAAATGAGTGTAGCGAACGCGAGGGTCTACATTTGGACAATATTATTTTAAAGAAATAAATTCCCAAATGGAATAAGATCACATCTAATATTTGTAATACCGTAATCACGGTATTGGGCTGTCAATACCGGTACTGAAAAATGACCATGTTAAATCCGTGATCACGGTATTACGGGATCCCGGAATACCGGTATTGAAAGCCCTAGTCATTACATTAGTATAGTAGCGCAACGTTCAATTCTACGCGATGTTAATGGTGCCAGTGCTGGCTGCATTCACCTCGACAATGCCTGTATGACACGCAGTTTCTTTTTTCAAATGTCATTTCGTGCTCCTGAACAAAAAGGTCTTTCCTATAAGCATTGCGATTGAACATTGCTACCATAAAATCAAGCAAAGGATCGTGATTACCAACTTGGCCATATTCTGTTATGTGCTGCTTATCTTTGAAATCTAATAAGCTGTCTGCGTCATAATAAAATTTGCAAACGAAGTATCTTATTTTCATAATTTGATAATCATCCGTTTAGATATTAATCATTGACATTCAATAAAAAGGTAGAGATCAGGAGAAATCCACGGTTCAAGGTTCCACGTATAAAGCTAATTGTCTTTCAAAATATCAAAACAATCGCATATCGACAATAGCAAGTCGGAAGCAGTTTCCATAACATAACGGTAAAGAAATTAGTGAATACAAAGAAGACCGTCTGTCCGTCATTATTATATGGCAAGTTTCATTTGCGGTCGAGTCGTTCTTATTGCTCTAGACATAAGGTTAATTTATTTTTATTGAATAGAGTTGTGATGAAACCGCTCGGCTCCCGACTGACGCGCTCGTCGCGTGCGTGTGCGCCGCAAGCTAAGCGGACGCGGCGAAATTATGTGCACTTATCTACAGGCCGGTCGTTAGTCTGTTTCGCGTACCTTGTCATGCATGCCATAGCTTAGTTCGCCTGTTCCGCACTTTCCTTCAAAACAACCAAAGGTACTGAAAATATACTGCAAATTCTATAACTGTTGCCAAAAGACGAGATCTGCAGAAATATCAAGATAAAATTATTTATTCCAAAAACCAGTTCGCAAAACGCGACGTCAATCTGCGTCGCACAATCAACCCGCACGGTTAATGATCAGCCTTGATTAATACCCAGTGAGCTTGTAAGTCAGTCTCACCTCATACAAATTACGAACCGCGACTACCGTTACACCACCGCCTCTCGGGTTACCCAAGATTTTTTTAATTAAAACATTCTCCACGGGGAAACGAAGAAAGAAAAAGGCCAACGGTTACCGATTGAAAGGAAAAAAAACTTTTGCCCCCTCCTTTCATCCATAATCTCGTAATTGTCGGTGTTTTTTGCGCTATAAAAGAAAAAACGAACCCTTTGTGGATTTGTACCCTCGCACGTGCATCATCGAATCTCTTTAACCAATTGCAAACACGAATATAAGCCTGTGAATAGTTATCGAAATATTTTTATCTTAACGTTCTATCGGCGTTCCCAAGTTTGTCAATCATGTGGTGTTATCACTCCATCAGGGCGGTGTATAATGAGAACATGCTAAATAATGAAGAGGAAGTATGGACGGTCAAATATTAAATCGTCGCGTAACCCCTAAATGTCAATTGGGCGATGAAGGCGACGAGACGATTTCGTTAATAGGATTGTAATTAAGCCGAGGGGGTGCGGTGAGAGCGCGGGGGCCGCAGGTGCAAGGATACGGGCGTAACCTTTACAACAGCTGTTCGACACTAAGAAGGAAATGGCTACGATCGCTTTGATGAAAAATAAGAAGAGCTTCTCTTAATCTATTTCTAAGCTAAATTGCCTCCATACACATGTTGTTTCCAAACGTTATTTATGTTCAATATTAATTGTAATACATGAATAGTGCCGAGTCGGCAGCTGTTCGTGACCTGAGGTGTTGCGAATTTATTATTACTTACATATTTTACAAAGGGAAACCTGCAGTGCGTTCATTGTGTTTACATAACAAGTACTGACCAACGCACCGCAATGTTAATGGGACTAATACCATGGGATCTCATACAGTGCTCGCCCAAAGGCCATTTGAATATTAATACGCGGCGGCGTATTCGTTTAGGCGTACATCGCACCGTGCATACATTATTCCGTTATGGGATTATAAATAATCTGACTTTGTAATGGCGTTAGGCGTTATAACGTGTGAAGTCGACTTGAGGACAACGAATAAATCACCATTATCTTCATTATCTGTCCATACTGGCGAATACGTAATGGCAGCGTTTACAGCTAGGCGGTTGCTTCATGCATTACTAATATGTATTTCCAAGAATATACTCTATTAGCTAAACAGAAAAGGTCTAGTCAACACAATGCATGAATTAGTTGTTGGTCACGAATGAACTAAATGACTGCAAGAAAGTCTAGACGTAAACTAATCAATATGAAACACACGCTAAAAATAAGTAAATGTGCGAACAATATACTAGCAGCATTCAAAATGAAGCCTGTAGGTGGTCAATAAAGACCTCATTCGTCGAAAGCCGTAAAAAGTACCAATAGAGAGAAAGCGAAAATTATTTAAAAACATTCCGGTTGTATTCTCACCCTGAAATGTTCGTGTTACAATTTCCGATGAGGCACACTGCTGCAATTCACGATAAAGGGTATCCATCCTTTACTTCCGCTTCTCGAGACTCAAAATCCTTTGATAAATTACTATTTCATCTCAGGATTACGATATTCTCGGCAAACTTTTTGAATTCCCTCACCCTTCGGTTTTAGGGATTGACAGTGCTAAGGAACTTTCGCACCAGTGCCCGCAAATCTTAGTAACATAGAAACGGGAGATTCTTTTGGAAAACTCTTTTTATTGTGCAGGATGCAGAACAAAGTTTAATTTCTTTCTGTCTCTTCATCACACATTAATAAGCAAAAATAATGGTTGATAACCTCTTAATTTATTTATTGTCAGATAGAACTGAACAGATTACGCCGAACGATATTGTATTCTAATATACAGAACCCATAACGCTTGCTCCTAATATTTTTCCGCTAGGGGCCAAATGTCGGTGCCGTGGGAGCGGTAATCCAGCCGGACTGGACACAACCGGGGGTTTTTAATTTGGGGCCCGCCCGCTGTGAACGGATTATCAGGCCGGGAGACTTGCAATTAGTCGTCGTGCCGAGCTTCGGCGTCACTTGCCTTCGCCGAATTTTCGAGGATTACTGCGGCCCTTTGCTCGTTTAGAAGTTAAGGAACCATTTTGTTGAACCTTTATGGCGTAATGCGCTGCTAATAAGTATAACGCTTATAGAAACTCAGTCATCCTCAAAACTTATGTTCCTAACTAATTCTTTTTATAAATAATGCAGTCTTGTACTTTCTCAGAGTTAAAACCGCAGCAGCTTATTTCAAGTTTCATTTATTACGGGCACTGAACGCGTAAAAACAATTTAACTTTGAACAACGTGTCCCGCGGGGCGAGCGCTTTCCGTAACGCCACTTGCACAGCTACCGAATTTATACCTTTACATACCCATCTGGTTATGGCAGAAATGAGAGAGGAAAAATGTGTATTGCCTTTTGATCTCAAGGTTAAGCCGTCAGGATTTAAAAAGTAATACTTTTTAGGGAGGGAGTTACAAAGCTTTTTAGGGTGTTGTGACAACGTGGTGCACTTGGTCTTCATTAATTATAAAAAAAAAACATTGTATTAAAAGTAACGTGGACTATTTATTATCTAGTCTATTTTGGAATACAGCTATTAGAAGTGTAATCTAGATATCAGTTGTTTTGTTGTCCTATAAAAACGACGAAAGTCGCCTGAATTGGAACATGAAAAGCTAAACTTCGCCTCGCCTCGTGGGAACAGCGCGGCGGGTTTTAATTCGTTTATTTTCTTATTATGTCCTTTTAGTACGTTTGTTTGTGGACCCAGCGATGGATTATGAGATTATCCTTGCACTTTGCGGACTATCGTTCTACCCGACTTTTATGAAATGCATTTTATGAAGAGCTTACCAATATAACCAATAATAATGCCTTAGTAGATAAGGCTTATCGCATTTTATTTTTATCTTTAGGTCGTTAAATAAATTTTATTTAAGAGTGTACTTTGTAGAGGACATATTAAAATTTGCGAAGATGTAAGCACTTTTATATCGACTGGCCTTTAATCGTATTTTAACTAGGCCCAGTCACATAAAGTCTGCCCTTTTTAATAATACTAATCAGTGATCAATGTCTACCACGTAACTAGCTAATAAGAGTAATAAGTAAGGCGTACACTGCTACTATATTTTACAGTCAAAGGGAAACCATATACGGTAGCTCTAAAGCTGCCACCAATAAATCCGGTATTTCGTTTCATTGATGAAAATACTATTTTACTAGTACTGGTTAGGTACATTTTTATATGAATCAAAGTATAGCCTAGTTTAAAAAAAAAATCTTCTTGTAATCCCTTATGTCAATAAATTGTTGAGCTGGCCTGAATTTAGGACCTGCTGATTTAAAACTCCAATTATAATTATTCTTCTATTGTTCTTCATAAAATTGTTGCTATTCTGAAGTTCACGCTACTATCGGCTTATTAGCTGCTAACACTGAAATTAATTAATGCACTTAATTAATACGATTTGCTTTAACTGTTATATTATCTTAATATCTCATGGGCATCATCTTATCTCCATCAGTCGCATTTTTATGGAGATCAGATTCTCGTCATTAAAAAACTTTTATAACAAAACGTAAATCATGTCCAATATCTCTTCGATCACTGTTTTATTACGAAACATTTACTATGTACATCGAGATTTCATATAAAAAATACATAGTGACGTCACCCATTCATTATGCTAACATGTGCATAGTGCGTAGTGCACAATGGATATGGTAATCGCGCGCTAAGATTACGATTAAACAATAATAGGGCCGGCCGTCCATGCAGTGCTCGCGATCGATACCGTGCCATCTGGCCCGATCTCGCGACCGTGCTGTATTGTAACTGTCGTAAAAAATACTAACAGATTATCATTATAGGGATTGTTTATTCCCTTTCTTATGAACTGTTTATGTTTGTAATGTAGACAGAAAAAAGTATTTAGTTAAGGTACATTTTTCATTGCAAAAGTAGCAGTCTCGGTGTCTTTTTTGTCCGTCTGCACCGTTTATTTTTGATAAAACTAACAAACTAAAATGAACAAGCTTTTAACTTTCATTGATATTGTTATTGAGACTGTTTACAACAGCTGACAGTACAAACGATGCGTTTCAGAATAAAGCCAGTACATAAATAAAGCGACAAGATCAACGCTCAGTTCTTAAAGTAGTAAACAAAGATAGACCGGTGACACGTGTTTGTAATCGTAACATTGATTCAAACAATGCAGTGTAAACTAGGCCTTACTTGTCAACATGTTATTATCGATGATGGAGATGTATTCATTGATTTTTTTGTCCTTAGCTTTTGTATCATTTATCAAGCAAATAGGCAGCAATTTGGCATGTCACTTAATGAAATGTCTTAATAATTGTCTCGTGCTAGGAAATTGTATTTTTAATTATTTTTATTGTACGCCTTACGAATTACGAAGCTTTTATTTATTATTTAATTATCATCACAATTCGTTCTACAGTTTTATTTGACACCGATATACATATTTAATTGGAAACAGGTTGTCAAGGTGCAGACACGAATGTTATGAATAATTATATAATTTATTAGAATAATGAACTTGTCAAACTATATTTAGATTGAATTACGTTTTTCGGACCACGAGAATGATTCGCATTTTTTTGCTCAGTTCTGCAATGCAGCTTAGTTTTGAAACTGATAGAAGGAAATTGCCCTTAAAATGTTTGATTACCCCATCAAGTTCGAAGAAAACTTCCATCCCTACAAAATCACAATAGAAAAATTTAAAACCTACTTAGTCAATTTTGCACACAATAAAACCATCCCTCCGGTCCCTCGTGAGTTCAATATTGCATTAATGAGGTCCTCTAACAAAGATATTTAATTCTGCACTGAATGCCACTCGCGATGTCTTTGACAACCCTAGCTCGTTCATCTCACATCACTCTTATTACTATCGCAAGAAGGTTGAAAATTGTATCTTTAATGTTACTCAGTAAGTTTATTTTAAGGGTTGTCAGGTCGGGGGTGTGTTACTGGCACGTGCGCACGCATTTTGCGTATTACCCAAATAAATAGTAGGTTGCTTGTTTTGTTTATGTTTGGCGGTTCTCACGAATTTGTTTTCGTTATTAATTCTTAAGCTGCTAAGAACGGGCCCCATCTGTGGCGATGGAGATTTCAAAAGGAAACGCTTTGAAAACAATTAGTTATTTTTGAATTAGGTTACGTACAAGTTGATCAAAGGAGAGCCAAAGAAAATTAATTTTACGCAACATTTAATGATGTTTTGAAACCGCATTGACTTTTAACACTCATCTTTATTTCTTTACATAGTAAAATATTCATTTATTCGTCGTACATTACATAATAAGGAAATAAATATTCAGCATTGTCGTATCACTTGCGTAGGTGGTGCCTTAGGTTATGTTCAGATAGACTTTAGACGGGCATAGAAGGTGCATAGCATTTTTGTTTCACTAAAAACAATCGCAAATATCCTTAAATATCTATACGAATCATTAGTCCAGCAATTAATCGTGTACCTATATCTTAAGTTATATTGCCAATAGTTATCGGCATGTCCTATTTGACATTTGGGCCATTCGCATAAACATTAAATCAAAACAATCTCAATTACACCAGTTACATAATAATTAAGCAGTAGCTATCAGAATTATTACCTAGTTTATTATTTATTGTCCTATAGTTGTTATTGGATATTAATAACAGAAACAATTACTATTATGTACCCTGCAGGGATAACAGAGGTGTTTTGATTGGTACACCTACGCTTGCAAATAGTTCCAAAGGGGGCCACTATTGCCATAAGCGACGCAATTCTTGGACTGCAATTTTTTTATGTATTTTATTTAATTTCTAAGACACTTCTATAGTTTTTTTTTAACATTATACCTATCTAGCCATACGAATACTTCACAAGGTTTATCTGTGTGATGCCGTTTTATACAATTCTTATAGAAGTTGATGTTGTGTCAGGAAACGCTTACATTTATACCTAGCTATAGCTTTTCGTTCGAACCAGTACTATACAATGTTCCAGAATTGCGCGTTATTTTTATTAAAAGGACACTTAACCAAGGGTTGCAGTTACGCTTCAACAAGAACACTGCAGAAACCGATTCAAAAATAAAATTATTATTAGAGGCAGCTGTCCACTCGTATCTGCACAGTATCCTAGTCCACTAAAGTGAGCCCAGTGGACCGTTGAGAATACTAAATTAGCATAATCCATGTGCACACGTGTGTAGCACGCGTCTCATTCATCTCGTCTGCAACCCTTTAGTGGAAGCATTGTGATCGCAGCGATATAATGAGTCTGATTTAATTCATTCCCTGATGACGAACTGCTGGTAAATATCCCGGGGGAGGGTATCGATCGAGCTGTGACCGAATTGTACGAGTCCTTTTGTATTTTTGTTTCAGTTCAGTTCGTTTGTAGTTTTGTGCGGTTTGTTGTTTCTAGTAGATGCAATTTGTTTTTTAGCCTTTGTGTGTTGTAAGAATGGGGTTGTGTAATAGACCTTTAATCAGGATTTAAGGTGATAAATGGAATACGATCCTTGAATGGTCTCAAAATTATTTTAACTAGTTAATATGACAAAGTAACAAATATAACCTGATTTTGTTAATAATACTACTATTTAATATTTGATGTAAATGTAAAAAAAATATATTACATTGGGCGTACACTGAACTCAACAGTATTCATGACGAAATCTAATAAAGTTGAAGGGAAAAGAAATTCCCATAAGTTAAATGAAATGTGCAAAGAGTCACTTTCAGTAATAAAATATTCGGTAAGCTGGTAAGCAATAGCCTGCAGCGGTTATGACGTGCCGAACTCGGCCGCTTGGCGTGTTCGCACACCCCCTACGTACCCTTGTTTGTTACAAATGCATAGCTTTACTAGATATGCAGCACTGGAACACACATCAATCAAACACAGCTCAACACTTTTGAAAAACTTTGAAATTACCTTTCACAATCTTAATTGCTGAAAGTATTTTTATCTGTTACAGAACAAACTACAATTAAAAAAAAACTAAAAAGTCTTGTTATAAAATCTAAGATGTTCGATAAATTCGATCACAATTCACAAAACACCACACAACATTAATAAAACTATCACTCATACCACGCTCGTTGCACAATAAAAAATGAACGTTCCATCTAGTAGATTTGTATCTCTGAGCAACCCTCCCATGATCGTATATTGGGTTACCAGGCCCAAGTGTCGTCGGGGCGTAAGGGCGGGGCCTGATACTATCGACTTTTATACTTTATTGATCATTTTGCGATTGATTGATAGTTATAATCAACTACATCACTTTAATTAAACCGTAAGTGAAATTTTAAATGTTTAATTGGCAATTACTATGCGAATTTAACACCTTCAATAAATGTGGGCAATGTATCTGATAGAAGTTGAAGGGCGTTTTAAGTGCAATATTAATAGTTTCTTCGTTGTTTATGACAGTAATAAACCTTTTTTGCTACTCAGTTTCATGGGTTGATGGGTTTTATCATTTTACATATGTAATTGAATGTCAAGCTAGCTTACACACAAGAACAAGGAACTGAAAAAATTACTTGGTAGAAAGTTATAGTTTTCAATTTGTACTATAATAAATTTATAGATTCATACCAAAAATCTATGCCAAATAGATACAAAAATAATGTTATTATTTTCAGTAAACCCCTCATTAAAATCCCTCTCAATCTGTGACTTGTGAACCACCAATTCTCCCAGCTACATTAACTGTTTCCTAAAGCTATCCTCCTTTGTTTTATCAGCACCCTCCGTACGCCCCACTCACTCCCCTCAGATTACTCGCTATATAATAACAACCACGTAGGTTTCCTACTTCAATTACTTTAGTAACTAAACCATTGTGTTACCGCTGGTTACTCGAAACCATTGACTTTTAGACTTAAATTGCCTCTTAAAATGTATGCAACTTTTTTAATGTTCCCCTTTTTTGAAGGAAAAGATAAATTTGGTCTGTAATTGCAGATATAAATTTTTGTCGATAAAGAAACGACATCGAGAATTTTAAGGGTTAATTTCTTATCAGGTATCAAAAAAGCACAGACGGTACAATAAGCACTTCGTCATGTCTCTCCATTTATTAAATTGTGTCCTTTAAAACTTTACTCAAATTAATCACGTAAGGCTCAGCTGTTGTAGGGAATCCTTCAAAGCACTCTCTTTGCTGTCCCAGCGCTCAGAAGTAAGGCGTAGTGACATGCCATGGCTTACTGTGTCCTGAACTTGAATACGCAAACCTGCACCAAATATTCAACCTTATCACCAAGGGGTAGAGTCGAACTTTCACCAACTCTAAACACCTCGACATTTACAACAGAAAACGGTAGCCGAGATTCAGGGCTGTCAACTTCTATGAATTTATAAGTCAGATATGTCTTTATACAGCAAAAGTACCTTATTTAAGGCATATTGAGATGAATATTTTATAATGTTTTTAGGCTAACATATTTATTAACAACTACGTTTAGTATCGTTAAAGGTAAATCATTTATTTTGAAGTATTTCTGTGTATGGCTTGAGGCGTCAATTATAGTCATGATTTATGTTCCGTTTTGATCGAATTGAAGTTACCTTGTTCACGTCAAAAGCTTTGCCCAAATCAAGAGATTTTAACCAAACCTTGATGTTTTTGTTGGGTAATATAAAAGTATCATTGGATTTTGCCAATGTATAAAAAAAGACTTATTAATATCATTCGGAATGAACTCTAAGAAATACATAAATTGTTAAAAGGTAGCATACCTTACATATTTCTTACTGGCCCAACCGGTACGAAAAGTTTCCTTAAAAAGAAATAAATCTAATTTAACTCTCCAAAAAGTTTGAAAGCAAAACAACAGGTTGGAACGATATCCCCGGCACTTGGACGCCTTAGAATATTCCGTACAAAAGGACCAAGAGGGCAACCCTAATCCGGCAAGGGTCTGATTGCTCATTAATCACGAGCGCCTGTAATTACCGCGCCGGCGCACAACGGAGCCGCCGTAATTTGATTTTAGAACATAGAAATAATGCATCGCGCCCAAAACGGTTTGCGCCAGAATTACGGGTAATTGAAAATTAGGGTCATTTTTTGATGATCATAAAGTATA
Organism: Heliothis virescens; assembly: GCA_002382865.2. Taxonomy (NCBI): domain Eukaryota; kingdom Metazoa; phylum Arthropoda; class Insecta; order Lepidoptera; family Noctuidae; genus Heliothis; species Heliothis virescens. The sequence goes on from NWSH02000050.1 coordinate 14,205,197, forward strand.
TACAGATATTGTACCAGCTGGCAAATTGTGAAGATTCTTTGATCCGAATTCGTAATTATTGATAATGATGGATATTGAATAAAATTGTTGTTGTTGCATTCAATAATTTATATTAAAATAAACTACAACTTCCTAGCTGTAATACGATTAGAAACGCTGAAGGTTAACATTATTCCTTGTTTGTTGGACTAAAAACACTGGTTTTTGTGAAGAAATAAACGACTGCACCGCCACGCCCATATCAAATTCAAAGTGCCTAACTGTCAATCTTTTTGCTTGATGCACGTATCATTTATAAGAAGCAACGCAAAAAGCTGTTGTTATAAAAACCCACAATGCAATTATTATTTCCATATTGTGCTTGCAAATTATGCTCGCTTTGAAGTCGACTATAATCGCGGACTCATCGAAGTGTTAACTTTGTGCAAGGTATAATATCATCACTGCATGCATTTTATTGAATAATTCCATAGGACCATGATTTATGGATTTGAAAACCTCTCTGTGAGTGTTTCGACCACCTGCCCTGAAAACCGGATACAATAAATTATAAGAAAACAAAACTTGTATTCACCCTTTTGAATCAGGGGGATCGTTAGTCTCGTGCCATAAACGTGGTGCGTTTGATCAAATGTTTGTTATAACCGTACGTACAGCGATAGAAATAGAAATGTATGACAAATATTTGTTTTCCTAAACCTTTGTGTAAAGAAGCTATCAAAAGTAACATCGTCAAAAGGAATCTGTTTGTAATAAGGTGCTGGCCAGAAATAAAATTCCTTTTGTGGAGCGAACGGTTTTAGGCTTCATTTTTTGGATGAATGCATGATTTCCCCTCGTATCCTTTTGATAGTTAAAATTAGCTTTCGAACTAATGAACTTGTTACCAACATATATCAAGCAGCAGAACACAGTATTTGATCACATGAACACAAATAGGAAGGCAATAAATTTCTGCCTACAAAGACACGGGACAAGACAAATGCGAGGTGTTAGTTTGCGGTATGCTCTAACTGGCTTGTTGAGTGGAAATACAACAGGAAACGTTCTGAACAAGCTCTGGACACCGCTGGAGGTTAAAATAAAGTGGATTAACGGGAGAATCGGAGACTGGGACACGATTCTGTTGCAGGCTTTCCGAACAACTCGGTACACATGACGCAAGATCTGGATCTCAAACCCGTTTTGCGCTTGCTATCGCACTGTTTACATCGACATCGGGATGAAACAGTTCCAATGCGATTATTTTTGCCGAAGAAATCAAATTCTGCTGTGATTTTATCTTATTAATGAAACGAAACATTGACATAACGTTTATTTAATAAAATTTCCATAAAATTGTGCTCCAAATTTTTCGCCAACATTTTGATTCGAAGCCATGATTGGCCCCTCCAATCAGGGCGTACGCGGCGAGCATATCAGCTTTGGGGCAAACAAAATATACCAAATTGTGTACGTAATGTTGGTCGCTGCACTCGTTTAGTCTGCCGGTTAATGAGTTTCCAATTAATTGATTTTATGTCAAACTATCACCGCACAATACTTTTTTATCTGCTTGATGAAGTGGACTATTTTCAAATTATTTAACGGCACATTACGGCCATGACTCAGTCAGGCTAGCGTTCTGTAATTTCTCTATGGTTACTATAGATATCAATTCTCTCGGTAAAATCAATAAACATTATATTGCGCTTACGGCTTGTCTAACACTTTATTTATATTTAGTTTTATCATTATTTATACTTATTTATATTTAGTTTTATCATTATTTATATGACTGCCGACTGATTTACTTAAGTAACTTTTCTATTACATACTTTTTATACCCAATCAATTAATTGGTAACACAGTAGTTCTAAAGATTCCTCTTCAATATTATCGGAAGTTGCACCCGCTACCAGGCGATCAGCGTCGAACAAGAAGTTAGCGTGAAGGGACCATGGGGGAACACGACGCTCACAGAATACTAAACAGCTCTTACAACTTCTGAAAGCCTGGTACGATAACGAATTTTCTTTCGATCGCACTTGCTGTCTCACTAACACAGTACGAGTAAAAGGGATGACACTCCAGAAACGATAGAGCGCAGTACAAATTACCACAGTATTGATACTTGCACTGATACTAATGAACTGTTGTTCTGCTAATTCTATTTGAGAGGTGGCAAACAAAGCTAATGTAGTGTATTTGTTACAGGTAATGCACGGCAATGTGGCGTTTTAATGCTGGTAATTGAAACAGAACGCGATCAATACGCTTGATATTTGGGTAATTTGCACGTGTCATTAACACAAAGTGATGTCAAGTCATTAAAGTTAATAGCTATAGGTTTTTTAAAAGTAGGTATACATTCTTAATAAGCATAAATTCACACAGTCCAAGCCGATACGGCGTTAGTCGTATTCCGTACCGGGTCTAATCGCCTGAGGTCAACGGCAGCGCAGGTACTGGGATTTTTTGTCCTCCCCCCTCCACACGACGACATTCCTGCCTAACCCCGAGGGCTACCGAATTTAATGTTTAATGTCATTCTTTTTAAGGAAATTGATTTACTTCGATCTCGTGAAACCGGTTTTGTATGCTGACACAAAAAAGATTTGTAGGTGATTATGATATTGATTGATTAGCATTGATTTTGGCGATCGATATTTTACGAAGGGATCGAAATAAATAATGTGTCAATGAAAGATTGGATCAGCACCAAATTAGAAATTTAAGGTAGCGAATAAAGAGTAAACTGTTTTTTTCTGATTATTTTTAAGATTTTTTTTATGATAAAAATACACAGATGTAGAGAATTGATCAAAATCATTTTGAATTCGTTTGAGGTGAATCTTATACATATTTAATAGTGACAACGCAACAGGTCGAAAAGGCAGATCTTTTATATGGCGTTTCATGAAAAAAAAAAAAAGATCACAGGTATGGCGCGATAGTGCATAAAAAAAGAATTCATTTCGCTTACAGTGCCAATTTTGTTTTCCATTCGGCTATTTTCAACGTTCGTCATCGTAGTCAACGAATAGCCTTTTAAATCTTTAATGGATATATTCGAAAATATTTTGTATCGTTTGACGGATTTGTTACCACAACACAATGGGATGAAATTGATTTTAAAGTTTTGCCTTCGGATATACATGTCGGTAATTTATTTGCACGAATGCGAATGAAACTGTAGTTATGCCGTTTCAGTTGGCGATTGTCAGTTGATGTTTTTAAGACAAGTAAAGTTGAATTTAGTAGAATAGTCCATACCAGACAGAAATTAACGACTCACGATTCTAAAAACAAAATCTAAAATCCGTTTAAGACAGTATTTTATTTATCAAAGCATTCAATATATTCTGTTTCGTAACATCAGTCCGAATAAACTAATGTATGGTAATACATTTAAAATCCCAATTTAATACTATTCGTTCGTGTAGGAATGTTTAGTAGAACGAATCTGTTAGTATGTAGGCGGATTTAAATATCACACCGTTCTCATATTGCGGCTCCACAGCCGTCCATCAGTCCCTTGTAACTCGATGCCTACCATATTTTATACACAAGCCTATAACTGAGTCACAACTGTAATTATGGGAAATATAAATATCATACATTTTTATGAACGCACCTCTGACTCCTGCATTGTCAAGCAGTCGTTCGGGTGTACCCAATCCATGTTGTAAATGAAGTTTTATGATCATACCCAAGTTTACGTTACCTTCAGTATAAATCTGTCTGGCTGCATAACTAAGTTTAAATGCGACATAAAAATTTACGACACTAAAAACATGGTGGACATGTAAAAATTTACATTACACCACAAAGAGTTTGAAGCTCGCGTAAAGTTCAAACTACTACGAATTGTTTGTCTCAAGGCATGAACAATGAATCAGTTTAAGCCCAGCCATTAGTTGCGTCAGACTTCGAAGCTCAGCGCCGCAAATCGCAATACTTGGAGTCTTACACTCTCTGTAAGCGGGTCACGGAACTGGAACTCGCCCACAACCGATAACATAACCAAGTTCCCACAACGAACGGAAACACTCATTCTCATTGCCGATCTAATCGCGATTACTCACTGTTTCATCGGTCATTCATAGATTTTTATTCTCTGTTTCATTGATCAACTCCCCCCGAATTACGCAATGTGCATGAACGTTTTCTTGTTAATACATCGTATAGTGTTCATTCAGGAACGGGCAAAATTAGAACCACCGTAATTTCGTTCTACGTAATCGTAGCTGTTTTAAAGTCTCGTGAAAAGTAAATTAGTCTTCCAACTTCCACATAACAGTCAATTCCCTATCAATTACACAATGCCTAGCCTCGGTCCAGTCGTTCATTTAATTTTTTTCCATTGATCTGCTTTTAGCTGTGAGTAACGTAAACTGTAGTCTATTCTTGAAAGCGAAAACGGCGTTAATTACTGAAATAGTTGGTAGCTGTTCATTGTCAATTCATTTGCAATTACCACGAGTCAAGGTTTTTGACTTTTAACTTGCAATTGTAGTAGGTTCAAGAACAATACGACACCGCTAGTTCAGTCAAAAGAATTAAAGTGGCTCCCAATTTGAGTTATCATTGTTTTCGGGATTAGGGAAAAGTGATCTAACTGCCAATTAAATTTCATTGATTTCATTTAATACTAGTTTTTCTTGTGATATAGCTCCTTTCTTGCCTAAATTACTAGTTCTACTACCTAAGTTCGAACTTGGTGAGTAGTAACTTGCAATTTTTGGAAGCAATGGTATTGGGTATATTTTTTTTAATAAATCTTCAATACACGTGCATTGCAGAATTCAATAGCATCCAATTGAGGAACAGTAATAACATCTTGTTTCATTTTAAAATCATTCAGCAAACAAAAGTACCAAAATACCCAGTAATTTGCACGAATCCTTTTTGCAGTAACATATTAATATTTAATTATTGTATGCTGTATCACTCGTTCATCTTTTGCCGACGTTTGCTTGCAATTTTTAATATCGCAGCGAGGGGTCGGTGTTTTGCGAAATGCTTTAAATGAAATGCCCCGGGAATTCCGGGATTGAACAAAGCATTGTACAGAGTGATTGGAGGTTTCTGCGTTGTCATTCCTTTGGTGAGTAGCGATAGCCTTTGAGAAATCAACTTAGTCACAGCCACAGCTTTTTTCACAATCTTAGTGACGCATTTAATCATTTTCTCAGGTGACTAACACTGATTTCTTTTCTTCATCTTGAATGACAGGAAGTTCGAGTTAATTCCTCTCATGACTTAGTTTGTAATCACAAGAGTTGTAGGTGTTTACATTTGCAACTTGACTTAGCTGCGGCCCTTCGTCGTCTTGATAATCTTTATTAAATATTTGTAGTGGACTTTGGGAGCTCATGGAAATGACTTAAACGTTTAGGGATTAGACGAGTAAATCTGTATTAACTGTGTTTCGATCTAATTCCAGGCAATGAAAATATTAAGAGATTATCGAAGTAGCAGATTAGAGAACTAAACACTTCTCAGAAGTATTATTAATTCCTTTTGCTTCAGCAAAAACTTTTTCAATTTCTTGCATGAAATAAGGCGTGGAAATAAAAATGTGGTAATTTGAACTGCATGCGCTGGGTGCAGTGGCGTTGACCCTAGCTTTGTTTACCATGCGTACCTACCGCGGTATTATGGCTTGTTTATCTGTTCCGTTGAAACACTAGCCTCAGCTGTATTGATATACGGATCTCTGAACGCTTTGATTCATCATACACCACCGTATATAGCATTCGATACTACTGTTTGTGTTAGTTTGTTGGCTGGAACATAACAAACCTCGTGCTAATATTGATCTTTAGTTTCATCAAAAGGCATACAAGGGCTGGTGGAATTTATTGGAATATTTCTATAATGAATAAAACAAATCCTTCCGAAACAGTATTTCTCGTTTAGTAATAACAAAGTAATAATGGTCCGCGGCCCGTGGGTAGGCTGGCGTGCTGCGTCCAAGTGACGTGGCGTTTGACAAGTCACGCACTCCAAAACATAACTTGTGTGAGAGAATAAACAACTGGGAGCACCAAGTGTTCCGCTACAGTGGGAATGAGCGTGGAATTCTGGTGGGCGGCCCGCCATTACCAGATAATTACTATCATTCACCGATCGCTACTTGTCGCGTTTCCAATTTTCCACTACCTTAAAATTATGCCTCAAACCAGTCCAACCGTATCAGGACATTAAAGTAATCTCAGAAATGTATAGCTCCTAGATTGGCTCTCGGCTCTAACGACACTTGATGAATTGCCTCGCAATTGCCAATGTACAAGTTAACAGCTTTATACACCTGTTCTGTTATTAATAAACAGGTAGCATGAATGGAAATTGTTTGGATAAATCTTTCTCGAGTCTAACAAACTTAGCGTAGCCAGTTTCTCTGTTACAACGAAAATGTAAAGCCAAGTTTCCTATTAAAGAAAGTACCGATAAAGACGGTGAGTAGGTTTTGAGCGATAAAATGCAGAGTTATAAATAAAGGTTTAAAGTACACCTACGTTAGTAATAAACCTTCAGTGGTGACTGGTAACATGCCAGGGTCATCATTGTAGGTCGATGCAGTTGCTTGTATCACCGCCACTTTTCTTATGCACCAATTGGCACAAATGTTAAGATGACAGCGGATTAGAAAGTGATTTATTAAGTTATGCGTGGCGAACCGCTGATGAATGGTAAAGCTTCATAAAATATTCAAGGTGCCAATAGGAGTTCAATGATATCTATTAACGTAGAGAGTGTGTTGAAGTATAGGTGTGACTTTGGAAAAGTAAAATACTCTCTGGTATATTTACCGTTGCAATTCCAAGAATTATAATTTCCAAGTATACCCAAGAACCTCAGATCAGTTTATGACTTAAGTCGTACCTTTGCCGTCAAAGACAAAGACGAAGCGGTGAGTGGCGGTAAACACGAGGGTTTATGGTGCATGTACCGCCCAACCTTGAGCCTCCTAGTGTAGCCTGCCTGAGAGACCAATAACGTTACCTCTAGGTAATGCAGGCAATCATAACGATTGCTACTTACACACAATGTAGTACACGGTACAATCCAATTCCAATGTCTAGTAAACATATTGAATGGACATATCGGAAAGCTGGTACTTAAAAACTAGGTTTATTGACTGCACATTGAAGGCATGTTATCAAGTTATTGAATGAGTTGTAGGTTGGAAAAAGTCTTGTTTTATTATTTTGCTAAAGTACAAATTACCGAGGTTAACAGTGGGATGTCGACGAGGCGAGGTCTTACGAGGCTTCGACTACCTCGAAGTCTTTATGCGTCTGAGCTGCATTGCAGAACTTTTGTTTTCGCTAACAAGCTAAAATTACAACTTACTAAGAATTATTAAAATAACTTGTGCAAGAAACAGTTATTATTATGTAGGTTACTTGTCTTAAACGCAGCATGTCGGAACGTGCTGCACTAAAGTTGGTACTTTATGCACTATGGTACCATCGACTTCGAACTACAAGCTACTGAAAGTGGCATTGAGCGCACTAAAAACCCCAACGTTTACCTGAGCAACTTAGTAAAGTACCAAGTGATTACTTGCATTTCATTAGCGTCTTTACGACGAAGCCATAATTATTATGTCCGTTAAATATATGAAGTAATTACATCGTCGGCCTCGTGTGAAATACCTGACCGAATATCCATTTAATTTCGAGCTTACGACTGCAATTCTTAATGCTTTTACAACTTGGTTGATTGACTCAAGGAACAAAATATGCAGCGTGCCGATATTAAAGAAACTACTTCCTAAATAAGGCGTAGACATTAGGGGTCGCAATACCGGACCATTTAAGCAATACCGGTATTTTCGGTATTGGCTTCGGACCAATACCGGTATACCGGTATTTTCGGTATTTCCGAGATTAAGCCAAAGTTAGCAAACACACAAGGCCGGATTTTTTGTGGGACCCGTCCCCACCCTCCAATATACTTGAAAAGTTGAAACTGATATCAACAGAAACGTCCCGTTCGGTAGATCATACTTATCATGACGATTTACTCCAAATTATGGGCCTTAGGTTAGGTCAGATAACAGTTTTTTAAGGTTGTTAACAAATTACTAAGTGTTGGATGGGCCGATTTTGACTATTATTTTTCTAATGTAGAGAAATTACAAGGTTTTTATTGGTTTACATCATAATTATAACAATTTAGTAAACGCCATTATATTTGGCAATCATTACGGATGGTCAGAAGCTAGAAAGTCTCACAACCAGTCTTGTCAATGGGTATCGAGTTGCCCGGGTTAAGTTCCATCGGGATGTAACCAGTATTTTTAAACCGACTTCACAAAAAGGAGGATGAGCTCCCGCGTGTTTTTCTATTTGTGTTTGTCTGTTACTTATTTATTTTACTAAAACCGAAAATACCGGTTTTTGTGAAATGAATACCGGTATTAGTTAGACCTGAATTTGGTCCGGTATCCCGGTATTTTCGGTATTCGGTATTACGGTTTGCGACCCCTAGTAGACATGTCTCGATCAATGTTTAGCAGATATTTCTTTATTAATGGCTTAATACTGGTCCAGTCCTTAATAGCGATACCTTCTTTGGCTGAGGTGTCAAACACGCTCTTGCTATCTCACAAGGCGTTGCCTGCCTTGTCGTGTAATAAGAAGTTTGTTACCCTGCAAAGGAAACATCTAATGCGATAACATTCACTAGTACTTTCTTGTCTTGACCAAGATAGAGGTTGTCTAGCCGTGTTCCCAGTAGAGATGCCACGAATATTCGGCAACTATTCGGTATTCGGCCTATTCGGCCACTTTTTTGCTATTCGGTATTCGGCCGAATAATACGTACTATTCGGCCGAATACCGAATACCAAATCATGTAAAAAAGAACACGTTATATTACTCAAAATTGTGTATTTATTTCCAAATTACAACACTTTAGTAATTAAAATTGATCAGTGGTAAGTTGTGATGGATAAAAACAAGCTTTTCAGCATTTTTTGGTAGCAAACGATTACGCTTTTCATCGTAAATGATACCAGCCTCAAAAAATAACCTCTCACTATACACGCTATTTCCAGGAGAAGAAAGATAAACTTTAGCTAATTTCGAAAGGTTTGGGTATTGTTTTTCGTTTGCTAACCACCACTTGCAAGGATCGTATTTGTCTTAATCCCGCTACCCCCGTCAAGTATATATTTCGTGCCGAATATTCGGCGGCCGAATATTCGGCCGAATGGCTGACAACTTTGCCGAATATTCGGTATTCGGTATTCGGCCGATTCACTATTCGTGGCAACTCTAGTTCCCAGTCCCATATCAGCATTTCCAGCTAAAACAATAAGTCTTTGTACATTTGCATTTTATTATTCGCGGGAATTGATTTACAGCGCCCCCTTTACGTCTCCACTTTCAACGAAACGTCCTTTTGTTCCGAACGACTAAGTTTTTCTAAAGAGCTTTGTCTTGACATTTCTATTGTTGAAACATTTTGCTGGGCTGTAAAGTAAACAGTTTGACTTTATTGCCCTTGCCTTCCATTGTTGTACGACGATTTGGGTAATCTATTGGCTGGTTTTATATTTTGTTCTTATTTGATGGGTTGCAAGTTAAAAGTCAAAGAAACCTAGAAGCATTACGTTGCATGCACTGGCATTGTTTCGTTTTAGTACGATCTTTAAATTTTATATAGCCACCAAGTGAACTCCTTGGTAATAAAATGCTTTAAATCAAGGAAAATATTTTGAATTCCGATAGGCGACGTTGAATATTTAGTATTGATACCAAAACTATATCTCCTTTATAGTATTGTCACTGTAAGGAAATAAATGAATTTTGTCAAGCTGGTATATTATTTAATTCGACAATAATAAAATCCAAACTAACATGACTCGTACACTAGGTAACCCAATTCCCACAATAAGTGCAGATAACCTATTTCCTTCTGAAGGAAACAACAAACGGCGCACGATAAGAACAAACTAAAGCACTTACATTTTTCTTTCTAGTACAACATTGTTACATGAACTACATATACGTAGGTACAGTACATAGCAACACAATAGGTATACAATACAGTCATACAGTTACTACACATGTAGGTATTAAACGGTTTCAATTTACTCGGCCAACATCAGCTGATTACTACGAGCGGTGACGCAATGCGTTCTAGTACGATTGTTCGGTCGTGCGCACACGATGCGATTGATAACCGCGCAACACGTCATGATTATTTCACACGTTTTATAATCGCTGGAGCAGGCATCAGGTGTGGTGGAAGCTAGATAAATATTGTTAAACTAGACGTAATGAGTCAATTTTAATTAAGTATTTTTATCGGCACGTGCCCGATTAAAACATAACCTGTATTCTTTCATATTATTTATGTCAATTACCTAATACTATTGGCATAGTAATATTCATGAACGAACCCTCATTCATTACACAAACAAAGAAATTCTTTAGGAGGGTAGAGTGACGCCAACCATCAAAGAAAGGTTAGGTGTTCAGCCGAACCCGACTCATTATGGCAACATTAGTATGCACGACGTCAATACGAATTTACTTTAAGCCACTTCGAAACTTAATTATTTAAATATTAAGTGTAAAAGAAAAACAAAACTTACTAATCGCGTGCTGCATGGTGTGAAACGATCCTTATTAACTGTGTAGCTGCGTAGGTGCGGCTTCTGGGTTGCAATTGAACCATGTAAGTGCAACACGTATATTCTGTATACTAGCGATCCGCCCCGGCTTCGCACGGGTGCAATGCAAAATAACAGTATCTTTTGACTATTATTATACACATAAATCTTCCTCTTCAATCACTCTATCTATTAAAAAAACCGCATCAAAATCCGTTGCGTAGTTTTAAAGATTTAAGCACACATAGGGATATAGGGGCAAAAAGTAACTTTGTTTTATACTATGTAGTGATTATTCTTGTATACAGTATCTATACTAATATTATAAAGAGGAAAACTTTGTTTGTTTGTTTGTAATGAATAGGCTCAAAAACTACTGGACCGATTTTAGAAATTCTTTCACCATTCGAAAGCTACATTATCCACGAGTGACATAGGCTATATTTTATCCGGGTACGGGCAGTAATTCCCACGGGATGCGAGTGAAACCGCGGGAAAACGGCTATAATTCATAAATTTTTATGTTCTTATCAGACGAAATAATTTAATCTAGTTCGCAGATTATTTGGACAGGGATACCTACTTGACCGGATACAATGATATTCGTCTAAATTCGATAAACAAGTATTTAAATTGATAAAACAATGTTTTATCTCACGTAAGTGCAAATGGGCTTGGTTTCGTGTGGGCACACGTGCGGATAAAGACATGTACACATTGACCTGTTTATAGATACGAATAGGCTGTTTAGTTTACTCGTAAATTGTACATTTTAGTGTATTGCATGTTACGTGAAACTCGATTGAGGAATCGTAGAAGCATGACGATAGCTTGCAATATCTATTTATAGCGATTATTTAATGAAGCTATCGGTCTAACATGCTGTAGCAAATTCTCGCCATGCAACTAACAAATCATCATTTCAGTTTATTTTTGAATGACTTCCAAAAAGGGAATACCAAAACATCCACCAGAAGAAACCCGATCTCAAATATCATTAGGTAGGCTTTATGAAATAAAATTGCATGGAAACACTGCGGAATTCTACAACCAATTTGTCTGTTCCTTTGTGATTAGAAATTGAAAGACAATACATAAGGACTTAATGCCAAACTTCAGTCTCTAATCAACGGTTGATCGCAAATCAACGGATAGATACGTTATAGAAGTCCACAGTTACGGCAGTTCCCAATAAGTTTGACATTAGCCCGATACAAGTACTGTCAAATTCCTATCTCTAGTGAGCAAATCCAGAGATAGACAGAATATTGAATTCCGCCGTTAGTCGCGCTGTGTGAGCGCGCTCTGCGTCGCGTGGGCGGACGCATGGCCGCTCACACGTGCTCCGTCGACATAACACGACTGACGTGTGACTATTGTGGTGTGTAACGTTATTTAATGATTCAGTGGAGATCAGGACTGTTCCGCGTACAATTTATAATAATTTTTCAAGGATTTTTTAATTAAAATTATGATATATTAACGCTTCGGTAAGAGTGTAAAGATGTCCTTACAGATACGCACGACTTACTGTGTTATTCACATTTTTCTTAAAATATCTCAAACGCTTAACGAACAGCGAAATACCTACACGCTTGTCTGTTTGCGATAGACTTAAAATTACTTAACAGATTTCCTAGTAGTTTTCATTACTCCGTGCCAGAAAGGCAGTTTCAGAATTTCTCAAATCCGCCTGACGGCCTCATTAAAGTAACTTGTCTTCCCAGGCACGGGTGTTTCTTAAATCTACCAACCAAAAAGCTATTCCGACTAGCGCACCAGTTATGAAGATCGATCGCCTGTTCATTACAAAGAGTAATTGCACATAGCTTAAAACAAAGAAGACTCGTTAACCCTAAAAGGCACAGCGGTTGTAACAACAATGATACCTACATTCATCGGTACTATACCTAGCATCTCTGGCCACCGATACTCGCAAACTGAATTGAATGCAAACAGTTTGCGGGTACAATAACATTCTCCAGTGGTCTGTTTGCAAACTGAACCGAACATGACTATAATAGTATTAATTGTGCGTGTACTTGCTAGCTCGCGTAGTTCAGTTGTACTGAGGAATTGAGGGCGCTTGCTGACTTGGGTATTGTAGGTATTTGAAGACCAGAAATTCGGCTGCCGCAGCTCTGTAATAGACCTGTAATAGAAGATAAAAGTATAAAGATAAATTTTCCTTCAAATTAGGAAAATGTATCTTTAACGTATACGTTCTTACGATGATTCTTCAAAGTAAAAAGGACGATAAAAGATTCCCTTGCAAACTTAGGAAACGATTATCACATAGCCAATACATATCATAAGACAAGGTATGATTTTATGTAGATGCTGAATAATCTTCAAATGGAAGTGAAATTAACTGTACAAGTCGACGTAACAAAACCATTCAATACTCGAGTTCGGGTTGCGCTTACGCCACGTTCAACCAAACTCGACCAGACCACGTAGGTAGAACAAACCGCAGTCGTACACTCGCACGCATTGATGAATGACCTGTCACGTCTGCGTGTTGATTATAATGATCTATGACGTTACGGACTGCACTGATTCATTCAAGAACCATTCAGAGTAATCAGTTCGTCTCTTGTCCACCACTTATACCACGTAGCTAATGTTAAGTATGCTGTTGTCAGATGGTATAAATTGCTGGGGAGTTCCAAATGACTTGGTAAGACCAGCGTACCGTTAGTTGGCAACGTTTAGAAGTCAGAAGAATTTTATCAATGCTGGTTCGTCTACGTATGTAGCGTTACGCTCGTTGAGTTCATAATATAATGAGTTCTTCGCAACTGTGGCCAGAATCTGTTGTCGCGATAAAACCGCCAAATCTGCATACTTATTTCATGCTCGCTGGAGACGGATCACAATATTTGTTCGTCCGTCACTCGATAATTTGCTTTGAAATTATCATCCTGATATTGACGTGCCAAAACCAGCAGTTTAACATATTATCAATATTCATAATACCTAACTAAACTACTTGGAGTATTGAGTACAGGCTTAGTGCGTGAAAGCGGGTATTTTGGTCCATGGCCGACGCCGTGGCTCGGCGAATGCAAGGCCTCTGCATACTGTTGCAACAAACGCTGTTACTGCACTATGCAACTACTAGCTACGTTCACCAACCGGTATCCGGACGATTTGTGTTGGCCCTTGCGGATTTGCATGCTTATCGCTCCACTAATACGCGAAATATTGCCAGTGGAACCGTCAAACTTGCTTGAAGATCACTGGATAGATAGCATCTGTGTTCAATTTCAGATATAAATTATACTTAGATAAAATCTTCCGTACCATTAAATCGAACTGTACGTCGTCGGANTTTGTTTGTTTGTTTGGTTGTAATGAATAGGCTCAAAAACTACTGGACCGATTTTAAAAATTCTTTCACCATTCGAAAGCTACATTATCCACGAGTGACATAGGCTATATTTTATCCGGGTACGGGCAGTAATTCCCACGGGATGCGAGTGAAACCGCGGGAAAACGGCTATAATTCATAAATTTTTATGTTCTTATCAGACGAAATAATTTAATCTAGTTCGCAGATTATTTGGACAGGGATACCTACTTGACCGGATACAATGATATTCGTCTAAATTCGATAAACAAGTATTTAAATTGATAAAACAATGTTTTATCTCACGTAAGTGCAAATGGGCTTGGTTTCGTGTGGGCACACGTGCGGATAAAGACATGTACACATTGACCTGTTTATAGATACGAATAGGCTGTTTAGTTTACTCGTAAATTGTACATTTTAGTGTATTGCATGTTACGTGAAACTCGATTGAGGAATCGTAGAAGCATGACGATAGCTTGCAATATCTATTTATAGCGATTATTTAATGAAGCTATCGGTCTAACATGCTGTAGCAAATTCTCGCCATGCAACTAACAAATCATCATTTCAGTTTATTTTTGAATGACTTCCAAAAAGGGAATACCAAAACATCCACCAGAAGAAACCCGATCTCAAATATCATTAGGTAGGCTTTATGAAATAAAATTGCATGGAAACACTGCGGAATTCTACAACCAATTTGTCTGTTCCTTTGTGATTAGAAATTGAAAGACAATACATAAGGACTTAATGCCAAACTTCAGTCTCTAATCAACGGTTGATCGCAAATCAACGGATAGATACGTTATAGAAGTCCACAGTTACGGCAGTTCCCAATAAGTTTGACATTAGCCCGATACAAGTACTGTCAAATTCCTATCTCTAGTGAGCAAATCCAGAGATAGACAGAATATTGAATTCCGCCGTTAGTCGCGCTGTGTGAGCGCGCTCTGCGTCGCGTGGGCGGACGCATGGCCGCTCACACGTGCTCCGTCGACATAACACGACTGACGTGTGACTATTGTGGTGTGTAACGTTATTTAATGATTCAGTGGAGATCAGGACTGTTCCGCGTACAATTTATAATAATTTTTCAAGGATTTTTTAATTAAAATTATGATATATTAACGCTTCGGTAAGAGTGTAAAGATGTCCTTACAGATACGCACGACTTACTGTGTTATTCACATTTTTCTTAAAATATCTCAAACGCTTAACGAACAGCGAAATACCTACACGCTTGTCTGTTTGCGATAGACTTAAAATTACTTAACAGATTTCCTAGTAGTTTTCATTACTCCGTGCCAGAAAGGCAGTTTCAGAATTTCTCAAATCCGCCTGACGGCCTCATTAAAGTAACTTGTCTTCCCAGGCACGGGTGTTTCTTAAATCTACCAACCAAAAAGCTATTCCGACTAGCGCACCAGTTATGAAGATCGATCGCCTGTTCATTACAAAGAGTAATTGCACATAGCTTAAAACAAAGAAGACTCGTTAACCCTAAAAGGCACAGCGGTTGTAACAACAATGATACCTACATTCATCGGTACTATACCTAGCATCTCTGGCCACCGATACTCGCAAACTGAATTGAATGCAAACAGTTTGCGGGTACAATAACATTCTCCAGTGGTCTGTTTGCAAACTGAACCGAACATGACTATAATAGTATTAATTGTGCGTGTACTTGCTAGCTCGCGTAGTTCAGTTGTACTGAGGAATTGAGGGCGCTTGCTGACTTGGGTATTGTAGGTATTTGAAGACCAGAAATTCGGCTGCCGCAGCTCTGTAATAGACCTGTAATAGAAGATAAAAGTATAAAGATAAATTTTCCTTCAAATTAGGAAAATGTATCTTTAACGTATACGTTCTTACGATGATTCTTCAAAGTAAAAAGGACGATAAAAGATTCCCTTGCAAACTTAGGAAACGATTATCACATAGCCAATACATATCATAAGACAAGGTATGATTTTATGTAGATGCTGAATAATCTTCAAATGGAAGTGAAATTAACTGTACAAGTCGACGTAACAAAACCATTCAATACTCGAGTTCGGGTTGCGCTTACGCCACGTTCAACCAAACTCGACCAGACCACGTAGGTAGAACAAACCGCAGTCGTACACTCGCACGCATTGATGAATGACCTGTCACGTCTGCGTGTTGATTATAATGATCTATGACGTTACGGACTGCACTGATTCATTCAAGAACCATTCAGAGTAATCAGTTCGTCTCTTGTCCACCACTTATACCACGTAGCTAATGTTAAGTATGCTGTTGTCAGATGGTATAAATTGCTGGGGAGTTCCAAATGACTTGGTAAGACCAGCGTACCGTTAGTTGGCAACGTTTAGAAGTCAGAAGAATTTTATCAATGCTGGTTCGTCTACGTATGTAGCGTTACGCTCGTTGAGTTCATAATATAATGAGTTCTTCGCAACTGTGGCCAGAATCTGTTGTCGCGATAAAACCGCCAAATCTGCATACTTATTTCATGCTCGCTGGAGACGGATCACAATATTTGTTCGTCCGTCACTCGATAATTTGCTTTGAAATTATCATCCTGATATTGACGTGCCAAAACCAGCAGTTTAACATATTATCAATATTCATAATACCTAACTAAACTACTTGGAGTATTGAGTACAGGCTTAGTGCGTGAAAGCGGGTATTTTGGTCCATGGCCGACGCCGTGGCTCGGCGAATGCAAGGCCTCTGCATACTGTTGCAACAAACGCTGTTACTGCACTATGCAACTACTAGCTACGTTCACCAACCGGTATCCGGACGATTTGTGTTGGCCCTTGCGGATTTGCATGCTTATCGCTCCACTAATACGCGAAATATTGCCAGTGGAACCGTCAAACTTGCTTGAAGATCACTGGATAGATAGCATCTGTGTTCAATTTCAGATATAAATTATACTTAGATAAAATCTTCCGTACCATTAAATCGAACTGTACGTCGTCGGAGGTTAGAAATAAGTAAATAAAGGCTGTACCTGCTTTACAATGAATGGATATTGTCCTCGGTAAATTGCAATAGTGGGGATGTAAGAAGAATGAATGTTTATCCATTCCATTGCATTGATTCCTTCTCGATGTCAGGGTGAAAGAAAATAGACCGTAGCAGCTGTCTGTCAACCAGCAAGTTGTTTTATTCAACAGAATGGATCACGTCATTTGATATGTGTAACATGTGCATGTTTTATATTGTGATTTCATCTCCATGATTTATCTTTCTATTCATCTCTCGCTTCTTTAAGTATAAGTTAACGTACATTTTAGATTCTTTACTAACTCTCATCAAATTGAAAATTCTTGTAAGTAAAATGATGAAATCTATAACGAGCAAACAAGCATCCATTACAGTATTAGTCGTCACATCATTAACCATATGTTTTATGACTTACTCTCCCACTATTTATATTCGTAAAGCCTTCAGTTTATTGCTATTTTATGCTCATACATCATCCACACGACGGGAGGTGTACTAATTAAATTCGGCACTTAAAATTCTATATGGACGAAGACCATGTTCGTTTAGTAATATAAACAAACAATGGTTTGTTTGAGAATAAATATCACTTAACGAAACCATAGTTCGGAGTGTAAGCTTTATAGGGTTGCCAAACGAGGCGTGGGTCACGCACTTCAAATATTAAACGTATACCTGGAGAAGCAAAAAAGGCTACTCAAATTATTGGAAATGAAATGCAACGAAGCGAAGACTGTGCTGGCAACAATGGAGCGTGATGTCGAACAGATAAAATCTTCAATACGTCTCAATAGTTCTATTGATTCCGTAAGTGAAGCAGACGGGTCTGGCTTCACTCTTTTTCAGGGTAAATAACAGGCTCATCAGATTAATTACGACTCTTAGTTCCGCTTATAACGTGAGCGTAAAAACCTGACGAATGGCATTTCCTTGAACGACTTTTTACAGTGTGAACTTCATGGTTGTAAATAAAAGCTTTCTTTCATTTACAGATACTAGTCTTTCTGAGGTTTTATGAGCTTTCTTTATAAACGATCACTATCTTACAGTAAAATCTGCGAGAGCTAAGTGCTTCCATCCTTAAACCATCGTTTTTATTATCGACAACGTAGTAACACAAAATGTCATCCCGTTAACCCTACGACTGCCCCAAATTGGTATTTACGGCGTACCAATGACCTGCACCACGTTCTCATGTTACAATACAGTAATAACATTTCCCATGGCTTTTGTTCGTACGTTGACAAGTCTGCTCGTAAACTTATTAAATCACAACTCGAAACACTACTGTTTTGTAGGGACTGAGTGTTAAAGTAAACAATGCTAATAATGTCACTATTGAAAGTCAGCATTTTAATTAATACTCTTCAGTTTCACAAGTTTAAAGCTGTCTCATTAACCCAAAGTTCATTTCAAATGAAGTGTAAAATCATGAGAATCTCGTTAGATTTAGCAATAAAGTTTACCGGTTAATTAAAATTAATAGCTGTTCTAACTCAACTGGAATCGATTCGAATCAATCGCACAATAGCACTCGAAGCTCTGCCAGCGATATCCGAGACAATATCAAGCGATCTCGACAGAGTTAACACGAACCATTGAACCATTCAATTCCTAAATCAACATTAATAGCGATAACAGAACAAGCTGAGGGCAAATATTGGGAGACCGTGCTGGTGACTTGTTGTGCTTTTGAAATATATGAAGTGGAGGACAAGCCGTGCCTTAAGCCGACACAAAGCCTCCTGGACAATGAGCACCGAGCTGTGCAGAGCCGCGTGGGCGACGTTTATGAAACTACCCGTTTGTAATATGAAGGGAACTCTCAAACTTTCAAATGTCAGGTAATTGGGTAAGCTAGATTTGGAAATTTTGATGGGTGTTTTTTAAACGCTTGCTTCAAAAGTTTGAGTTCCAGTTTTGGCAAAAGAAAATTATCGCTTCTTGTTTTTCGGAATAACTTTCATAGTTACATTTGTATCTTGTTCTCTCTTCGTGACATGAACGTCGAACAAACAAGACGTCTGTGAACAAGGTGGACAAGACAAAGAAAATTGAATCGTTTACATCAGTCTGTTGCGGTTTGCGAAACGGCACTTTATGCAACTATCGCCCTAGGCATAAGTTTCCGTATTCGCAACCAGCTTTGAAGACACCCGTCTCCCCTTCTATCGACACACATTCCCTTCATAGGCGAAAGTTCTCCTCGAACTGGTTCCCGCCGAACCGGTATCTTGGAACTGACTTGCCAAGGTGTCTTAAACTGCCATTGAAATGTAATGTCTATTGACTAGTTCAGTACTTAATCAAACTTGGGAGTTGGAGATTATGGCCGAATATGGCGCTAAAGATGTTATTTTACAGTGGACCTCTACAGATTGATTGCGGTAGCTGATGTTGTTTATCTTAATTAATTTATGATCTTAAAGTTCTCTTTACTTTAACGGTAGTAATTGGTTTAATTAGGACTTGACTAATGGATGTTAGAAAATAAGTTATGGGCTTAGCGTTTACGGTGCCGCGTGCAGTGTTACTATTCGAAGTCGTTTATTTACTACCAATACAGATATAGGTTAGCTACTATCTACGCGGATATATTTAATTACTTGGATTTTTATCAAAATCCTGTTCAATTACATTCACAGCAACAGAATGAATGGCCCTTATAAATTCTTTTAGAGACATGAATTCTTGAAAACCGAGACGTATTCAATATTATACCCCTATCGAGCCTCTTAATAGTATCTTTGACCACACACACCACAATCCGTCACGCTTTAAAATCTATCAAAATTCTTATGATTGAACAAATCGCTTGGCATTAGTGTCAATTACGGAGGGCAAGAAGTTTCTCGATATAAAAACGTTTACGTCGAGTTATTAGTTACGAGCAGTAAAACTCTGGCCTCCCAGGGCTTATGATTACTTTGTAAATTTATGCAATATTTTTAAACAGATTCACGGGGAATGAGCGGTGTGAATGCATTTAGGGCTCGGTCATCGCACCTTGCTGCACGACGGGCCTCGTGTCGCGCTCCGGTGACGTCGATGCTTATCAACCGACAATTAAAACGTTGTTTCGCGACCTGTTGCTTCTCCTCCCCTCGCCCATTCCTAGTCCACCGCATAATCTGACCGACAGACAAACCCTTTTCATTTGCAGCTATTTATTTACCAACAAACTGGATCAACATCACGAGCCGCGAATCTATCTCATAAGACGCTTGAGATCTTACAAGCCGCTCTGGTACCTACATAGGTAGTTATGGAGGTGAACAAACCTTTGCATAAGTAAGACAACATCAATTACTCAACCCATATTGTTTACAACACACGATCTCATAGGCACGTGCTTTCCAATAAAAACTTTGGAGGTCAAGTGTAGTAGGCGTATTTATATCAAAACGAGGCTATGTGCCGCGTCTGCGGGGGCGGTCATTAACTGGGTCGCGCGGGGACAAAGACCTCAGCCCCCGGTGAGGGGGAAAACGTGGGGTGGTTTCGCTTTCCTCGGGCGGCGGCTACCCCACCCGCCGCCCGTCGGTTACGCGAAACACCCCGATCTTTCCGCGAACTAAAACTGGGTAGGAAGAGCCTCCGTGATGAATGTTTACTCTTTGCGTTGCCGATGCGGGCGTCCACCTCAAGGGGATTAATTTAGAACTTCTCGAGCGTTAATTCCCGTCCTGAGCAGTTTTCCCTTTTTGCGGCTAAACAACGAAACGCTCGGAGATTGAACTGTCGACACGATTACACCGTGATTTTTTTCGATTTGTATTTTTCGATATCAGCGAAGCGGACATGACGCTTTGTTTTGGCGGTTCGTGTAGGGGTGACCTGAATGAATGAATGCATAATGTTATTTAATTATGCAAATCATCGACACAATGACGCGTATGCGACAACGCCATCGACCAGCGCCTCACAGGAAATCGGTGTCGTGTTCCGAACATGTGGAGGGCATCGCCGATCTTAAAGAAGGCGGTACTTGTAACCAGCATGAACAATGGCGTATTTGTTTTTGTTTAAGTTATAAGGAATTTCTCTGTGGTCCTTTATAACGTGATACATCATTCGCATTGTTATCCGATCGTAACGAGACCCTTTGCAGCACCAGTTGCATTACGCATTATGATTGATATTGGCGTGGGAGGCTTTGTAATTTATCTACGTTCAAATCAGTCAATAAGAGCCTAATGGCACTGAACTTAAAAAAGTTAAATCATGTCATATATTACCTCATATTGAGAACTTATCGTTAACGTCTAAATAATAAAAAAAAGAACATAAATTGTAAAAGCCACGATGGGTCAACGACGTCTAATATATTTATACCTACAACTAAACAACCGTAGCGTAGTATAAGCGTCATCATTAGTAATTTATTATTCAAGGCCCTAATACCAGTAAAGAAGTGGGAAATTGTGTAATGACGAAATCGCGAACTAACTCACCGTTGACCAAAGAACATGGTTCAAATTTACTAGATGTGGTGTAATGTCTCTACTATCTGACACTTGTAAAATGTGCGTAATAGATATTTGTTGCAAAATGGGATATCTTGGACGGTCTAAATACTTTCATATCAGCTAAATGATCAAAAGCTTCTCCCAGAGAATACAACCTCACAAGAAAGTTGCTCTATACAATCTCGGGCATTAACGAACTTGTTTTAGCCTATGCAAATTATTAGCTATGCTACGACTCACGAATTGTGCATTGTATTGTTTGTGTTATTCTATGCATGAAACATTATTCACAGTCACAGCGAATCCTAATGTCAGGATATAAATGCGAAGCAAGTACACTCACAAATCAAGCGAACCAACATTCCAACTTTGAACAAATATGTGTGTTGACTGTAGCCCATATAAACGCGTTCCGGATGCGGGATTATCACCCGCGACTCGGCAAAGAGAGCGTATCCGTCGCTCTTCGTAATAAAACTGTAATAAATAAACAAAAAATATAAAGCTGTACTATCTTTTCCAGCAACATTAAATCCGCGTAGTCTACGTCGTATGACGCGGTGGCGAATAGTTGTGGCGAGTTGCGGTAGGTCAGTCCTCGCGAATCGTTGATTGTCCCCCAGCCCCGTCGAACGAACTGGCCAATCCGATATAACTACCGGCATTGGAAAATTGTTACGTAGCATTGACACGGCAAAGGTTCAAAGTTGATTGGATTTTCATGAGAAAACTTTGCCTTTTTACGGCGCAAACGATATTTTATACCATTTCAATACAGTAGCGTTTTATAGAATAGTGCATGGCTAGATAAGTGTGATGGACAGTTTTATTGGTGACTACTCGGATTATCTTTTTCCTCACGGTTTATTTTTATTGGCTGTCCCAATCGGTTTAGTTGTCTGCCTTATTTGTGTACTGAGAATGAGTTCTTAGATTGGATACTAAGTAGGGCAGTGTTATTCGAGTTTCCTGTTTGGAATTTCTAAGTAGTAGAGCAACCTAGAATCTAGATAGAGGACTCTCATAGAGGACTTGAATCATTTGTATTACTTGTTGAACAAAGCTGAGTTCAGACTCCTTAAACCCTTGTTATATTTCACGAAATTTTTAGAGATAAATGCATTTATTTTATCGTCGGATTCATCAAGGAATTCGTGGGTGACCAAACTTTACGATGTTTTAATGTTTTCTTGTTTTGTTTCAGGTACATTCTTCGCCTTTATGGTTTGCAATCGGTAATTAAGTGCATCTATAAATGCAACGTGCGCCACCCACGCACTAGACTTAATATATTGGTGTACATATTATAACACTGGTAAGTGGAGTTATGCAAGTATTGGTTAACGAGTTAATATTCGTGGAGTTTCGCTGTTGGTTAAACGTATCTGATAATAGCAGACGAATGATGTTCTAATCTTGTACATAACCATCCTGTTAGCCTAAACCTTTGAATAGATATATCTTGTTTCTTAAAAAAGATTGTCAAAGTTAATTGAAGCGACAAATATATTTTTTAAACCCGCGGTTGGAAATCAAAAACTACTTTAAGAGTAGATTTACACATTTATTTATAGTTTGAGATACCAAAAAGGGCAATAGTTCGAATCCCATGTTAGTGACAGAAAAGGGTGTTTATAAAATTGATAAATAAATTAAAAGCTGTAAGTAAAATGTTGATTGTACACATAACAAGTTTATCTAATGTCCAAAGAACACTAATAGTCGAACATACATACATACATATGTTAGTAATTTAGATTAATGAAACATTTTACTTAGAGAGATACAGTAATTGTTTTAACAACTATTACTGTAGAGACCACATTTGTATTATGATTATACGCTTCAGTCAGTCATATTGACACTTTTTGAGTCATAAGAGGAAGCGGGATTAGTTTCCTTAAAAAAAACATTCTAAAAAAAAATGAATTTCACAAAACCACAAGTACAGAGTACAGCACGTAACCACAATCTGTCAAATCTCTGCAATAGATTTTCAACCTTATCACAATAGAGGTAGGTTAATGTTTGACTGGTATCATTTGACAGATTCGGGTACCGTGACCTGCTGTTGTCTGTACAACATAAATCTTTAAGATTGATATGAAAACATTGCATAATTCTAATTATGATCTCATAAACGTAACATCAAACATCTAAACGAAGCCAAAATGCCACAAGTGTCATAAGTACAGGGCAATTAGCTTGTGAACCAATACATTATGTCATTGGCACTATTTTTCACATCCCATCACACTTTGGCAAAGCTCCAAGCTTGATCGTAAAAGCGTGTAGACGATATCATTCCGTACTGAAATTTACTAGCGTGAATTACACGGGAAACATGATTTAAGTTTTTGTTGGTTGTAAGCGAATTATTTAAATAAACATGCCAATTGTTCGGATGGTGAAAACAATAATTTTATTTCAGTGTATTATTTTTTTAAAGGCGTTTTATTCGTTAATGTTTATGATATTATTTGTCAAAAAACTACTTTTAGAAATATTTATTTATACCTATTTGTTGTTCTGTATAAGTCTAAGCTATTTGAAATATTAAGTTGTTTATACTTATCCTCTTCGTAGACATTCATAACTATCTTGACCTTTCCTCCTTATGTTGGGTTATACGATTTAAAATATGACCTAACCTTATCAAGCATTGAAATAGCCGTCCATTGGTCACATAGCTGTCACGTCAAAAATTTGAATAGTTTAGTTTGTAATAAACTTATTAACTTATTGTTTTTTATAAATCGCTGTTCACTCATAACTCAAACCGCACACGAAACAATAAACCGCGCTTTATCTCGTCCTCTCCGAGTGTGATTTATTTATGTTCGGAACGTCCGATAACTGCGCAACTATCGGGACCCGACTGAGGCGTCCCCACGCATGGGCCGCACTTATCTCCTGTGGAGTTCCAATCGATACATGTACAACGTGCACGTACAACACTAGTGTATGGAATTCATATATGATTTGGCTGTAATATTCAACATTCAGCTTAGTCTTCGCGCTTGAGAGAAAATTGCATCTACAAACTTTCCTAATCTTAGCCAAAAATTACGTGACATGGTAAACTTACTATGTGTTTTACACCAGGCTTAGGCACAAACGTCCACACATCAACTTACCACAATCTGTCAAATTTCTTCAATAGATTTTCAACCTTACCACAATAGTGTTAGGTTAATGCTAGATTGGTAAAATTTGATAGATTCGGGATTTCCAAATCTTAGCCAAAAATAACATGAGTTGGTACACTCGGATAACAGTATTGTCTTCTCCCCCAAATTATAGATTTTCTCTTCGAAGTTTAAAGTGTAAAGCACTAACAAAATAACGGTGTTTGTTTCTCCAAGCAACATGCAACAGAACATGGCTACAACTAAATTGAACGTTCTAGGTTTAAAGGTCTGAGTGTAATTAGTGACAGACAAGTATATTCTCAAGTACCTACACGGTACTAAAACTAGGGTTGCCAAAAGGGGTATCCGTACTAAATTACCTACCTGAAAATTGTTTGCAAGTAATTTTATCTCCCCTTTCGCTTAGCTGTTCTTTATGTTCCTTAGAATTGAAATAGGGTTTTTTGGGACTTAATACAGTTATGGGAATCTTTATTTTTTTTTAATAATGATGGTGCTTGTGCAGTTTCTTAGAATACTTTATAACCCGGAGCATTTCTCTTAACCCTAGAGTACTACTCATGTTGCGACATACAAAGAAACTACTCATACGTCTGCGAGGCGCTTCGTATTGACTAACCTTGTTATTCAGAAATTATGGGTATGATTGATATATTGTCACTGTTTCTATAATTGTGCTCATTACTACAATTAAATAAAAACATATTTTTTTATTATATTTATATATTTTAACTATAAAATCATTAATGAAAAAATCCTTAGGAATAAATTTTAGTAACCCAGATCATGAAACAGTATTGTCAATAAAAAATATAAAAAACAACTTAATGTTTATAATTCTTTTGATAAATAGTTATTTAAGAAGTAACTAACAAAAAAACATAACGTGCAAATCACAAAAAATATTTTAAATGCATTTGATACACAAATGAACTTGATGTTCGCCGCAGATAGATTTTGGCACCCGGCGCACATCATTTTGGACATATTCTTCTTTTTAGATGTACAATATCATCTTTTTTTGGTAGTTGTGGGTACTCATTTTTAACCGACTTCCCAAAAAGGAGGAAATTCTCAATTCGACCGCGTATATATGTACATATATATATTTTTTTATGTGTGTTCCCGTACATTTTCGTCGTTTATGAACAGATTTTGAAAAATATTTCTCTGTATGAAAAGGTATGCTACCAGGGTGGTCCCGTTGCCACCACTTCAGGTATAGTCACTAAAAAGCGAAAAATAAAAAACTTTTTACAAAAATCGGTCTATAAGTCGGTAACAAAATAAATATACTTAGCTGCATGCACCAAACACTGACTTCTAAACCGGTGCACCTATATATATATAAATATGATAGATATATATATGTATACACCTAGATTTTATAGAAGACGGTTTTATTTTTTGAAAAAGAAATTCAACAGAAGAGTTATTGAAAGGATTTTTCAGGAGGACTTCGATAATGTTCCGGCTACTG
>NWSH02000050.1:14233517-14263827 GCA_002382865.2 Heliothis virescens
TGCGTTTCCAGCGTTATTATCCCTATCTATTATGGCCACTTTCTTCTAGCTAACTAGCCATCATATCAACAGTATCTCTTTTATTGCTAGTCATGATGTTGAAAATTCAAAATATACCTTGAAAAAATATAAAAACGGCAACTTGTAGTAACTAATAATTCAAAAAGAAACACTAAACAAAATAATTCGGCAAAACTTACACAGAAGCTACTCATAACGTCTTTTGGAGCGCCAAGGGTAGTTATATAAAGAAAACTAGTACAATTACCGTAACGTAACTACCGGTCCTGCGATATATACTGCCGATGACTGAGATGTCCTGGAAGGTCAATACTTTACACGCGCGAAGGATATAAAAGATACAGCAATTTATCTAAAACGCTGGCGCCTCTGAGGCGTAGAGTAGTTTCTAGGGTTAAACACTACATGTGATGCTTTGAAAGAATTGGGCTGACCCTAATTATCGATTTTCCGAAGTTGTATGCTACCAGGGTGGTCCCGTTGCCACCACTTCAGGTATAGTCACTAAAAAGCGAAAAATAAAAAACTTTTTACAAAAATCGGTCTATAAGTCGGTAACAAAATAAATATACTTAGCTGCATGCACCAAACACTGACTTCTAAACCGGTGCACCTATATATATATAAATATGATAGATATATATATGTATACACCTAGATTTTATAGAAGACGGTTTTATTTTTTGAAAAAGAAATTCAACAGAAGAGTTATTGAAAGGATTTTTCAGGAGGACTTCGATAATGTTCCGGCTACTGCGTTTCAGCGTTATCCTATCTATTATGGCCACTTTCTTCTAGCTAACTAGCCATCATATCAACAGTATCTCTTTTATTGCTAGTCATGATGTTGAAAATTCAAAATATACCTTGAAAAAATATAAAACGCACTTGTAGTAACTAATAATTCAAAAAGAAACACTAACAAAATAATTCGCAAAACTTACACAGAAGCTACTCATACGTCTTTGGAGCGCCAAGGGTAGTTATATAAAGAAAACTAGTACAATTACCGTAACGCAACTACGGTCCTGCGATATATACTGCCGATGACTGAGATGTCCTGGAACGTCAATACTTTACGCGCGAAGGATAAAAAGATACAGCAATTTATCTAAAACGCTGGCGCCTCTGAGGCGTAGAGTAGTATTCTAGGGTTAAACACTACATGTGATGCTTTGAAGAATTGGCGACCCTAATTTATAGATTTCCAAGTACACTTCTAACGAGGAGTGTAAAACATTATTTTACCATGTTTAAGTAATCCATAGCACTAATTGCTTGCTAGTACGTCTTTATTTGCGATTTATGAAGCAAGGGTCGAAGGTGTAATGGTGTCTTACAACATTTAATGACTATACCATGATGTAGTACGTTGAAGACTTTCTATAGTATGAGTCCTTTGGTCTTAAGCTTGTGTTATCCTGAAAGGATTAATGGTATAAGGAGTGTCGCTTTTATAAGGTTTCAGGCTGCCTGTTTCTTTGCCTTAGTAGTTAGAATATAACTTAAGTATATGTTGTTAGAGAGTGCTAGTGTTAATTCTGTTTAGTAGCTTTTTTTGCTTCTGCATATATTTTCTTCTCTCGTGTTGAAAAAAAGGAAGACACCACATAATTTACACGAAGCAAGCGTAAAATCTAACGTTGCACGGAAAGCCAAAGTTCGTGTTTGGTACTTAACAAAGATTTAATATGTCGTTCTGAGGTTATCTCTCGCAACAGAGAATATATTACTAGACCTTAAATTGTACTACACGGTGAACAAACAGCGTGCTGAGACTTTTTCATAAGTTAATGTCCTATTAACGATAATAGGTTTTAGACTCGATTTAGATAATAATCAGCATGTTGTATATTTCCCGCGTATATTATACCGAAGTTGACTCCAACAACAATTTTATAGTTGTCTATTGTTTGCTATTAGTTCTATAATATTCTCATATAAATTAAGCCGTCAAATATGTTTCCCACACATTTTCTACATAAAATTATTTTGTAGTTAAGTTTCTTTTTTAATCTTCGAATAACCACCGCTTAAGAGTAAGATTATCCATTGTTTTATTTTAACGAAATGATATTTTATGCCTTACAAGGCTTACCATCAAGTTTACAACTACGAGATTAATGTAGACCTTGTGTGTTCGAAAGCAATAGCCTGCGGGCAACACACATAAACTCATTTTAATCGTACTTTCCACTATTAACTACATTTCAGCGATACAGGATGAAGTAAGTTATTGCTGTCATTTCATTTATCTAAAAACTGTTAGCACCGCCGCACCTAATCTTTGTCGGAGCAGGCTATTAATTAAGCGGTGCACTCGACCGTCTAATATTGTTTAATACTTACTGGCATCTCTAATTAGCGTTTTGCGCATTTTAAAACTAACAGGTCAACTTTCCTCTCACATTGAGTCACGCTTTCTTGTTTTATTGAATCTTGCGTCGATTCCATGTGAACAATGCGTACTTTTTAACATTTGTCGTAAACAGCTGTTGGCCGTAAAAAAACAATTTTCTTTAAAATCTGAGCCACTTTGAACTCTAATAGCAGCGACCCACAATACCATGAAAGGGCTTTTTTGTACACGAAGGCAACTTCGCCCTTCGAAGTGATGCATCAAGTTACTGCAACAAAAGCGATTGATTCGCGCTCTCAGGATCAAATGGGGCGAATTTCGGGTGCAAGCCTGGGGCGGGTCGCGGGGAAGTGTGCGGGGGCGAGGGGGCTTTGAGCAGGGGCAACAATGCGGCCCGGGTATCGATCCACCCCCGCGCGCCGTCTGCCCGCGACGCACCGAGCCTACGCGGCCACCGCTAAGCTCCTTCGCTCCTATGCAAACCTAGTACTTTTGCTTTCTAAAACATGCCACAAATACATGCGGTCGGCCCTGCAATGGTGTGAGAATTAATTTTAGATATTATTTGTAGCACAAGTTTGTTTGCGATAGTTGTCGGCGCGAAGTTTCTGCGGCCGCGGTTAGTTCTGCGTTTACAATACGTTGCACCAATAAGGATATTGCATGCTGGTTTCTTACATTTACAATTTTAATTGGTTAACATTCCTGCTGTTGTAAACGTGTTTAGAAAACTCTGACCATATTAATCGTCGCGATGACGTTATGCCTTATCCATGTCCTTCTTTACGACATTGCAAATATATTGTTGTGTTATTAAAAAACAATACCCTTTGTAACCCCCTCATGTGAAACCCTTTCCATCTCAAGTTCCAAACCAAATTCCCCCACAAACATATTCGGCAATTAAACTATCCGCATCAATTATACCCTAAAGTTAATCACGAAACTAACACTTATCGATGCGATAACCGCTCCCTAGCCGAATAGATACAATGAACTAATATTTGGGTTGCAGGACTAACCGCCGAGTTACAATCTTAGCTAACTGCGCGATACCTGACGCCAATCGTTTGTGTTGAACGGATTAGTTGGCCGAAACTGTGATTAAACTTTAGTATTGACTGGCGAACACCCTCCCGATTTCGAGGGAAAATTAAATAGAGCAATGTGCGAACACGGATTTCTCCTCGTAAAAACTGACTCGCGCTCAAGTTAATAATTTTATTATACTGCAGAGAAGTAGATTGTATGTAGCTATTAATTGCTATCGAAGTCTAGGTTAATATTCATTCATCGGAATCGTTGCATTTCACGTCATCTTATAAATTACGGGAAATGTATGCATCAGTCTTATTTATGTTAATACTCTTGATGTGTTTTGTGCGAATACTTGCATTGCCGTTGGCATCCCTTTCTTCCGCATTGGCACAGCTCCCTGAATGCATAAGTGACAAATACCTTAACTAAATCACGCTTTTAGCACTTTCATTGCTCATGTACCCCAATTCGTTTCGCTACTTGGAAATATATACCCTGGCAGAAACGAACGAACTATTGTAATCAATCATACCCCGGTTCAGATTTCAACCTTTCTTCAAATTGATTTCCTTCTTATTTTTTTGCTCATTTTTTCACTCAATATTTCTTGTAGGTACTCTTTAGTAGACTACGTTTCTCATTAGCCGTTCAAGATAGGACCTAAAATATTAGGTACCCACTCCACTGCAGATACGTCGGAACGATATGCTTGTAACTTTAGGGTCCCGAGGTCTTTAGAA
The DNA here is from genome assembly GCA_002382865.2 of Heliothis virescens. NCBI lineage: Eukaryota > Metazoa > Arthropoda > Insecta > Lepidoptera > Noctuidae > Heliothis > Heliothis virescens. The sequence goes on from NWSH02000050.1 coordinate 14,237,676, forward strand.
TTGTAAAAGTGAATGTACCGTTAAATTCCTTTCAGTGGTTTTTATGCCAAGCTCGCTAGACTTTGGTAAAGATAGCCGTAATAGTCAGGCTTAAAATACACGTGGAAATTCTACCTCAGTTGTTTTGTAGTATTTTCAGTATGTTTGTGTCTCATAGTACAAAACCCGTAAAACATCATTAGCTCATATAACTAACAAAAAAAACTATCCAACATGTGGTCGCGAGTCAGTGGGTGTAGTCTGTACAATAAAGGCTGGCACAGACGTACTTTTGGGCCGACTTGGGGAGCGTCAGTGAAACCTAATAAAGCCGGTTATGGTCCCTACGTGACGCGTGCGAGGTAATGAGTTTTCGGAGAAAGCGCCGCATGTGTAGTTCCCGGTACAGCAGTGCCACGCGATACGCCAGTGTGCACCACGTTTAACTGCATAATTGTAATTCGGACCATTAGTCTGTACATTGCTTTGATAAAAAAATACTCCGTAGCATTTTATTGCACCCGGGACCGCCCACTCGCTGCATAGATCCACGAGTGTTTGGATATGCAATTAAAAGTCTAATTTAGGGATGATTTGTGAAGCAATTTGTTTAAAATGGAGGTTGCGTGAGTGCTGGTATATTACGGGTTATTCATTCGTGCTGATATGAATATTTGTAGTAGCATTAAGTTATTGAAACTGGAGTGTCTTCTAATTACTACAGCGATGAGTAGGCATCGTATGAGTAATTATGTACAGACTGTCAAATTTCTGCGATAGATTTTCAACCTTATCACAATAGTGGAAGGTAGATGTTCGATTGGTAAAATTTGACAGATTGGTATACCTTGACCTGCCGTTGTCTGTACCTACGCGCGAATGTGTAAATATTTCATCATATCTGCTTTCGAGTCACATCAATTCAGATTACCTACTCCACAACGATTGAAAAAAATCAAATAATGTCTATCTGTAATCAACATAATTATAATATGATTATGAGTATCCGGATATTGCAGATAACTTAAAAAATCCGCAAAGGTAAATAAACATTGTTTACGGAGTGTAAGAAAACCGATGAAAGCTGTAACATATGTATAATTTAAAACTGTATAATATACTTATCAATTGAACTTACACAATACTTGAACTGAAATATAAGTAATCTCCTAAGTGTAAGTTGATGACGTAGCAACAATTTTATTTTCGATCGACAGGGTCATTTATCATCTATCTATTGCCCGATCTAATAGCGTATGCGTTCCTCACATAACTGGCGTCTAACGCTCCTCAAGGATCGATCGGTTTATTTTTTAACGTACGATGTGAAATGCTTCTTAGGCTAGCGTTTATCTACGGTTTCAGTCGCCTTGTTACATAATTTGTGGATAAAAAAGGTTCTAGAGATATTCTAGAATGTTCTTCGTTAAAATTTCCACCCATTTCCTTCTGATATGTATTTTTTTCATATTCATATTAATCAATATTAAAGGAATAAATTTTGATTATTGAATTCCTTTGGGCATAATGTGCAGACGACAGCACACCAAGCTACCATAATCTGTCAAATTTCTGCAATAGATTTTCAACCTTATCAGAATAGTGGAAGGTTGATATTCGATTGGTAAAATTTTACAGATTGGTATACATTGACTTTCTGTCCTTTGTACATAAGGTGGAAAAATTTTTTTTCTAACTTTCTTTTTATAAATGTTTCTAACAAAATCAAAAAAACCTTCAAACTAGCGCGTGTAACATTAATAGTATTAAATAATTGAAGTATTTGTATACTTATCGTGGACAGTTGATACAAAATATTCTTCGGGGTCAAGTTGAAGGATACGTTACTTACTACACGTGTAAGTAAATTCCTTGAAACGAAGATTAACACTTAATATATTATGTGTGAATTGTTATACCAACATATATATGTATATATGTATATGCTATAGAGTACTTTTATCAGTGAATTAATTTCTAAGAAATTCGATAACAATGTATTCCGGTGGCAGGTCATAACTGCTTAATTAGGGAATTTCTAATACACATCACCCTTTATAATGGTATATTATTATTTTAACTATATCGTGTATTGTAGCCAGAATATAGTAATGGTAATTTCTAATTTTAATTTTTCGATGGTCGGCAAATTAAAGTAGGTACGCTTTGATAAGTTTAGGCATTCCCTAACCGTTGAACTGTTATCACCAGTGACAGGTCACATACACTATAACGTTCCTAATTACGATAGCAATGTTTTTATGATAAATAAAATATAGTGAAGAGTAAAGTTATATAATAATGATCTAACTGCTAAAGTATGTAATTTTAAGTGATGATAACCTATAGTCGCTTTAGGTATTTTTAATCTTTCTTTTACAGCGTTGTCTAACTAATTTCGTTGTTAAATATGTGGTTTTAGCCGGATTGCACAGATAATATGACACGTTTTCGCTTCCACTATATCTTCATATAATACTAGTATCTGCCAGTGATTTCACCCGCGTCCCGTGGGAACTACTGGGCGCACCCGAATAAAAAGTAGCCTATAGCCTTCCTCGTTAAATGGGCTATCTAAAACTGAAAGAAATTCAAATCGGACCAGTAGTTCCTGAGATAAGCACGTTCAAACAAACAAACTCTTCAGCTTTATAATATTAGTATAGATTTAAAATTTCAATTGCATTTATCCAATATCCTTAATATATAATTATTACTAAAAAAAAATGAAAATGTTTAAACAGCACCTTAAAGCTTTGAACACCATATTCATGAGCAACAAAACTGAACGAATCAATTACCACGTTGTGAGCCTCAATGTTTGTCGTTTTAATTTTAAAAGCCACTCAAAACCCTTTGACGGGACCTGAACTTAACATTCCCGGCATTCCGTGGACGCGTGATATCGTACCGTGTTGTCCGTCCCTTTCTGTTTCCCCATTTCACCCTTTACTCATGTCGTGACATTTATGACAGGTTTGAGTGATGAGCTGAAGCGATCGCTCTGACTTGCTGTCATAACTTCCCAACTTAAAACTGATTTGGAGAACGTTTTGTACTTTTGGAAGATACAATCGCTTTTTAAGTGCCACAACAACGTAAATGTAATTTGAATTGGAAATACCGATTATCGTCTCGGTCAATTAGTCACATATGGAAATGCATTATAACCTGCAAATAAAACCGCACATGTCCTGACATTCATCGACCTTCCGTTCGCGAACAAAGGGTCGCTGGCGTTCGTGACTTAATCGCTGCCACAATATGTACCGGGGCCATTCCGCTCAATTAGCCGCGCCGACCGGGTTTGTCTACTCCGCAGACGCTGGAGCTGTCGGCCGCTTTGATTAAAGTTTGATTGGGAGCTGTCACTCATTCTACGGATTTAGAACGCGCTCACGCATCGATGTCACATAAACGCGGTGGCGATTTTTGATTGATGTCTTTTATTGTTATTTTTCATTGTGAATCATTTTGAACGTGTGCCTGTTGACTTTAGTGCCCATTTGTACCATTTTCCCCTCGGGCTTATGCAATCTGTTTCCGAACTGCTGTTGATTGAACTTCATAAGCGGAAAATGATGATACCTGCAGTGATTTATTGGGGTTCCCAAACTCATGTCCAGTTAATTTAGATTGTAGATTAGATAAAATGCTAATTGTTAATAAATGGAAATAATTTCAATTAATGAATTTATCTAATTATTTCAAGAATATGCTTATCTAAAGGACATACCATACTACTGAGTATTATCGTAATCTGTACAAATAAAAGGAAAAAGCAAAATAAATTATTACCTAATTCTCGTAACATGGCAACAACGTAACGAAAGTTTCCCCTCGAAGCAAGGTGGGATTCGGGGGAGCTCGGGTATTATGACACAGCTTCCCGGCAACTTTTTATAACTCGTAGTAACACTTGGAGAGACGCCGTGTTAGGTAATTTCTCCCCTCGATAGCCCTTAACTGTTTTGTAACTTCAAACCAAACTTAGGAGGAATTTTATAAGTTATGTCAGAATGACTTGTATGATTTCTTTCTCGTTTTTAAACAATCAAATGTAAAGTTACTTCACCCTGAAATTGTAATTTCGCAAGAGGTCACGGCCCACGGCTAGTGTGACGAATATTACGTTACTTTTTGTGTTACGTTAGTATTACGTTTTGTTTGTTTTCTTTCTGTTGTAGGAATTTAAAAAGCCTTCCACAAACTTCGATGGACGGAAAGTATTTTTCTTCAATTAATAAATAAAGAATTTTATTGAACATACCTTTGTGAGTATTTCTCGCAGCACTCATGGCCATCTCCATGAACGGCATAAAATATTTCTTATATCCGATTCAGCGAAGTGATTTAGCTGGTTCAAGCCAATCATCTGCGTTGCTACAACATTCGAGCACGAATGTTTGTTTAATATGATAATATTATCCAATAAAAATTAACGTCTCGGAAATGATGCATAGTTAGCATCGGCGCCCTTTAACAACCAAAATATTTAATTAAGTTGCTCATAAAGACAGCCAGAAGCACTTCGAACTGGTTTAATTAGTGATATATTTTTAAACTACATTTCTTCATTATTTAAATTGAGACGTCTGGAACTCGTATTTTTCTGGTTTGTGCCTACATGTTTTACCGTTAGATACTATTTATTAGTTTTAAATTATAATTGATGAAGTGGTGAACAAATAGCGTCATTTACAACTGCTTTTCTAAAGACTTCACAGTAAATATTATGTTTCATTGCTTGTTTGATAGCAAATTATGGTAATATGAGAAGCATATCGAAATCAATTTGCACATTTACGAGAAGTAATAAAAAATGAAGCCTGTTACATATCTCCTGATTGCAGGTGCTTCATTAATACAGTCTACAGACACCGACAAATTGATATTCCAATACGTCTGCTTGTAGCTCGGTAATTAACATTTATGGACGATGTTTTCATTAATGCTCCGTTGAATACAGAATCCCCTAAAAATTAACTAGTCAAACAACTGTTTATTGTTTCCGGTGCGTATTGTTTTGACAGATGCTGCTATTGGTAGTCCGCTGTGGATATTACCAATTCTATTTTGCGCCTCAAAATCCTCTTCATGGTCCTAAAACAATACAATTTGATTCTTATTACGTTGGCCTAGTGACGTAAGCCTGTCACATTTTGATATTTCGGCCGGAGTATGGAAGTTGTTTGTTGTGTATTGAAGGCGTGGTGTCGTCGCATCTATTTTTAGGTTTACGAGTTCAGTCCCCTTCTCCCCTGTGTCCCCTTCATGTTGGTCTTCATCCCTGCTGGGCCAAGTGTGATGGCTCTCACGTAAACGTCTTATAGATGTCGTGTTGAATTTTACGATGCCTTTTGATTGGAGACGTTTATCACTTGCCTTTTTCTGAAAATATTTCTTCATGACTACAGGACATTTATCATGTTAAACGCTTCTCCTGACGTTTTTATTAGCATTAATCTTAAATGAAAATAAATTAATTTAGACCTGAATTCATTACACATGTTCTTATTCGACGCAGCTATAGACAACGTGTTACCCCATAGCGTGTTCTATAAAAGTTCCCGTCAAACGGTGGCAGTATAAATCGCGCGAGACACGAACCAACTCGATCTTGACCAACATTTCCTAGACGTGACGTAATCGTCACAACTGTGAATTAACCTAGATAACATTCCAGAGTGAACGTATGGATGAGCATCGCACACGCTTTTATCTTCTGGAGTTAACAGAATATTTGAGTGGTTTAATAGAACGCTCACGTTGGTTAGAGAAGCGTCGATAAAACTAATAAGTTGCATAATGTTTAATTTATTCAAATTATTTTGATGAAGAATATTCTCTTCCTTACTTAGTAATCGGTCCTAATGCCATGTTGCGGCTCTAAGGACCCGATAACAAAACAGGGCAAAAAAGAGCTAACAGCAAAGTTGGTTTCAGCTTTACTTTATCTTCTTTTTACACAAGCGACGCAACTTTTTTCGAAGTCGGAATAGAACAACATTCTAATGGGATATAGTCGTTTGTTCGCCTCGATTCATTAATTATTGTTTCTTTAGTTTACTATGAGGGAGATTAGGTCACCAGCTGCTTTGTAGATAACCTAGCTAACTGATTGATGACTTCAACCTGTTCTATGTGAGTATCTCGAATTGTAGCTACCGTCTCATATCCATCTTCTAGTGGATTTTGAACTTTTATGGTAGCTATATTTTTTGTGGCTATTAAACATTCATCCATTGTCAATTGCCTGTCAGAGATTTTTTGCCTACTTCTTTCTCTCTCCTTTGAGATATTTCTATCTTTTATTCAAATCCTTCAATCGTATTGCTCCAGGAAGTCTTGTAACCACGGTCCACGAAGTTTAAGTAATTGATACATACATATCTTTAATCCGGTGTTTGCAAGGCGGTCCCCCACAAGTATGGGATGTTAATGGACAATTATTTCGGCAGTCGTCGGTCACACGCGACGCGTGGCGCGTGCGTGCCCGCTTATTATTGTAAGCGGAGGAGAGCGCGTGTGACGGACGAGGCGGAGCGGCCCGATGTGTGAGTGACAGCGGGTTGTAGTGGGTAGTGGATGATGGATTTATTGAGGACATTGAATAAAAAGATTGCATCCAAAGACTGGATGGAGTAAAAAAGAAAGATTTTTGAGTATTCAGATATGATCCAACCAAATGATCCCTACTTATATCATCGACTGTTTTTCTACAATAGTCTATATCAATGTAATTCTGTTTTTTTTTTTCATTTAAAAACAATCTATTTTAATTACAAGTATTCATATTAGTCAACCTTTCACCGCTACCTCTTTTCCCCCGGGCCACATCGTCTGGTCGATAAGGCCATGTGTGCACGCACTGCGGGAGACCGCCCCCCTCGCCGGCTATTTTCATTTATCACTCGGAGATGCTCAGCCTTTCCTCGCCGATAACGGCGTCTGAGATAAAATTAAAATATTTTCTATTCTACTAGTTATTTTCATAATTTACTGTACACAAAATTCCGAAGCATAAAGACTAGCGTTGCATCTGGTAGTAAAAGTTCTATGTCTAAACTTGGAGACAGCGGAATTGTCTGGAGTCTACGAGTACCATAGAGGCCACTTTCCTTAATTGATTCTCACGACTGTCGCGCGAATGTTAGCAGCTGAGCCACAATTCCTTTTATTCAGAGTAAAAACATAGACATTGCGTCGCGTCGCTCCCAACGTGTATAGACTGCATCATTACTTTTATACCATCTAACTATAGACATCAATATTAATTTGATGATATTCTTGATAATTTGCTTCAGGAATGAAGTTCTGCACCCCGACCATAACTACAGAAATATAAAAAAACAATGATCCAACTTTAATGGACTGACAAGAAAAAAACCGGCCAAGTGCGAGTCGGACTCGCACACGAAGGGTTCCGTTCCAATATCTATGAAAAATAAACGTACTTATTACCTACAATTAGCCAAAACACAAACTTTTCTCAACAACAAAAAATAACTTTGTTTTTCATACAAATATATGAATAACAAAGTTATAATTTGCGGTTACTGAAAAAGAGCTATATCTCAAAAACCACTAACTGTATCTTGTTCAAACCAATTTTGGTTAGTAGTTTTTATTGAGATCTATAACATATATTTTTTTCAGATTTTTCACTTTGGTAGTTTAGAAATTACAGGGGGGGGGACACACATTTTGGCACTTTGGGAATGTCTTACTCTAAAATGATTGACTTTAGGAAAAAATGGTTTTAGAAACCTCAATCTCATTTTTAAAGACCTATCTATAGACACCCCACAAGTATAGGTTAGATGAAAAAAATTTTTTTTAGTTTCAGTTCCATGTATGGGGAGCCCCCCTCTAATATTATTTTTTTTTTATTTTTTCATAAGAATCGTAAAGCAGTCAATGAAATACATCTACCTACCAAGTTTTAACTGTGTAGTCCTAATAGTTTCGGAATAAAGTGGCTGTGACATACGGACGGACGGACAGACAGACAGACAGACAGACAGACAGACAGACAGACAGACAGACAGACATGACGAATCTATAAGGGTTCCGTTTTTTGCCATTCGGCTACGGAACCCTAAAAATGCTATGCCATGTCCAAAGATGTTAGAAAAAGCGTATATTTTAATTAAATTACATTTTCAAACACCCATTGTTCCTATTAACATTTCAAAATGGCTTCTTTAGAATTCGTCCTGCCGAAGCTATTTATTTTTGTAGACCAGTTTCGTAAAAAAACTACGAATGCCATAACAAAGCTTCTAATAAGTAACTCCATTCTCTTCGCTAGTAAAAAAACCTGTCAAATCACAAACAACGATCGATCGAGGGACTTAGTAAATCTAATAAGAGAGTTTTTTGTGCGCGAAACGAATGAGGTGAAACGTGTTTGAAATAGACAGGGGATTAAGTGTCCCCTAGTAGGAGCGAGGGGTTCGCTGCATGCGCGTTGTAGGGTTAGCAGGCTACGTGTATGACGCTTTCTCTTACAACACTAAACTCGATTCGAAAATGGGTTATTGTGTCGTTTGTGGTCAACGAACACATTGAAACTATTCATTGGGCGGTTTAGACTTGATTCCCAAAGTCAGGTATTTGGAAGGCTTCAATTACCAGCGTACTAATTTCTATTTCTTAGTCCATCTAAAGCGTCAATTATCACAATCAAGTCCAAATATCTAGTTCGCAATTGAGACCTAACCGACACTAACATGATATGCCTGTCAGGCGGAATCTTGACGAATGGTAGCCCTGCGCCGCGTGTATGCGCAGTGCGTGCTTCACGAGCGCTCTTGTGGATCCAACGGATCAATTTCACGCGGATCGATTACTCTTTGTCGTTGAGAATAAGGTCCTTTGCACAGCACATGTGTAGCAGTATTCCAACTCCAGCAGAACTTTCAGTAATGACATGTATGCCACAATTTTTATTCTCTCACCTTAGGTTATTAAGTGACAGTTCATTTAACGAGATGGTAGTAACAGCTATAATTTATATACTAATGTGTCTACATCTATCATTTACAGATCATCAAAATAATTGCTACACATGTACACGTCGTTAACCTAATCGGTTGATATTTCAAACCGTGTGGGCTTTTGATGTTGAAAAATATTTTTCTCACATTTTATCTGTCAATAAATGAGAACTTGTGATTATATTTTATTACGGTTACGGCAGTATTAATATTACAAGTACAGATAAAGGTTATATTAGACCCCATCTTTCTCTTCGCAACTAATGATCACGTGTTGAACATGATGTCTGGTTTTTACAAGCCTCATTATACCATTAGAGAAATAACGATATTGCAAATAGTGTGTAGTTACTTCTAAATGTTGTTTTACTGTCCCACACCATATTCGTATAATTAATCTACTGTGGCTGGTCGAACAAAATGTTCTTAATTAGTCTAATGCACAGCCAGTTGCTTTTTGTGGACATTTCGGTAGCAGCTTTTATTGCAATAAGTAACCACAACAATTTGGCTGGCGAAAAACATTGGACATTAACGAACTAACCATTAAGATAATTAAGGATAATTGCGGTTGAGTTATTGAATGTTATCGGATGATAATGACACTGTTTATTACTGAATACTGCAGGCTCACGTTCGCTTGGATTAATGTTAATAACGGTCTATGTTTGTTTGGTAGGTATATAAATTCATAGATGCAATGTGAAATATGGAAGCAGATCCTCATATTAAAATCTCCCGAAAATCGAAAAGAAAATTTAAATTACTGCTTATTGAACATATGGGCAGAGGCATCGGTAAACACCGCAGGTACAAACAGCTGGTGGGCCGAGAACTCGAGACTCGAGCTTACCATTGTGATCGCAGGCGCATGCTGAACGGCAACGCCGCAGCCTCTCATGTTTATTTTATTACTAGCCTTTTTATTGCTGATCCCTTCGCCTTTGGGTTTGTTTAGATATGGTTTGCTTGAGTTTTGATGTTAGCTAGAAATGGTTTGTGATATGCAGTCGTAAGTTGTGTAGTTAAGCAGGCGATAAGGTTTTTAAGACTGGTTTCTGGTTTGAATTGCTAAGGTGCTTAAAAGGAGTTTGAAAAAACGTTTGAGCTGTGAAGTGTTAACTTTACTAGCAACTGCTAAAAGTAAATTTAGTCCTACTGAGTAAAGTAGAGATGTATTGCGACAAATCCAATTGCACCGTCGAGTCTAGTCTGATTGGTAAATGCTCTTACAAAAATACACACTCAATGATAAATAATTATGGCAATGATACATAAGCTGTACAAGTAAAAGGGAGCTAGCTTGCAGTCAGTGATTTAATAGAGACATCAAAAATCTTATCTGGTTTCAAAATTGAAAGCCTGTAAGTCTGTAACGGACCAGTGAGCAGTATTGCCACAATAATTAGATTTCCCTTCGACCCTTAGGGCACAGGGCCGCCTAAAACGATTACGTACAACCTGCTGTACTGTAGAAATTGATCCGTTTTCCCATCATAGACAATGGCCGGAACCTATTATTTAATAGAGGTTAGAAATTCATAGATGATATTACTTAATATTCTGTATCTATAACTATAAGATAGAAGCTTCTGTCTATAGTACTCGGAGAAAGTTTAAATTAGTGGAAAAACTAACTCTAGATGATGATAGAACAACTACATCGATGTAATCCTAATACAATACCTGCTTACTTTCATTACGTATTTTTAGTAGCAGTGGGCATACATATACTTAATGTGAATCATCCTAATGTTTCAGTTTCAGGTAAAGCAACACAGCGGTTCAATGACGCGTAACCGCAAATAGAAAATCAAGATTACCATACATACGTAATACTTACGATTTTATTACATCACTCCCACGCACCTCAATGTTTTGACTGGTTTTAATTACGCGCGATAGCAACCAGCTCGCCAACCAAGCATCGATGTTTACAATCCAACAAAGGTACAATGAAGGCCTTTCAGAGTATTTTGCGGTATGCACAACAATAACAGATGAGCTAGAACACGTGCTTGTATGAATTTCGCTTTTGTGCTGTTCGCGGAAATGGGAATAAACTTGAATAGTTCGTTGACTATGGGAATGGGATTCGCGGGGATTGTACTGCAGATTGTTGTTTTTTATTTATAAAGCTAGGGATTGGAGTTAATTGTGTCGCAGTTTTCAATTTTGCTGTCGATCTGAATAAGGCTTTGTGCATGAATGTGTTCTAGTTCAATGGTTAGTTGATCCCCATCGTACATTAGATGAGAAATGAGCAGAAAATTGATACGAGCTCTATCCTAAAATTTATCATTCAGTCAACTGTACCAAAAGGGAAGAACCTACAGAAAGAGGCAAATGGCCTAAACAAAGATCACGACGGTCATTGCACCGCGACTAAAGTGTCACACGTGGGTGTGTAACATAACCGCATGATTCATCAACATCAGTCTGAACCGCCGAAAATTTTGGGAAAGCCATTTAGTTTCCTGTGTACATACCGCACCTAATACCGAATACTCTGAGATGTGAGTGTATAGGCGACAAACCCTGATACACGTCGTGCGGCACCGGACACGGCGCTTCCTCGCCCGTATATTAAACGTCCGCCTACGCGCTCGCTTCCTGCGCGCCGCCGACACGTGGCCTTAAAATGCGCGGCCCGAAGGACCAAAAAGAATTTGCTGATTCAGTTTTCGCCAGATGAGAGACAAAAGTTTTTGGCAAAAAGGATCATGTTTAGCTTCGGATTGAAACTATGTTGCTTAAGTTGTTAAATAATGATTATTCCTTCAGATGAAATGAGAAGAAAAACATCTTGTCTCGGTTTTTGAAGCACATGATTTCTGGTTGAAACTATTTAAATGCAAAATAGCCGTCATATGATTAGGTTATGAAAGCCCAAGTTCATCAGCACATCAACAACAACATATGGCAGTGTGCCCGTACGATCTTGACAATGACTTTGTTTAAATACATTAGCATATTTCGAAACGTGAGTAATGTCTGCCAATGTCGCCTTGTAATATGAACGCTGAAATATTTTTATATGCAAACGAATACTAATATCATGTTTCTTTTATTTATTCGCTTATGTAGAAATCGAAATATTTTTCGTATCACTTACCTCTGAGTTGATTTTTTGAATTTATTAAAAGCCTAAAAGATGGATTGCGCAAAAACCACCGACGAACAAAACGGAATGACTGCAAAAAGTTTAAACCGCCACGATTAATTCCACACACATTTGCACACCCACGCAATATGCAAAATACATTTCCAACACGATACGCGGTCTCAATAGCTCCACTTTAACGGTGCCTTTGATGTGCACCTAATGCTGACAGATATGCGGGGTAGGAAGTCGACGGAGACACATTAGAGGAACCTGTCTCCTATCGGAACTGATTATTTCAAACCCTGTGGTAACCGTGTCATGTGGTTTTTTTCTTTGTCGCACTTCCTTACCAATATACGCTCACAATTAAATTTCTAGCTGCTCGCCACTTATGCTCTTCGACTTAATTGCTCTAGTACTGATACTCAACGTTGTAACTACAATTTTTTCTACCCATAAAAGGTCTTATTATCCAGTAACGGCTGTTTACACTGTATGGAAATCAATCCCATACTCGTGCAATTTACATTGTAAAAGTAATATAAGCTAACATGTAGGTTTTTGTTTGCAGGTACGTTGGGTAGTCTGCGGTGGCCGGGCGCATGCGCGTGAGCCCCGTGGGAACGAGTCGCTTCCTCAATGTACCCCGCGCTAGCCACCGGCCTCTGGTTACGTGACCGGTTCGGCTAGCGCGAAAATGGTCAACTTCGGGGTACGTAACAAGTGTGTTGGCTATGCATTTTTGGGAGACAAGGACTTTTGAATAAACTGCCCTAAAACATTTTTTTTGGGAATTATCCATCGGGAGTAAACTTAATATTGAAGATGTCAATGTGTCGTGTTTGATTGCCATGACAGACGATATAAAATCGGCAAAAAATCTTGATCAAATGATAAGAACTGTTCATAAAAATATCTTGGAATAATCTGGTCTCCGAAAAGACCACACAGATACAACGATTAATCCGTACCAAAAATCACCATTACTAATGCAGAACTTTAATATCTTACACGTCTCATTTCTCGCTTGGCTGTCATAATACGGGTCCGCTGTCTGTCTGAGCAAAACATCCCATCTGACTGGATACGGCGCTTCCTCAAACACGAACCCCCTTCAATAAGTTGGCGGCCGCGCGTTCGGATTACAGAACCGGTTACCGGTTTCATATTAGTTATATTGCTCGTGCAGGGAAGGGTTATGGTTTGGCTTTGCCGCTATTGTTTATTTACACCTACAAGCCTACGCGTTCATCATTATTGAATTTGTTGGAAAGGTTTTTTAGCTAAATTAGATTCAGGTCGGTAGCTGCTTGTAAAACCGCAGTCTTACCGCAATGGATTACGAAACTTGTGCTATTGGTAACTCAACTATAACTTGGGTTATGATGAAACTAATACTCTCATTCCACAGGATCTTAAAGAGAAGCTCTAAATTTATTTAAATGTAGATGTAAATCCGTAGAGCTAATGGTAGGAGTTCTGTGTACTATAAACTAGTATACGCTCGATTCGAATGCAAGTAAAAGATCAAAGGTGCAACTTAGCCGTGTCCGTTAGGGACGAAAGCTGGTTTTCCAACTGTTTGCTACTCAAAGGGGCTAATAGATTCGTGGTACACGTACTGACTAACAGAAACAAACTACGAGGTAGAATTCTCTCGAATACTCGTATGTAGCTTACCAAATAACTGAACGAAGAGAAACCAATAAAATACTTACTAGTCTTAAAGATTTTATCCAGAAAACATTGGAGAGATCCTGTGTTTTTTCTCAATATTTCGAATATAAACGGATTTTGGCTGCACCAAGTTTTAAAATGAGACATTTAAAGACATCTTGCGTCTCAAAAGCATTGTCAGGAATGCTCCGAAAGAATTTTGATTAAAAACTCCAATCGACATTCTTGGGTTCATTCGCATTGTTGACATCTGTAAGCACTTTCGGTTTCTCTTCAACTGTCGGATTTTTTATATATCTTTTACTATAGCTGTCTCTATATTTGTGACCAATATCCTTTGATAATTTCCGATTAAAGTTTCTTCTAGAATTTTTTTACCATCTTCCTTGATCTCCTAGAAATAAGAGGTGAAACAGGCTCTAGTACATTTTCTAGTACATCTATAGGTATATCCCCCAGGTATGCGTGTGTTGCATTCGTTCGATGCACCGCAGCGTTTAACCTCAGTTGAACCTCGTATGTTTAAACTTTCCGTGTTTCCAAATAATCTTTGAACATGGTTATATTTTAACTTTATTTTGAAGCTTCTAGTATTTTTGAATTATTATTGTTGTTAAACTATTTATATGAGATTTAGGTTGTTTACCGGATAGTTTGTAGTTTTGGGTGGATTAACTGTAAATAACATATAGCAAGATTTGCATATCTACTTCCGTACATTAAGGCAATAAGTTATGTTTAGACATGTTTGCTGTGTATCGCCAAATTGAACGGAAACGGATATTCGAGACGTGAATTGTAATTCAACATAATTCGATGATCGACTCAGGAAATGTCTACAGTTTGTACATTGTCTGCAAGCTTTCTCTATCGGATATGATGAAATGTCCTGTTATTCTATCCGTTATTTTATATTTTTAAATACTATTAGCACTTTGTAAAATCTCAAGTATTTAGGAATTCAACATTATTTTACCGTTGTTACACTTTTAGTAACGACATAATTCAATACCTCCTACAAACCCTTTGTAACCTTTGAATGATTAATTTTAGAAAAACACAAAACTTTGCAGCAACTCTCATTACTCCAATGTAATCTTTCGAAATTTATCTGGAAATATCGTGAGCAGCAGCGGAGCTTGTGAAAACATTCCGAGCGCCGAGCCACCCTAGAACTCGAATAATACCTAATGGATACGTCAATAAGAAACTCAACACCGAGGAATTGAATTACAGAACCCCAGCGACTGCGTTTACACACTTTAAATATTTATAATTGGATATTCCAAAGGGTTCCTTTGTATAAAAAAGAAAAAACTGACACATTTTTTTTCCGCTCACATTTCCATTTCACTCGTCGCGTTTTTGATTCGGCACATGATCTTAATTAAGGCGCTAATTAAAGCAACATTGAGTACTAAAAACAAACAAACAGACTACATTTGCTTTATGTCTTCATTCGCTGGAATCAATTTGTTATAAGTCACTATATTTACAACTTTAATTATAACATCCGCGGCTCCCGCAGTTAAACCGATTCCAGTGATATTCCGTTTGGATCATATCTTAATCCTTCACGATAGATATTTCCAGTTATAAATGTCTCTTTTAATGCTTCCATGTTTGTTAAATTTTCAGAATATCCGGCTGAGAGAACTGAGTGGTGCTTCGCCGAGATATTTTCTTCTTTTTTTGTCGTTGAGCTCTCTGTCGTTTTCGGTCGCAAAAGTTGCCTAATGATACCGAGAAAATGACGCGTATTCGCCACGAAATTTCCTTTGGCGACAAACGCTAACTGTGTGCTGTAGCTTGGCTTATAAATAGGGCAGTGGATGAGAGAACACTTCCGGAGTGTAGAACGAAGCTTTGGCGGAGCCGTCTCCGTTATACCTATATACTACAAGTGGCAGAAGGATAATTCAAGGAAATGTTGCATTGGACAAATTGATTTTGATTTATTTTTCTTCAAGGTTACTGTTTAGGTGATTCGAAGGGGCTTTTAAACCCTTGTTTAAACGTAGCCTTTGTTGCACAGGAGCGCTCAAACGGACGAAATCTAAAAAAATGGAAGGTTCTCTATTTGATATTAATTGGTTGTTACTGGACGTTATGTCAATGCCGTGATCTGATGAATATAATATTGAATTACAACACAAGTAAAGCTTCTGTACTTTCAATATTCTGTGGCTATACAACTACACGTACTCAGGCAACGCAATTACCGCTGATGAAAGTTTAACGGCCATGCTTGTTATGTGTATTATGTACGATAGTTTCTGGCGTATTGGATACTATAAATACGCATCTTGGGGCTAGATTTACTGATGTACTCAAATACCAGTTATGATTGATAGAAATAAAATAAATTAAATCTTCAATGAAGAAAGGGAAAACTTTCTATGTACGAGTATATAGTTTTGACGATGCAAGTTATTCCTAGGAACATTAAAAAAAAATGTTTGACTGATACTTAAAAAAGTAACGTTCTAGGTACCAAAATACAAAAAAGGCAAGATCCTTTTACTGAAACAGATTTTAATTCCTCTTCAATTTGGACGCGAACTAAAGAAAATATTCCAGCAATTTGATAATGGGATTGGACGGTCCCGAATCCATTCGCTTATCCACTCTCGACTAAACGAGAAAGGGATAAAAAGTGACGGCAGACGGAGTTTTTGTCGCCTCACTTTGTGAAGCTCAACCAAGCAGTCAGATTTATTAAAATTTCACGTACACCGCGCAGTCACTCGTTACATCTAATTAATATGAATGTGTGTCATTAACTCCCTCCTATCTAATTAAATTAATATTAATGCTCGTTCATCATTTTTCTCAACGTTATTCACTTTAGTTTTGAATCGTTGTTCTCATACACAGCAATTTGCATAACAACGACGTCAATTAATTACCTTTTTAGTTAAAATTCTTGCTTAGTCTAACGAGTGTAGTTTTCATTTGTTTGCGCCGCTTCTTTCGTGCTTAATGGCTTTTGAAGGTTTTAAATATATTCCTTTCGTCGCAGGAAATCTTTTAATTCAGTTGTTTGACACAGTAAAAACGTCTCGTCATTTCCATAGCTCGCATAAATATTAAAGGGTTTTAACTTAAATATATTAATATTGCATGTCTGTGTAAAATAAAGCGAATGTCCTCGCTACAAAGTTATACGGAGCGGCTAGATGTTAAATGCACTTAAAGTTCAAGTATTGTGTCGCTAGAATGTTTCTGTAAGTGCACTATTTATTGTAACATAAGTAATGCATACCTTAACGAAGTGGTCCTTAATCGGCAACAATTACTCGTTTACGTTGTAATCGAGAAAGTTGTCGCTATAATCGAGTAGAATATCGATATAACGTGTCGATTACTGTCCATCATAGTTGTCAGCATTAGGAATTGGAGTGACAACGGGCAGACCAGTGCCCGATTGATTGGAAAATTGTCGCCGACGCCGCAATGTTGTCGCGCCTTCCTGCCGACGCTCTTTTCGNTCATTCGCTGGAATCAATTTGTTATAAGTCACTATATTTACAACTTTAATTATAACATCCGCGGCTCCCGCAGTTAAACCGATTCCAGTGATATTCCGTTTGGATCATATCTTAATCCTTCACGATAGATATTTCCAGTTATAAATGTCTCTTTTAATGCTTCCATGTTTGTTAAATTTTCAGAATATCCGGCTGAGAGAACTGAGTGGTGCTTCGCCGAGATATTTTCTTCTTTTTTTGTCGTTGAGCTCTCTGTCGTTTTCGGTCGCAAAAGTTGCCTAATGATACCGAGAAAATGACGCGTATTCGCCACGAAATTTCCTTTGGCGACAAACGCTAACTGTGTGCTGTAGCTTGGCTTATAAATAGGGCAGTGGATGAGAGAACACTTCCGGAGTGTAGAACGAAGCTTTGGCGGAGCCGTCTCCGTTATACCTATATACTACAAGTGGCAGAAGGATAATTCAAGGAAATGTTGCATTGGACAAATTGATTTTGATTTATTTTTCTTCAAGGTTACTGTTTAGGTGATTCGAAGGGGCTTTTAAACCCTTGTTTAAACGTAGCCTTTGTTGCACAGGAGCGCTCAAACGGACGAAATCTAAAAAAATGGAAGGTTCTCTATTTGATATTAATTGGTTGTTACTGGACGTTATGTCAATGCCGTGATCTGATGAATATAATATTGAATTACAACACAAGTAAAGCTTCTGTACTTTCAATATTCTGTGGCTATACAACTACACGTACTCAGGCAACGCAATTACCGCTGATGAAAGTTTAACGGCCATGCTTGTTATGTGTATTATGTACGATAGTTTCTGGCGTATTGGATACTATAAATACGCATCTTGGGGCTAGATTTACTGATGTACTCAAATACCAGTTATGATTGATAGAAATAAAATAAATTAAATCTTCAATGAAGAAAGGGAAAACTTTCTATGTACGAGTATATAGTTTTGACGATGCAAGTTATTCCTAGGAACATTAAAAAAAAATGTTTGACTGATACTTAAAAAAGTAACGTTCTAGGTACCAAAATACAAAAAAGGCAAGATCCTTTTACTGAAACAGATTTTAATTCCTCTTCAATTTGGACGCGAACTAAAGAAAATATTCCAGCAATTTGATAATGGGATTGGACGGTCCCGAATCCATTCGCTTATCCACTCTCGACTAAACGAGAAAGGGATAAAAAGTGACGGCAGACGGAGTTTTTGTCGCCTCACTTTGTGAAGCTCAACCAAGCAGTCAGATTTATTAAAATTTCACGTACACCGCGCAGTCACTCGTTACATCTAATTAATATGAATGTGTGTCATTAACTCCCTCCTATCTAATTAAATTAATATTAATGCTCGTTCATCATTTTTCTCAACGTTATTCACTTTAGTTTTGAATCGTTGTTCTCATACACAGCAATTTGCATAACAACGACGTCAATTAATTACCTTTTTAGTTAAAATTCTTGCTTAGTCTAACGAGTGTAGTTTTCATTTGTTTGCGCCGCTTCTTTCGTGCTTAATGGCTTTTGAAGGTTTTAAATATATTCCTTTCGTCGCAGGAAATCTTTTAATTCAGTTGTTTGACACAGTAAAAACGTCTCGTCATTTCCATAGCTCGCATAAATATTAAAGGGTTTTAACTTAAATATATTAATATTGCATGTCTGTGTAAAATAAAGCGAATG
Source organism: Heliothis virescens (assembly GCA_002382865.2). Classification (NCBI taxonomy): domain Eukaryota; kingdom Metazoa; phylum Arthropoda; class Insecta; order Lepidoptera; family Noctuidae; genus Heliothis; species Heliothis virescens. The sequence goes on from NWSH02000050.1 coordinate 14,256,624, forward strand.
TCCTCGCTACAAAGTTATACGGAGCGGCTAGATGTTAAATGCACTTAAAGTTCAAGTATTGTGTCGCTAGAATGTTTCTGTAAGTGCACTATTTATTGTAACATAAGTAATGCATACCTTAACGAAGTGGTCCTTAATCGGCAACAATTACTCGTTTACGTTGTAATCGAGAAAGTTGTCGCTATAATCGAGTAGAATATCGATATAACGTGTCGATTACTGTCCATCATAGTTGTCAGCATTAGGAATTGGAGTGACAACGGGCAGACCAGTGCCCGATTGATTGGAAAATTGTCGCCGACGCCGCAATGTTGTCGCGCCTTCCTGCCGACGCTCTTTTCGATGTACAGACGACAGCACATCAAGTTACCACAATTTGTCAAATTTCTGCAATAGATTTTCAACCCTATCACAATAGTGGAAGGTTATTTTTCGAATGGTAAAATTTTACATATTCGGGTACTGTGACCTGCTGTCGTCTGTAACTACGTTTATTACGTTATGTGACCACTTGTTCTAGTAATACGATTTCGTTAGGTCACGTATTGGTCAATTCGCTGCCAATTCAGTATTGATCTCATGTAAAATCACATTTATCGACATCGCAAAATGAAAGACAGAAAGATTTATCATCTTGTTCTTTTTTAAACCGTGAAAATCCTCAGAGCTTAAAAAATTACTATAATGCATGTCTTGTCCACGTTCATTTCAGTCATTCACAAAGTTGATCAAGCCTGAAAAATGTTGCTGAACACGTTCCGAAGGGTCACGACGTTTTAATTAACATTAGCGCTGTGTGTGGGCGAGCCGGCTGTTACGTTCCTATGCGTTGTGTTTGCACGTTTGTCTTGCGCCATCAAGCTTAGCCTGACCCTTACCCTCACGCAAATAATCCACCTCCTCAGAAATTCCTTCTGATGCAACTCCATACTTTTCCACCTAAATTATGCAAACATCCATATGGAATAGGGGAAATAAACTCCTCAATATTGCCAAGAAACGACATTCTAATCGCAGTGGAGGTCCCTATCCCATAAATATTGTATGGGAAGGAAGAGTAACAAAATATTTACGGGGATATGAAGACAAGCGTCTTACGGATGGCGTTTATAGGTCAGAGAGTAGCGGGGCGTCGCACTCCAGTTTAAGGCCGCCTTCCGTCGCGATGCCTCTGACTTTGAAATTGAACGCTGTCGTGAGGCGAGTCGCCTCGGGTGATTTTCCACCCTCTGTGGCCACCACCCGCCTTCAGACATCAAAGTGCAAGATTTTATTATTGCGTTACAGGCCGAACGGAGGCAAAAAGCGCGTCTTTGCCACTCCACTACCGGAGTTTACAGATTAAATTCGCACTCCTTAACAACCTCGGCGGAGTGCCGTCTCTATTTGATTAAAGATAACACGAATAATTGGTGCACCGACACAAATTATTGAGTTTCCGCCGTAATGAGTTGGAGTCGACAGGTCTGCGTGCTTGATGCACCAGAGTGGTAAACTGACGTGAGTAATTGTACGTCTAAAACGTAATTAAGTGACATAAAACGCGGCTCGTTACTTCATTATTACATTACCTACACACGATACTGTATTTATATTTCGATGCAGCTTTTATAATGTATTGGAAACACAAGGAGGCGTAAATTCAGCTTTATTAACTTTATATCTTGGCAGCTGCGAAATTACTAACTTGTTAAACTTCCAAACAGTTTAAATGTATGGTTTAAGTTTTTTCTCGTTATTGTTATCTGCGCGTTAGATCTAGTTTTGTTGAATGTTCCATAAGTTATTAACGATGGGTTTTTACTCCGCGGGTAATGGAATCGCAGAAATGCAACACGATGGACACGCATGAGTCTACGCCTATAAAATATCTTCACATACAAGCTCTGTGTGTCCGTCTAGTCCCTGAACTTTTATGAAGATTTCTGTATAGGAATTTACGATTGGAACGGTATTGAATACAGATGGAGATTTAGATATCTGTGCATAATATTTTTTAATTTATAACTAGCCACTTATTTTTGCAACTACTGCCGTAGCGTGAGAATAAAACTGTAAGAGATTGTATCAGCTGTTTATACTCCCGTTAAAGTTGTTAAAGTCAACTGAGGGCGACGAGTTATTTAATGGACCTTATAGGCGACTGGTTAGCGAACTGTTTCTGCGTTTAACTATCGCAAGTTTCCCACATAACACTATAAACGTTGAAGTTATAATACATGTGAATTATGAAGTTATGCTAAGGACTAGTTAACTCAAACCTAGTTCTAATACACGATTCAGTTGCGACTAATACTAGCAATAAGCTTGATAAAGTGTACAGCTCCTAAAGGTGATATGACAAAAAATAAATTCCCAAAATTCATTCTGATAAAAATGAAAGTATAGAGCAAAATCAAATCATCCCTAGAAGAGCGAACCAATTTGAAATTACATAATTTTTTATTGAAAGCTATCACGAAACATTGCGACAACATGTCATACATGGCTTGTTCCAAAGGGCAAGGAAGGACGCTTGGGGCGACGCACCCGGCCGCCGATGTGTCGCGATGCGATCGAGCCATGCAATATTACGCTGCCGACTGGGGCTCAGGTGCCAATGTGTCACATTTGCATAGGAAAACGTTTTCACAACATGCAAGGAAATTGTTTGCGATTCTATCGGAGATTTCCCTTTCCAAGATAAGTGAAATGAGGTCTTTGAGGTGAAGGTTGTTATGACAAATTAGGATAGATACGAGTTTAGAAGTGGAAGATGATTTCGAATTTGGTCTTCGGGTTCTCTTAATGTATGCAGTTTGAAGCTTCAATCAAAATCAATTCATGAAGCACAAAAACAATGCCAAGAAAGATTCATTTCATTCGGACTCCGATTACAATTTCAATAAAGAACCTGTAATACGAATCTGCAGTCATAATGTGCATTGCAGACGCTGCGAACGTCGCAACACGTGTAAACAAAACAAGCAGCAAGTACGTATCTTTGCCGGCAGACGTACACAGGAACGCATTCAGGCACTGCTCGGCCGAGTATGATAAATGGACAGCTCGTACACCCGCTCCACTTCTTCTCTTTACCCCGCCAGTGTGGGAGGGAGATATATGGCAGTAATGGAAAGATGTGACACCATAACCACCAGGGAAATACAGCGGACGTTGCGAAATTAAACATCCTTTATCTGACTTAGCTAAAAGCTCCCTCCGTTACAAAATCAATAAAAAGTTTCAAAGCACTGCTTCGTGTTTCGGGTAGACCGCGCTTAGAAATCTACTTTTTTCTCACGTTTTCGAAACACATCAGCGGATCCGGTGATTCGATAATCCCGTCCTCAAATACGATCCATTTATCGTTCGAGTGATGTACTCAGCAATCCGGCGTGATAGATGAGTTCAATGCTGCTCAGCCCTACTATCATTTGATTCTAATGCACAGCTTTGTCAAGCATTACGCAAACACCCGTTTTGAATCTATGTTGTTTTGCTCTTTTTATTTTTAATTCACTAACTTTTAACGAGATCCATACCATCACGTCATTGAAACGTGTCGAGGATTTTGAGTGGAACTCGTAATTAATTTTACTTAACAAATCTCATAATGCAGTCCAAAACAATAAGATTAAAAAGTGGTCGGAAAAACAAGAGGGAAGCGACAGAGGTACAGGTATTGGATGACGAGGATACTTTGACGCAAACTCAGTTGCGGCTAAACTCTTAAGTCTTTGTAATAAGGGTCATTCTTTACGATGGCATACATGGATTGAACGCAAAGTTGATTTGGTTGAACATAATCTAAAGGATACCACGGAGACAGTGTTGCCACAAAGCGAGGCGGCGAGCGCTGAGAATACGCAAACAGGTGTCGACTCCGAGGTTATATTTGCATATAAATAGAGTTCCTGCTTAACTGTAACACTGCCTCGTCCCTTTCTCTCTCGTTCGATGCTGTTGGCTAGAGGAGTACAGAGAGTTACGCCTCCTTGCACGCGCTGTACGCAAGTACGAGCGGCTCCAGGAGATTCTATTTATGTGCGGTGATGTAATATGACCAATAGACCGGTCACATAACCGCACACACGGACACATCTATTGTCTCGTGACAATCGATAGGAAGTCGATCAATCAACGATCAAATATATTATTGCCGCAGAACATCGCAGTCAATAATTATTTCCCCTGATGTAACCAGCACCATGATGATTGGTATTCGTTTAGTTTTTATCCTTGTATGGAACAAAAATGTTATCTGTTAATGGCATTTCTAATGCGAGTCGTTAAAGTATATTCTGTAGGACGTGTTTTGTAGCTAGCGCAAGTTTTTCTGGTGGGGAAGTTATTACAATGCGCAGCTGAACCGGTCAGAGCACAACGCCTAGGAAGCGGTCCTGGCATTTTATCGTTCCTAGTCTTCCTTCAATTCGCATGGAAAAAGTTCAACGCTTACGCATCACGAATAAGCAAGGAGACGCATGAATAATTGAAGGCGAGATGGTCATCTCTAGAATATTAATATCCTCGATGGTTCGCTGTAGCTGTGAAATTATAAAATAACTATCGTGCCAGGTGATTAGTGGGCCGTCGTCGTCGATACGGCCGGTTCCGCGCCTCTTCCGTTAGCCGTTTTTTATCATTCGTCTATTACATCATAGGAGCATGCGCGTTCGCGGTGCGTGACCCGTCTGCGTAGGCGCAGGTGACATGCGAACTCTACATTATTTCGACATCCACCCAGAGAACCTAACTAGTTCTGTTACCCGAGACCCCTGTTATTTGTATTCTTTTTTTGTTGGACCCGAACATTTTCTATTTGTTCCGTCGGGCCCTTTTTTTGCTGGGTTGCACCGGCCGCGTTCGAAGGTTCGGAGCGTTTTTACTCGAGCTCGGGGGAGAAGCGGGTGCCGGGAGGGCGGCGGCCCCTCCCGCCGCCGACTCGTCCTTGGCCCGAACGTTCACCTTGGCGCGCTGCGCTGCCGGCGCACCACAGGTAACAAAGTTCCGCGAACTACGTGATTTCTATGGCTGTCCGCCGAAAGTGGAGCCCGGAGTATCTCGAGAGCCACTCGGCTGGCGCTAATGTTACGGAGAAACGTGTAATGAAACACTCGCTCTACCCTCCGGCTGCGCGCCTCGGACCCCCATCCGTGGTGCGTTTGCTGTACTTTTTACAGTATCTAATGTCCCGCATTAGATGTTCTAGAACACGAGATGATTGACGAGGACACATCTCTGTGGTGGTCCTTCACGGAAACCTTTTTATGTACTCGATCTAATTACGCGACTTTAAATTTATATTAACGCCCCCGCATCGATTTTATTACCTTAGTCATTCTATACCAGAGAAACTCAAATCATAATATTTGATCGCTGCAGCCATGTGATTTTTGAATCGCAAGCGTTTGACCAAACCACTTAAATGTTCTTCGGGACTTAGAGACTGAGGACCAGAATAAGTTTGGAGGCTAATCTCATTGGTGATAAAACGCTTCTGTCTTCAATAGTGTCTTCAAGATCTAAGTACGAATTACCAAATAATCAAATTACTTTGATTCAATTAAAGCATCAGCTTTTGCTTGTTTCATAACAGTAACGTCAGTTGGTAGCACACTTGAAATGTTCACTATTTTAACTGGCACGAGAGTTAAGAATATTCTCAGAATTGGAAGATAAGGAATAACTTTTTAAGTTGTTTTCACGGAAATAAGATAAATGCTAAGATAAACTTAGCCCGCGAGAGGGGGTCAACCGTGAAAACTTTTTGTGCCTCGAAACTGCATTCTCAAGTGTTCGTAGAGAACTCTCAGCCATACAGAAGTATAACAATAAAAGAATATGTAAGTTGTTAGCGAAGAGATACATTTGCCAATTCTATTTTTACTGCATTTTTATGTTCGGTGCGGTGATTTACTGCTTCAAAAGTGTATTTGTGGCTTACAATATATGACTTGGTTATAGGAGTTTTAGTGCTTTCAGTGCCAGCCGACGCCTGCCTTAGGTTCGTTCACCTTGCTGCTGTCATATCAATCACGTATTTGTATCACACTTAACGAGCTCCTGTATGTCTGTGCTGCGATTTAGTTGTTGCAGTGTTGCGCGGCTCTTGTTAATTATATCGTCGAGCGCGACGTCGGCGATCCGTGCGGCGGCGGCTCCAGGGCAGCGGCTTCCACAGCTCTCCGGCCGTAATCTTATCGCATTAGAGGCCGGACATAGGAAGGGCATTAAATTTGAACGATCGTCGTGAAGCGGCGGGCAGAACGAACGCGCCTGAAACCGGTCGGCCGTCCGTAAATAATGGATTAGAGGTGGGGAGGGCACGCGGGCCGGGGGAGGGGTGTGGCGCACGCACCGGCTGCGCGCGCGGGCCGAGGGGCTCCGCGGCGCGGGGGGGCGGGGTGCGCCTCCCGTCAGCTGTTGCGCGCCCGGGACCGCGCGCACACCGCCGCCAATGCATCGGCGTTGATAGCGCACCGCGCACGCCGCTCTCGCGACCCGGTGACAGTGACACAGTGTGTGCGTGACAGGAGCCGCGACCAGTGATCATGTTGTGTTGTGAGTGAACCATGCCCAGGATGTGCAGTGCGTGGACCGCGCCCAGGAGCTGACCACGGCGCTGCCGGGAGATGAGAAGTTATGTTACGCCACCGACCGAGGTGATTATTCCCGACCTCGGCCCAAAAACACCATGCATGCGCGGCCCCGACACGGAGACAGCTCCGTCGGGCCCCAGGACGGTTTTAGGGCCTCTACCACCACCCTCGAGTAAAGTATTGATTAGTTACTTCCCAATTAGCGTTAATTGGCAAGTAAAACTTACGAGTATCTTTTACCAATTTCACAAGCGAAAACAAAGCTTCGAGTAACAACTTGCCAGTTAAGTGAATGATGTATCAAATTGTTCGTTACATTCGTTCAAAGCTACGTCAATTTAAGTAGCTGTCATTTGTCATTTCATTTCGCGTGTTATTTGTTGTTGTATTTGATTCGAAAATTAAGCGTGGTTATAATTAACTATGGATAAAGTTAAAAGAGATAGAAGTGCAAACTTTTCATTAAATGAGAGGGACATTTTGGTTTCTCTTGTACAGAAATACCAAACTGTTCTAGAAAATAAACAGAGTGATGCTTCGACATGGAAAATGAAAGAAGCTGCTTGGAAAAGCATTGAAAATGAATTCAATGCTCGATCTGGTGGCACATTCAGATCGAC
>NWSH02000050.1:14265395-14281858 GCA_002382865.2 Heliothis virescens
GCGTGGTTATAATTAACTATGGATAAAGTTAAAAGAGATAGAAGTGCAAACTTTTCATTAAATGAGAGGGACATTTTGGTTTCTCTTGTACAGAAATACCAAACTGTTCTAGAAAATAAACAGAGTGATGCTTCGACATGGAAAATGAAAGAAGCTGCTTGGAAAAGCATTGAAAATGAATTCAATGCTCGATCTGGTGGCACATTCAGATCGACTAAAACATTAAAAGTAAAATACGAAGGCTTGAAACGTACGGTAAGGAAAAAGTCGGCTGCAATACGCTCTGAGCTTTACCGCACCGGAGGTGGCCAGAACAAGGCCCCCATACTGGATAACGTAGAAGAGCAAATAAAAGCCATGATTTCTCTTAGTACTGACGGTTTGCAAAGTATTTACGACTCTGATATATTACCACAAACTAAAGAAGACCAAGGTGAGTTAAATTATTATTTGTTTAATTGGGAATCTGTATTGTGGGAATATACAATGTTTAGTTTTGAAGCTCATTAGGAATTCATAATTACTTAACGTAAATAAATACTTTGTTATAGACATCATTGATGATACCAAAGTGGCAGAATTCACAGGAATTTCAGTGATAGACACGGACATACCTGAGGTTGTAGAAAGTGAGACTACTCAAAACCGTAAGTATCTGTAGAACTGATATCTATAATCTACAATATCTACAATGTAATATATAAGTATTATGTGCTTGTTGTGCTGTACAGTCAATATTATATGGTGATAATTCTCTCTTGTCGGCTATTAAGTAATAATGCTATACTTTTTTTATTATTTACAGAAGTTCTATTGCTAGTTACTAATGAGTGTGAACCATTACAACCCACTACTAGTACAGACATAGTTCCGGAAGAAAAAAATATAATTACAGGAAACAAGAATGGTATGTATTGATATTGTTTTTGATATACAAACTTAAATTAAAAGTAACAAGAGTCGTACATAAAAACTTTATATGCTTTACCCTGGTCAATTTCTAATTTTGGCTAATTTATAACAAACATTACATGAACATAATTATATATTCCTAACAGGAGTATGTAGGAGTTGTCTCTGCTATAAAAGTTTATATTTAAAATTAATTATTTTTGTTACAGACAATGCTTTGCTTGATACTCCAACAAGGAACATCATAACTCCATCTACAGCCAATAAAAAGTGGGATGTCACTAGTAGAAGGAATTTAAAATCCAGGAAACATCCTGCACTGATTGGTAAGACATTATAACATTAGGTTTATACACATGTATGGTCGGCCAACACAACACATCATGAAAGCTGCTCTTACTAGGTATGGAATAAAGGCACTCTCATGATTAGTGTTGTTACCTGTGTTGAACGTCATATGTGTACTATTTCTATCTGTATTTATTTCACTTTACTTTTATTTTGTTTACAGCTAATGTACCGAAAAAAACACTATTTGATGAGCTGACTCAAGCAAAATTGGAGTTAGTTCAACTCCAAAAAAAGTTTTTGGAAGAAGAGATCATAGAAAAGAAGAAGGTGTGGGAGTTCGAAGAAAATGAACGCAAGAAGGAAGCAGAGTTTAAAGAAAAAGAGCGCAAATGGAAGGAAGAGGAATACAAATTAAAATTACAAAAATGATTAAATGAATATTATATATTTTTTATGAATATTGTTTGTTTTATTTATGCTCTATTATTATTAGACATCGGATTATATGCACTATTAAAATGGCAAAATATGCATGCAAATATGCTCTAAAAAAGGGCAAAATATGCACTAAATATGCACAATCAAAAACCATTCATTATTATGTATTATAATATAATTAACGTTTTTTTATTATAATTTTTGTGACAATGTACAATAATATATTTTTCCAAGTTTTCTACAGCAAACTTGTGACGCTTGTCGCTTAATATTAATTTATAGGCCGAAAATGACCTTTCGACATCAACTGACGTTACCGGACAGAATCTGAAATTTGGCGCCATTTCTGCAGAGACCTCCTCAGGCAGAGATTGTCCGGTGCCGTTGATAAATGAGTTATTTTTTTTCTTAATTTCCTCAAGATCAGGGTTTTTACACAAAACTACATCTAATTTGTCACGAACCTTTTGCGATGTTGAACTCGGAAGGGTGTTACTCTGTTCAATCATTGTTTCTAATATTTCTAAGGATTCTCTCTTCCTACAAAGGAAGATTTTTAGTTCTAGTTTCTCAATTGCATCGGGTATATTGCTGAAATGTGTGGCAATAAGAGCATTTTTTTTTTTTATTGAAATATCCTCAAATATGTCGACGGCGTAATACACGCCTAACACGTACAACTACTGAAATAAGCACCGTCAGTGAAAAAATACCAATATATGCAATAACGCTATAAAAACAGCATTATATGCATTTGCATATGCAAAAATGCAAATGCATATAATCCGATGTCTAATTATTATTAAGTAATGGTAAAAAATATTCTTGCACCAGTCTATTTCTAACGTCATTATTCAAGTCAGGACTCTGTGCTGCATTTTCTTCACCGGGCTCAGAATGTGAGTTGTAGTTGTCTTCAAAGTTGTTTTCATTCGCATCAATTGCAATATTATGTAGTACAAAGCAGGCAACTATTATAGCTTGTACACGATCTAATTTTAACGTTATCTGTCGCCTAAGGACAGGAAATCTATTTTTAACCACACCAAAACATCTTTCAACAGTGTTCCTTGTTCGTATGTGTGACTCATTATATAAATTTTCTGCGTGGGATGATGGATTCAGAAAAGGTGTCAAAAGGTATCGCTTTATCTCATATCCGCTATCACCAAGAAGCAAGCTGTCTCCAAATTGTCCACTTTCAAATCTTTGTTTCAAAAAAGAATTATTAAAAATAGTTTGATCATGAACAGACCCTGGCCATCTAGCAACAATATCCAAGCATCTTAATTGACTATCACAAACCACCTGGACATTAATTGAAAAATTAGATTTTCTGTTCCTATAATTTTCAGCCGAATCACCTCCTGAAAAGACAAGTGTTATTGAGTACATAAATCTTGTTCTAGGTACTGAGGTTAATAATATTAATAAATTATAATATTTTACATTCATGACAAAAGTCAGGGATATAACATACCGGGTGACTGTATTGTAACATGGGTACAATCTAAAGCTCCTATAACCCTGGGGAATCTTGCAATTTGATAAAAACCATCTTGTAGTGAACTCGTGTCGTCAGGGAACTTTATCGTAACTGGTCGTAACTGAGCGATAGCTTCAGTAACCTTCTTAACAATTCGGCTTGCAGTTGATGGGCTAACACCACAAAAATCAGCCGCACTTCTCAAGTAGGATCCCGTAGCGAGATATCTCAACGCTAACAATAGGCTTGTTTTTGGTGAAACTGCTTGATTTCTGAAATCAAGTTTTTGTTCTTTAATTAAGTAGGTACATGTACCTATAGGTACTGATGTAGGTTATTGACAGAACATCGCATTCAATCTTTATATCCTAGGTATATAATTCCCANTATCTCAACGCTAACAATAGGCTTGTTTTTGGTGAAACTGCTTGATTTCTGAAATCAAGTTTTTGTTCTTTAATTAAGTAGGTACATGTACCTATAGGTACTGATGTAGGTTATTGACAGAACATCGCATTCAATCTTTATATCCTAGGTATATAATTCCCATTATATAAGTTCAAATAATGATAAGTACCTAACTACTTACCTTTGCGTTTTAGAAATTATTTTATGTTTTATTAAGTGCAGAACTTTATTCACTCCATACTTCGATAAACGAAATCTAGCCAAAAAATCAGTTTCATCTAAGTTCGTAAAATAATCGACACGAAATTTAAATACACGAATCCTCGGTATCCGTTGCAGGGTAGAATAATCTAATTCATCCAGTTGATGATCAATTAAATCAATTAAATCCATTTTTAGACAACATTTGCAACAGCAGACTCAATTTAACTGACAAGTAAACACGCTAATTGGCAGACGATGCGGCAAGTAACTTACGGGTCAGTTTAATCATATGATTTGTGCTACTCGAACATTGTGAAAATCACACGTGCAGTTACGGGCGACTTTAAGTGGTGATTAGTCTACTCGATACTTTACTCGAGGGTGGTGGTAGAGGCCCTTAGTGTTTTATTCTGCCAAGTTAGTAACACTCGGTAAGCAACGCCAGCATTTTGGCGCTTTTTTGGGATTAACCAAAAAACTACCACGCCGGTCGTAACAGAACTTCTTTTTTTTTCGGAAATTTCAACAATGGATGTCGCCCTTTCGCTTGGGGGACTCATTGTATAAAAGAAGGTGCGGTTCGTATTTTTTATGTATCTACCGTCTGTTTTTTGGGCATTTATAATAAAAAGAAACCGGTACCGTATAACTACTACCTACGTATTTTTGAGAGAAGTCTTCCCAAGGAGAAACGGTTTTCTGCCAAACCATTTTAGTTCCAAAACCGTTTCATATAAACCGCGAATTACACGAGGATTCCCGATAGTAATTCCCCTGACTAATTATTCCGAGTGAATACATGTGTATTCGTAATTAATGGTAATTCCGTAATTTATCTGCAATAAATGACTAATGCAGTTTTATGAGAATTACCACCATACATATTTTTCCAAATACGTCACGTTATTTACTTCAAATCAGGAAACAATGTTTACAGTAATACAGAGAAGTAATACGAGAAAATCTGATTTTATAAGAAATAAGGAATTAATTAGATATCATTAAATCATCAACTGCATGTTATTTCCTTTATTTAATTAGCAACCACGCTTCTGTTTGCCAGTAAATACTGAAACTAATAACTGTCGGACGCGAGGCCACGGTTCATATTTACATGCAATTCAAAGTTCAGTAGTCATTAAATCATTAAATGATCATACTCGAGCAATTGCACATTAAACATTCATCGCTTCACAAGTTGATGTTATTGCTCGTTAACATTTTCTCAATATCATTAACAGTTCTGTTCTCATTTATTAAAGTATCCTCACTTTTAAGACATTCCTCGTGTTCTACTTTAACATTTTCGACATTCTTCGTTTCTACTGCATCAGTGTTTGCTAGGTCATTGACTAAAATCCTTCTTATAACTATTATGTGCTTAGGATTCTAGCAAATGAGGGCTTTGATCCAGGAACACTAAAGATTTATAGCTTCATTGTTTCTGCCTAGGATAACAGCAAATATATTTAAGAAAAAAATGTGCTAGAAGCCTATTCTGGTTAGAACGAACGTCGCATTAAAGTGAACATATAAGGCAGGTGTGTGCCTAGCACCTTGTGCTTAGCCTTCCGGCATTATCCATTGAATATATTATCTGGTCTTTGTTTTATATTTATGTAACTATTAGCTATGATCACCACCTCTTTGTCAGTCCAATACGTATAAGGAATGTTGATTTAATAATCTAGCTGTATCTGAATATGCTAAACTAGGTAAATAACTTTGACTTTCAATAGGAAGATCCTTTTAAGCAAGAGGAATTAATAAAAGTGACTTGCTCTTATAGCAAAAGATAACCTTATTCTGGCAAATATTGCGAAAACAGCAAAATTCTGGAGTGACTCAGTTTAAAACGACAATACAAATACAAGGAACAGATTAGATCTAAACAGACAAAATTATAAGATGGCTAAAACTAATGCTAATTATATCTCAAAGAAAATTTACGTATTGCATTTCATCAAGCCGTGTCACAAAGCGATGCTACAACAGCTATGAACCGTAAGGAAGTCATTGAAATTCTCGATGATTCTTACCGTTTATATTCTGTGTCCATGAAATGACTCATTTACTGTCAGGAACTTGACGACATTCGTTTTAATTTCCACAACACTTATGTAACCGTCTGTGAAGTTGTGTCCGCTTTTGTAAAGCTCCAACTTTCCGAGAATTATATTTCTCTCATGACGGGAGTTACTTTTTTATTATTTAACTTCGTTTTCATACCGTCTACGTTCACCTTGACTTTGAACTTTTCTTTATCTGCATCAAGTGCAATAACATCAATTTGCATAATTAAGTTGGCTACTATATTTATTTCTTGAATGTTATCGATGTTATTATCACGTGAATACTGAATACAATTACGATATTCGCATTTGTATTGTCGCTTTATTGCGATGAAGGCTTTTCCTTATCGATAGTTTTCATGGCCTAGGATCTTCAGTTTATTAAATTAATGTTTACGATTTATCTTGCATGCTATTTGTTAACCAAGTTTTTTTCTGGTAACTATACTGCATGACATCCTTCTTGTGATATTTTTTGGAATCGTTTATCATTATTAACACACGGCAGAAACTTCAGTAATAATAAATATGCTAGAGCAGATGTTACAAATGGCGCAGTAAGGTGACCCCGTCGACACTACGCTCCGAGTTTTTGTCCGATTACATTGACGACGAATCAAATTATATTTGTGTAATTCAACAATCAGAGCCGCATATTAATCAATCATCGAACATAATTTCGAACTCGTGTTTTACCGCTATAAAAATCAAACATAGTTTTACGATGCATCTCAAATGTGCTAGTTTTTGGCCTCGTATCTAAATGTGACGTTTCCGTCATATAATATTTTATCGAAGCTGGCGAGCAGTCGTGTAGCATATTTTTTGTGTCATCTTTAACAGCTAAACGGAATAATACTACAATTGTTGACATATTGATGACTTTCTAACGTCCCTCGTCGATCATTAAAGGCCGGATAGTTTTTTTTTCCAAATTCAGTTTTTGTGTTCGGAACACACACTGGGGCGAAGTTTTTGCTGGCATTTTTTTATAGCTGGCTTAACGTTTGAGTTTTTTATCCATTCTAGCTATCAACTGAAGTTTTACGAGCGATCCCTTGTGCCTGCAATTTTATTTGCTGTGAACTCGGTTTCGATATTGTCACGAATCGTTTTTTAATTTTCCTTTGTTTGTTTTTGAAGTATCGACTTTGCCTTACCTTTATTCATTATAGTTCCAACAGTACTCTTTAATTGCTTTTTGAATGTTTTTCATTTGTTTGAATTTAAAACGCCTAATCAGAAATTCAACTCATAAATATTACATCGTACATCAATTACACGTGAAGCGTGTCAAAGGTTCATTTAACGAAGAAAAATGAGTTTTATAATTAACAAGTGATCCGTCACGTCCTCTCTGCACTCGATAGACGGCTGGTTGCATCGCCTGTGCATCGAGCGCATAATGCGATTTAAAAGCAATCTCGTCGTCTCTTACGCTCAATTTCCGTACCAAATGTCGAATGATCCGACGATTTCGTAATTTATCTTGCGCTAGTTCTAGTGAACTATAATGGCAACGTACAAGTTTCATAATATCTATGATTTCTGCACTGTAAGACCATGGCCACTTATTTGTCATACTCTTGCAATCTTGATCATCAGATGGTGTGAAACAGGTAATTAAAAAATTGCACTCCCAACTTTACAGTAAAGCTCTTGTTTTACAAAATTACTCAAACCCACAATATTAACGACATCATTAACGCCTTCATTTGAAACATTTGCGTAGTTCTCAAGCCATTACATGTGAAAATGAGCTCCTGTTTCCTATCTTTTATCTGCGTAGGATTTCGAAGAAGACATAGAATAAAAATATTCACGGAATGAAAGACCGTTTTGGTGCAATCTCCAAGTCAGCCACTATAAAACGTTGGCCTTATTGGACTGGTTTCTCTCAGGAGCGGTGCCCTCTACAATAAAATTCACCTTTTAATATTAATTACACTTTTAAGGTTTTAATTTGGTGGGATTGTCTTGGGTTGAACAAATTTTATGTGTGCGGCTCTTCATTATTCATTAGCACGTGTTTTATCTTCATCATTAAGAGTTGTTATTTTTAAGTTATTTGAATTGAATTCATTTAAATTGAGAATTAGTGATGTTTATTTTGCGCTCGCTCAAATAATATCTCTTTCATTTGTTTTTTTTTTGCGTTTTGAACTTTGAACTTCAGAACGTTGCTCTTTAGGCACGTGTCCTAAGCCTTTAGTGGTCTAGAATCTACATAATCTCTTTAATTAAACTATTCATGAATAATTGAATATCTAAACCCACTGTATCATCTATTTCAATAATTGCCTTTTTGCTAACACGTTTTTGCTTTAATCTGATTCAGATTCTTTCTCCCTATCATTTTCATGAGTTCTGTTAATACCATCACTTTTTCCTAATTCTCGTCAACCTATGGAGCGTTTATATTTATCAACATTGTCCTCGATTGTTCAAAACATTAAGTGCACTCAAGCATTAGCTTACACATTCATCATCAATATGTTTTCTTATAAGTACCAACTCCGATACTACACTCGGATATTATCAGTTGCCTGTTTATGAATCTTAATCAGGAAACACTAAAAACACGGCAGCCATTATTTCTACTCCTTTCAACATAAAGTTTCCTTATTTGTTTTACTTTGGTTTGTTTTAACAATATCGCAGTCGTAAAAGAAAACATTTGAAAGCCTAGCAACGTAGTTCGTAAAAGTTTTATTGAGAACAAGGCATAATGTAATGTTACCCTTATAAATTTAGCATGTAAACAATTTAGGTGCTTGTTACTGCACTGCTATAAAATGTGTTATTAGTTCGTGAGTTATTATTTCTATTGGTTATTAAATGTCAATGGCGATGGATATCAGACCCTTATGGCCTATTTATTCATAAACGGGCCACATCGACTTAGTCGTTATTTTTTATATGTAACTATGTAGTTTGAATTGCATGAAGGAATATTTAAAAATATTTTTTTGTTAACTTTATACCATTTTTTCTCATTTCTGACTTTTCAATAATTGTAAGTAAAACCGACACAAAAATATATTTATACAGATTTTGTGATACTTAAGTCTTATCTTTCTCTTATATCTTAAAATAACCCCGAATACATTAAAAAAAACGTCGGTTTTGTAGGCTAAATCGAATATCAGTGTTAAGAATAATTCGAAACCAGTAAATAACCGTAACGCTAAAAAATTAAAAGTTTCATCCTAACACAACCGTCTAGACTAAAATACACCGTTAGCGGTAGCTCGGTAACATTTACTAATTCTGACCTTAGTTCATTTCTTTACTGACGCATGAAATCTAACCAATTTCACCATAAAGCTATTACTGTAATGATGTCAGTGTAATTAGCGGTAATAGTGAGACAGATACATTAACTGCGGAAATCAATATTCTATCTCTGGATTTGCTTACTAGTGATAGGATTTTCACATTAGCCCCATATAAGTAATGTCAAATTTCTATCTCTGGTAAGCAAATCCAGAGTTAGATAGGTTATTGGGAACGGCCGTAAAACAAACGACATGACAGTATCTTTACGCACAAGCATCGATCTCTAACATTTTCATGTTATAAAATACACTGATCTTAACAAAATGATAACTCAAGCCATTGTGTTTTTTCCAAATCTTTACTAAGGGCCAGTTTCACAAGTTCCAGATAGCTATCTGACAGATAGTACCACAGATATTTTTTTAATACTACTTCTCTTTTTAATTACTACTTCTCTATGGCATCATCTGTGATATAACTGGAGTCTGTGTTACTCGCCCTAAATGTCCTTCAGAAGTAAAACTTCAAACTCGCAAATACAATCGCAAACGAAATAAACACAGTGCGTTAACCTCGTGTGTCATAAGCACAGGGTACACTGCCCGCTTGCAGCTCCGCACTCTGATACATATTAATTTTAGTTTTATTGGACTAATTCTTTCCAAAAAAACTTAAAATCGCTCAATAGAATGTTAATTAGCCCCTCATCAGCGGATGAAGTTGAGTGAAATGTTTTTAATTGACGATTCAGCGCGATTTAGATAGCTTGAAAATCGAATTATTATGCTGTCTTCTGTGATTTCTTCCCATCCTGTGGAAACTACTATCCGTACCTGAATAAAATATAGCCTATGTCATTCGGGGATAGTCAAGCTTCCCAACAGTGAAATAATTTTTTGAAAAGGTTCACTTGTTACTAGCCTTTAGAGCAAACAAACACACAAAAACGTTTCCTCTTCATTATATACGAATATGTGTCATAATAACGTCAATACTCCACTCGCTATCATATCCATATCGAAAGCGCGTTCCGTGCCACACACATCGGGAGTCGGCACGCTGCAAACGTTTCGTCTATTCCGGGCTTTAGCACGACATTCGCTAAAAATACGCGTTTCGACGCACTGTTCGCATAATAATTATATATTACGTGGTATAGTGGTAATACTAGGTAAGATCGTAATGTATGTGATAGATAACATTACGCTGACTGACGCGTACTTTTATGTGCGTAATATCAGTCAGCGGATCGTCTGGTACAAAATGATGCGGCGTTATCTTTGCTGCTGATAGTACTTTTTATGTATACGTAATAATAAATGGTTCTCTGCTTAATTTGGTTTATATTTAATATTTGTTAAATCGAAAAATAACTTCCCATTGCAGCCTTTCTTGTACTGATGTTAGATTACAATTATTTATGATAGGATTTACGTGATTATGTTGGAGTTTAAAAATTATGCACATAAATTGCATAGCTCTCATAAATCCTAGAATCTGCATTTTCACTTAAAAAACCTGTGATGGAAAACATTTTGGGTAAGTAACTCAAAACCGATACGATCATAAAGTTAACACGTAAATCCTTTACAACACGACTAAATAAAAACTGTTTTTTTTTTTTATTAAAGCGTCCCTTTTCGGATTTGATTTAATAGGCGTATTACTGTAACTATGTATAATAATAATATGAGAAAAACGTCTTACGAAGTTACGTAATAAAAATAATATGTAAGCGTGTTTCCTGTCTACAGCCTACACGGTGTCAATGACCTTATTTTGTACAAAAAACTTTAGGCTTAAATTATGTAGTGCTTAGAATTAATCGTCCTTATCGATTCTAAGAGAATCGAATTGCTGTACCTTAGCTAATCACACGTTTAGAAATATCTTTGTCTATTCTATTTTTTTTAAGAACCTGAAAGATTGAAAAAAAAAAGGAATTTAAACAAATTATTTAAAGTGTGACAAGTGATTTATCATTTTCCCTAATTTCCACAACGATATCTCCCTTTCTTTGACCAATACCTGTACTGCAATCATTAAGCTTTTATTTACATTGACACACCTATGAATCGCGGGGCGAGGCAAGGAGCCGGTTTTCATAAAATCATTTTATTCATAGTATTTCGACGTAACGGAACGGATGCGGGACTGGTCCTAGCCGTGAATGAATCGACTCGATCATCGGTCAAGTTCACACATCGATTTATTTCCTATCTCGATGGATAGTTCGTACTATCCGAGTACTTGATCGATCACGAGTAATTGCATCGCAAGGAGAATTGACTCGATTCCTTTTAGCTTATAAGATACGCTCTGATAGATCGATTCTAGTACATTCTCGATTAAATTAAATTGTTTGAATTAACTATAGGTCTGAATGTTCTTATTTTTTGTTGGTAGTGCGCTGAAATTAAAAGCGATATCGCTAATCTATAAAAGAAAAAAAAGTTTAATATTAATAGTATCTGGGTCTAAGGCAATTTGTCTAATGATGATTTCTATCACGATATCAAATTGTAGACTGAATAAATTAGATTTATTAATATACTCGTACGTATATTTTTGTGTTATTCGTCTTCTAAGCTAACCACAGCCTTATATTGACCAAGTATTTATTACTATTTGTCTTGTTATCATAATTTCGTATGAAATACGAGAATTGGAGTTACAGTATTGATAAGGCACGCAGGAAAACTAAATAAATAATCTGTCTTCCTTATCTTTATTATGTAATGTAATTAATCAAGCAGATATAATAATCAATCATTTTATCACAAAAATAAGAAATATTATTATAGTAATCCCAAAATTGGTCACAATATCTTGTCGGCAGTTATCTCAAGTGCGTCGCTATTTTCGATTCAAATACCTAAAGCGATTTCTGGCTTTGATGTGTATGATTTAATGTTCATTTAAGTCTGATAATAAGTACTAATAATACCTTCGAATTTACAGTAGTCCTACAATCCCCCATCATTTTTCAAAAGACCTGTGAAAATATCCCAAACGATTCTGTAATCGAGTAATATTATTTGGTAGTGTTGTTATATCCCTCGCGTAGTGAACCCTCGAGTATCGATCGTTTTATTATTGTTATTATCGATAGTGCGTCCCGCTGGCCGGACAACAACCATTCATTTTGTGGTACAAACTAACCGAGTTTATAACTCCATGTTATTTCATATATAGTGTGTTATATGTATATATGGTGGCCCTACAATTCAATTGAGATGTTTTTCAATCAATGATTCAGCGCTTACTATATTTCAATGTAAGATTTTTGTATTAATTAATTTGTGGCGATTGCTCTCAGTTACTTTTTATATCAGGATTTTTGTAGGTACAGAATTTTTACAATAACTGATATGGAAAATGTTAAAATATTGCCATTATTTCACAGACAAAGAGAGGGAAGGAAGCATGTAACTAATTAGGCGAACAAAGTCACATGATGTGAAACTCATTATTTCTATCAACTTTATCCTAAAAGGATACATTAATTAATCATCGTTTCCTATGTTAAACAATGGTGTTGATAATAAACCCATCCCGTATTGTTAACTTGGTTTTATAGATATTAATCTATTTCCATCAAAAATACACAGACAAAAATGTAAGCATAAAAAAGTCGTAAAGAGTCAAAAGTGTAGGTACTTAATCATAGTAGGGGCCTATTAGAGCCGAACAACACACAATGAGCGTTTATTACTGCCATCGGAAATGTAAATTAATGTTAATATGTTGCGATAATAAACTGCTATAATAGTTACCTCCAGTAGTTAGCAACCAAGTTAGGTGAAAGCGTTGGTGTATTATTTGTTTACCTTTGAATAACTTAAAACTTAGCTTTTGGCCGCACTTTCTATAAAAAATAGTGAAACTATTAGGTCAATACACATGGGGACAAAATAAATGACCCAACACAAATAATTACGCAACGCTGAGTTCAACAATTCATCATATTCCGGTGAACACCCTCTGGCAGACAACAAATCATATCGTATGTCTTTTACATAACATTACAGGCCTGTATGTAACAAAGGGAAGCCGAACAGTAAAGATATACTTAGCTTGAGTATTGCTAAGTCACGTCGGGCGTCCCGACGGCCTACACAGTACCCATATTAATTAGGAAAAAATGATCATAACCTACCCGTATAATGTCCTCCATTACACTGATGGCACGTGATAGTTTTAATGATTTCCATTAATTACAGTCGCGTGTCACAAAAAACAGCACACAATATGACTTACATTTATGTAAACTGTCAAATTAATGCAATAATTATGCCAACTATCTTATTTACCCTGTTAAATATCGTCGGATAATAAGGGTAATAAATATTCAAATTATAAATGTTGGAGACGTTTATAAAACAATTAATTTAAATACTTATTTGCGCTGTTGCCGTTTTATTGCAATTATGTGTACAGGTGATATGTCCAGTAAAATTTATGAAATTATAAATCGACCTAGCCATATTTTTTTTCTTTGTCCCGTGTCGCATGGTTGTCGCTAGTTATGTTAAAATTAATAACTGTAGTTAAGTTTTAGCCTCTATGTTTGTAATTAAATGTAGTAATTTATCGAAAGTTATTGCAATATGACGTAAAGACGGGGATTATTATAGTAAAATACTTATTTAATACTTGTGACTCACTCATTCATTTCTGACGCAATTTTATGGTGATACCATTATAAGACAGGAAGGAAAATAGTTATTTATGATAGTTATGTATTTAAACCTACATACATGTCATCCTAATTAAAAGAATAATTATTATTCATGCTTTTGAATCATCACAGTTTTCAGAAATTCCAGTAAGTTTTAAGAATTACGATACAAGTGGTATTTAATAGTTTCAAAAGTAAAAAGGTTAAATTTAATTTAGCGCAAATTGGAATTGGTAGCCATAAAATATGTTTCAGAAAACTGGCTTTGTTGCACGCACTATAACTGAAACCATATTATTTTTAACATCATTGGCGAGCCATAACTCCGTCGTATTTCATTCGAAGCCTTTACGATACACTTTCTTATTAAAGAACATTTGAAAAGTTTTATAGTTTCACGCGGAGCTGTAAATCAGATCCTACAACAATGTAGTTCAGTGTTACTTGGCAAAACAAATGTTCTGGCTTAGCCGCAAGTGGACATTGTTCCCTGGACAATGGGCATGCGGGCAAGGTTCAGGGTTCGATGCCCCACCACAAGTAACCCCCATCGTCCCACTGATACCATCAAACATTATTGAAATAATAATTGTGTAGACTTTCATGTGTCATGAAACTTATCGAATGGTACAATCTTAAACTTCTTAATTGGATACTGGCGTTTACTAAGTATGTGCGGTTAATTGGCTATAAGTATTTGTATTAATTTTAGTCAGCAATAAAATGCAAATGCTGAAATTTTCTAAAAATAGATGTATTAATAAAAACCTTTATAGCGTTAATTAGTTATCCAGTATTGATAGCATCTGCTTAAAATCATGACAACAAGATTTGTAAGTCAATATATTTTTTATGTGCCAGTTTAATTAAATTAGCTCTAACCTTCCTTCAGGTTAAGAAAATGTGCATATCTTGCATTAATTGATCATTAACGAAAAAATCTAAGCCATAAAAGTTCTAATTAAGACTCAAAGGGGCACAAATTGCTTTCGATTTTATTCGCCTACCTGAGACCTGAACCCTATGCATCCCACGACATGTTTCATTGCACAGTGGTCGAACAATGCGCATGAGCATCGTATTGCGCAAGTCATTCCTATCGGCCCGCGGACCGTGGCGCATTCACTTTCGCCCACTGCTATTATTTATGTTACGACTGCAACTAACCGACACACCTATACTATTACTATACAATACTTAAGTGCAACTTTAAAATAGGTTTTGCTTTTCACGCAGTAAACGGGAGATTTCGAACTTAGGGCTCATTTTCACTGCCAACATTAAAACAACTAAAAATTTTACGTGAAAATCCATAGAACCAATTGTTTTAAAAAACTGACGACTTTTCGGAAACTTCGTGCGGAGAACTGGATCTATCCAATTTAAGTTCCAAAGTTTATCTAACTATAAGTTATGCTTACATTGATTTATCTCAAAATTGAGCTCATTTAGCCAAGATTTATCTGCTACAAGTCCTACAAACCAATTTCGATATCAGTAAGGGCGCGCAAGGGTTTATCATTTACAAGTATCTATGTTGAACTAATTCTAGATTCAAAGGGCATTTTTGCGCATGAATGTGTTGAAGCAAAAGCTCTTTACGTAAAATACTCTTGCACACTTCGTCAAAGTTGTTTCACACGAAACCAAAATACTGTATCAAAGGACCAAAAGGATTATTTTTAATTAATTGTAATAAATAGACAATGGTACTGTATACAGGAATATGGAGTCAAATAGAGTTACATAACAGCCATAGTCCTTGACTCGAAATAGCTAATTCAGCGAACATTATACCGCACTACCGCAATAGAGCAGAACTTTAGTAAAGTTGTATAATCATTAATTCGCTGTCGTTAACTTAATTACCGCTCCAGATTATCTCGAAACAACGAGATACCGAAAATCCGTTGGCTAAAGTGGGATTACCTCGATAATCTCAGGCTTCTTGTGGCAGATAAAAGATAAATCATCATGAGAAAACATTTGAATTAATTGGAAATCATATACTTTGAAATATTGAAGTCCATATTTTTGTAAATTAGGCACTTTTTCATTGAAATAAACGCTCGTCTTTCACACCCTATCATAAGTTTAATAATTTCTCTGAAAAGCGCGTCCACCCTAGGTAAATACACACTACTGCTTGCTACTGCTTTGCCGTAAGCAGTCATAATGCCATATATTATTATGTTTGTGTATTACACACCTTATCCGTAACATCTAGAACATTAACTATAACGCACGAAGTTCTAAGAAGTCCCGGCCAACACGAAACTATAGCAATAATAGAAGCACTCCAATTTTATGTGCCCACATACTTTGAAACTGTCTCCCCGTTCAATGGGAGCCGGCATCCATTAATTAAGCCCACACCGGAACTTTACTTCCTTTAGCCAGCGCGCACCGATTAAAAACACCCAAAACATGCCTTTTTATACGCCTTGTATATTTATAACCTTTTTTATTGGGGATTGCAGCGGGAATGGGGAACTCTGAATATATCTCAGTTGACAGAGTATTATCTGTATCCTCTTTCGTTGTGGAGGAAAACTTGTTATCTACTTGTTTTTCATATTGCTAGCAGTTCATTTTATTCTAAACTAGCTTCTGCCAGCGGCTTCGCCCGCTATTTCCCGTACCCGGATAAAAAGTAACCTATGTTGTTCCTCAGGGTCTATTCTATCTCTGT
>NWSH02000050.1:14318519-14331021 GCA_002382865.2 Heliothis virescens
CGCGGGAAAAAATGCGGAGAAACATAACTATAGTAAGTAATAACTGTTATTATCTGCTAAGCCTTTCACAGAGAAAAGACTGAAAGTAATTTGGAAAATATGAAAGGATATAAAGATAGTAGGGTTCCTACCTATAATATTTACAATCAAGACTTATTTTAAACAGCTTGTTCTTTCCTCATGGCACAGGTACTGTCAGCTAACCAAATTAGCAAAGAAAAAGATTAAACATTTCATGAAAATATCATGAAAAGGCACCTATAAATATAACGCGTATATTTTTAACTTTCGGATTTCCATTATATAACATCGTTTATACATTTAGCAAATCCATTTGCATAATGGATAGAGATTAAACCGCAATGGCGTGTGATCCCAACGGATTTAAATGTCATGCTTGTAATTGCTAAAAAAAAAAAAAAAAAAAAAAGAAAAAAAAAGAAAACTAAAAAAGAAAAAAAAAAAAAAATAAAAAAAAAAAAAAAAAATAAAAAGAAAAAATAAAAATTAAAAATAATAGGAATAAATATCACTAAGAAAGCAAAAAACTAAATGCTCCGAATATCTATTAACTAACTTCGTATCCCTAATAGCGTAATTTTAGGATTATCACTGAAAGCACTAAATGTCGAAAATATTATTAATAATTCCCTTAGTACAAAACAATTTAAATACAATGTAATCTGGCCAATTTACTATGGTGTAATGTATCCAGGAAAATATGGCGTAGATGGAAACAATGTTTCATTCTGAAGTCAGGTTTATTAATATCTCATAAAAAATACAAAATCATGGTAATGGTATGGTAAATGGTAAGTTTAAAATACATAATTGTATACAATATTCATAAGTAAGCCTATAACAGTTGAAAAGTTTTCTGAAAACAATGCAGGCTAATCTGATTTCCCAGTGTACCTGCCTACTCCCCTATGTGCATACTTTTGTATTTAGTTCCCGAGGATAGGTAAAATTGCATAAATGATACATAAAGCATATACATGGACGCTATACAGAGGACGCCCCTTATTAGATTTGGTCTGATAAGATTCCAATATTAGAATCTCTAAATTTTAAAAAGTCTTCGTTCAAGCCATAAGTAAATTACAATATAATAATTAGTTTGATGACACCTGGCTAGGTTTCAGATTACCTTGTGAAACATTTGTCGCCAGCGTTCCCGGGCGCAACAAATACCTTACGAATTACCTATAATATGCATTATGTGCAACTAGGTTAGACCCGCGGTCGCACTTGCGGGCTTGCAGTCGGGCGTCGCCGTTTCAGCCGAAAAAAGTCAACTGCTGGACTAAGGCCCTCCCCAAAGTTCAAATCAAAAAGCATTTATTCAAAAATAAGCTAAAAACAACACTTTTCAAACGCATTTCATGCATTTTTGCTGGAAGAAGAAGTGGCGCAGTAAACCTCCCCAGCAACACGTGTCTGTCTGTTCACCACTTTGCTCGATCTTTTAGTAAGCATGTTCTGCAGCCCGAGATGTTGGATGGAAAAGCCTATTCCAGTCTACAGTGAGGCTAGATTATGGATAGGGTATTATGGTTTCAGGTAGGTACTCTCACATACCCATGTTCTAATTCGTTAATCACAATTCGTGAGATGAAAAATTATACCTATGCCATGACAAGAAATCTCGTCAAAAGGAAAACTTAATAATAAGTATCTGCGTAACATAAGAATCGCACTGTTTACTCTACAATATCACCACTTGCAGTCGAGATAATATACCTATATGAGTGCCTCTGTACCATAAAAATCATCCAATACAGTTCGACTAACAAACATACAAACTTACCACTTTAGTAATAGCAATAGAGTCTAACCTGAAGAAATAAGAAACCTGGCCTTCGGTATCTAATGCAATACTTGCTTTGAATAGTAAAATGCTGACGGATATGTTTTGGCACGTGGCCGTACAGAGGAAATGCAGCTAACAAATAATGCAGGTATTTCAAGGTCATTACTTACTTGTTATATTTTTGTTTTTTTGGTATTTTGTTTGGTCTATACTAATATTAACAAAGAGGAAAAATTGTTTTGTAAAGTAAGTTTGTTTGTAGGGGGTAATCTCTGGAAGTAATGAACAATTTTCAAAATTGTTTCACTGGTAGAAAGCTACATTATTCGTGAGTGCTATAGGCTATATTTTATCGGGTACGGGCAGTATTTCCCACGGGACGCGAGTGGAACCGCGAGAAATCAGCTAGTTTTAAATATTTACGAGGGAAACTAATGGTACTATACTAGTTTACTGGCATGTACTGATTTCGGCTATAGTGTACCTATTATGGGGTTACCCAAAGTATACACTTACAGAGACACATCCCATTTAATTATTAATTACTAGGTTCCGCAGCGGTTTCACTCGCTTCCAGAAGGAACTACTTATCGTACTCGAATGAAAAATAGCCGATATGTTATTCTGATACATAAGCTATATTACGGCCAAGTTTCACCAAAATCTGTCCAGTAGTTTTTTGCGTGAAATTGTAAAAAAATACATACATCCCTCACAAACCGTCGCATTATAACATTAGAAGGATTTAAATTGAAAATCGTAACATACAGAATTATTTCATATTTATGATGCTACTAAATTTCCTTTATCTATATCTTTGTCTTTCTTCTCCTTGTAGGTATCATCAGAGCTTATTATTTTAGAACAAACTCAAAAGGTGTTAGTGGCACCATCTTTGGGAATATTCGCAAACTAATTGTTCCACCCACTGCCCGCCACTTTCTCCAAATCGTCGGTCCACCGTGCAGCAGGTCGTCTAACTATTCCTACTACTAACGGGAGGCGGGTTTCACCTACCACCCAGGAGAACCATTTCCGCAACGCGGTTAAAAAGTTGCCTACGTCCTTTACGAGGATCTCTAAACTATCTATGTTCCAGTTATTAAATCCAAGAGACAGATGAGTTATTTCCGCATGCGGTCAAATGTGATAAATGGACTTTTATAAGGAACCTTTTCTGTGAGAGACCTGTGCCAGTGGACGACAAAAAGGCTGATGTCAATAAAGGATCTTTAATTGAAAAGGCGAGCTGCTGACCCCACCCTGGGTCTTATTAGAATTGTAGGTACAGAAATGTAACAAATCCATAGAGCAGTTAGGAAATTACAAGATCCTTTATTGACATCAGCCTTTTTGTCGTCCACTGGCCACAGGTCTCTCACAGAAAAGGTTCCTTATAAAAGTCCATTTATCACATTTGACCGCATGCGGAAATAACTCATCTGTCTCTTGGATTTAATAAACTGGAACATAGATAGTTTAGAGATCCTCGTAAAGGACGTAGGCAACTTTTTAAACCGGTTGCGGAAAATGGTTCTCCTGGGTGGTAGGTGAAACCCGCCTCCCGTAGTAGTAGGAATAGTTAGACGACCTGCTGCACGGTGGACCGACGATTTGAGAAAGTGGCGGGCAGTGGTGGAACAATTAGTTGCGAATATTCCCAAGATGGTGCCACTAACACCTCTTTTGAGTTTGTTCTAAATAATAAGCTCTGATGATACCTACAAGGAGAAAGAAAGACAAAGATATAGATAAAGGAAATTAGTAGCATCATAAATATGAAACTAATTCTGTATGTTACGATTTCAATTAAATCCTTCTAATGTTATAAATGCGACGGTTTGTGAGGATGTATGTATGTTTTTTACAATTTCACGCAAAAACTACTGGACAGATTTTGGTGAAACTTGGCCGTAATATAGCTTATGTATCAGAATAACATATCGGCTATTTTTCATTCGAGTACGATAAGTAGTTCCTTCTGGAAGCGAGTGAAACCGCTGGCGGAACCTAGTAATTAATAATTAAATGGATGTGTCTCGTGTAAGTGTATACTTTGGGTAACCCATAATAGGTACACTATAGCCGAAATCAGTACATGCCAGTAAACTAGTATAGTACCATTAGTTTCCCTCGTAAATATTTAAAACTAGCTGATTTCTCGCGGTTCCACTCGCGTCCCGTGGGAAATACTGCCCGTACCCGGATAAAATATAGCCTATAGCACTCACGAATAATGTAGCTTTCTACCAGTGAAACAATTTTGAAAATTGTTCATTACTTCCAGAGATTACCCCCTACAAACAAACTTACTTTACAAACAATTTTTCCTCTTTGTAATATTAGTATAGACCAAACAAAATACCAAAAAAACAAAAATATAACAAGTAAGTAATGACCTTGAAATACCTGCATTATTTTGTTAGCTGCATTTCCTCTGTACGGCCACGTGCCAAAACATATCCGTCAGCATTTTACTACTTCAAAGCAAGTATTGCATTAGATACCGAAGGCCAGGTTTCTTATTTCTTCAGGTTTAGACTCTATTGCTATTACTAAAGTGGTAAGTTTGTATGTTTGTTAGTCGAACTGTATTGGATGATTTTTATGGTACAGAGGCACTCATATAGGTATATTATCTCGACTGCAAGTGGTGATATTGTAGAGTAAACAGTGCGATTCTTATGTTACGCAGAGTACTTATTATTAAGTTTTCCTTTGACGAGATTTCTTGTCATGGCATAGGTATAATTTTTCATCTCACGAATTGTGATTAACGAATTAGAACATGGGTATGTGAGAGTACCTACCTGAAACCATAATACCTATCCATAATCTAGCCTCACTGTAGACTGGAATAGGCTTTTCCATCCAACATCTCGGGCTGCAGAACATGCTTACTAAAAGATCGAGCAAAGTGGTGAACAGACAGACACGTGTTGCTGGGGAGTTTACTGCGCCACTTCTTCTTCCCAGCAAAAATGCATGAAATGCGTTTGAAAAGTGTTGTTTTTAGCTTATTTTGAATAAATGCTTTTTGATTTTGAACTTTGGGGAGGGCCTTAGTCCAGCAGTTGACTTTTTTCGGCTGAAACGGCGACGCCCGACTGCAAGCCCGCAAGTGCGACCGCGGGTCTAACCTAGTTGCACATAATGCATATTATAGGTAATTCGTAAGGTATTTGTTGCGCCCGGGAACGCTGGCGACAAATGTTTCACAAGGTAATCTGAAACCTAGCCAGGTGTCATCAAACTAATTATTATATTGTAATTTACTTATGGCTTGAACGAAGACTTTTTAAAATTTAGAGATTCTAATATTGGAATCTTATCAGACCAAATCTAATAAGGGGCGTCTCTGTATAGCGTCCATGTATATGCTTTATGTATCATTTATGCAATTTTTACCTATCCTCGGGAACTAAATACAAAAGTATGCACATAGGGGAGTAGGCAGGTACACTGGGAAATCAGATTAGCCTGCATTTGTTTTCAGAAAACTTTTCAACTGTTATAGGCTTACTTATGAATATTGTATACAATTATGTATTTTAAACTTACCATTTACCATACCATTACCATGATTTTGTATTGTTTTATGAGATATTAATAAACCTGACTTCAGAATGAACACTTGTTTCCATCTACGCCATATTTTCCTGGATACATTACACCATAGTAAATTGGCCAGATTACATTGTATTTAAATTGTTTTGTACTAAGGGAAATTATTAATAATATTTCGACATTTAGTGCTTTCAGTGATAATCCTAAATATTTAATCGTTTAGCAATTACAAGCATGACATTTAAATCCGTTGGGATCATCCGCCATTGCGGTTTAATCTCTATCCATTATGCAAATGGATTTGCTAAATGTATAAACGATGTTATATAATGGAAATCCGAAAGTTAAAAATATATCGCGTTATATTTATAGGTGCCTTTTCATGATATTTTTCATGAAATGTTTAATCTTTTTCTTTGCTAATTTGGTTAGCTGACAGTACCTGTGCCATGAGGAAAGAACAAGCTGTTAAAATAAGTCTTGATTGTAAATATTATAGGTAGGAACCCTACTATCTTATATCCTTTCATTATTTTCCAAATACTTTCAGTCTTTTCTCTGTGAAAGCTTAGCAGATAATAACAGTTATTACTTACTATAGTTATGTTTCTCCGCAGTTTTTCCCGCGTCCCAGGGGTACTCCTTCACCCGGAAAAAATATGGCCTAGGTATGTAACTGAGAGTTTTGAGACTCAAAAAAAGTTTCCTCTTTATTTTTTTAGTATAGATTAGTAATGGTTTATATAGATTATTTCCTGATCTTCTTAGTGAAAAAAGTGCGGACAAAAAAAATCTTTTGAACGAACTATTGTAGTTTTCACAAGTAGATGAAAGGTACGAATTTATTCCTGGTGCGTGGTAGGCGAGGTTCATTATTATTTATAATCAAAGCCCACCAACAAAATTATAATAGCCACAAAAGTGCAGAGCCCCTGTCGGCTGCAGCAGACTGCTTCGTCAGCAAGCCTCGGGTAGCGTCCTGCTACCGAGGGCTCGGCCCACTCCTGCGCAACTACCCGACTGCTGCGGACCATGTGAGTAAGAATTTATTTAATTGGGAATTTTCTGGAATAGAAGTGGGGTGTTGATAGTTACACGTGTTTGTGTAGCATTAATAGGTCTTATAAATATTACAACAAATAATTAGGCGCAACAAATTATATAAACTTTATTGGCATTTTGTCACAGTTACACTTTTGAGATCCAGTAACATAAAAATAGTATAAAAATTCACTGTAACTATACCTTACGGGGGATTTTATCAGTTCTGTGGACCCCAAACTAGACGCTGCCTCTATCTTGGGGACCTAGACTTATCTTATTATATTCGAGTTTATTTGGTAATTATCAACTAAATTAATCCACGGGTACAAACTCGGGTTTGTACGCGGGTTCACTCGCGTTCCAGGAGAACCGCTTTCCACAATCAGGTAAAAAGCGAAACTATCTGTGTAGCGAAACTTACTGTATAATCTTAAAACTATTTTTCACTTGTCTATATCTGCCTTGCCTTTTCCCAATTATGTTCGGGTCGGTCTTCTAGTCTAACCGAAAGCAGCAGAGAACCAGTGTTTTACGTGGAGCGACTGCCTGTCAATTATTTTTCACTTGTAAAGAACATAGACACATTCTTCTTAACCGACTTCAACAAAAAGGAGGAGGTTCTCAATTCGGCCGGTATATTTTTATTTTTTTTTCAGTAAATCGATTCTTTATCATACGGAAATATGAATTAAAAATTTCTAGATATGCCTTATTAAATTGTGTTTCCTTTTTCATTCCCTATTGAATACGAGAATATAGTCTAAAGCGGAAAACTTAACTTTTCAGTGTTACGTTCCGGGTGGCAGATCCGTGCGGTTCAGTGGTTCAGTATCTTGAAAATGTAGGTAAGTTTAGAATAAGTCCTTTTTATTTTATTTTTAGAAAACAAGTGTAACCCATAAGTTTTTCATGCTGTTTCCTCGATAAGCAAAATCATTTTAGATTTTCTGATAAGATTTTTCTGTGGTTTTTGCAATGAAACCTTGAAACTATGATAATAATCTAGTTATATCTTAATATTGACATAAATGTTGACTTTCCACAAAAGTTTGATGATAATTTTTAAGACCTCTTTATTCAAACTGTACCCTCGATATACATACACTCTCACACCACATCGAAGATAGAAGAAAGAAATAACTAAAGAAGAAAGAAGAAGACATTCTTCGGTAGAGAAAATAGAAGAAGTTCAGGTTTGAAATGGCCATTACCTCACAGTCACGTGGTCATGACGGTACAACGTGTGATGTGACGTAGTGGAAGTCTCGGCCTGGACTATACTACTGTTTGAAGACTACCAGGAAATATGCAGGACAGTGAGAGCAAGAAGGACTTTTTTGTTCCAGAACTGAAAAGATTTTGATCAAGATTTTGAAAAGTTTTCGTATTTATGAACTATAAGAGTGTTTCTTTCTGACCTCGACGGCTCTTTTCTTTTCTTGTAATGATTATGATTTATTTATAGGTAGACAATAACGTGATTTGTTGAGTTTTCTAGCAATTATTAATTTTATTATTTTATTTTATTTGTTAGGTCCAATTGTCGTATGTTTTTTTATAGTCAGGCTATAAATATTTTAGGGTTTAACTCTTATTTATTTTACCTTACTAACAACTACCACAATCTGACAAATTTCTTCAATAGATTTTCAACCTTACCACAATAGTAGAAGATTAATGTTCGATTGGTAAAATTTGACAGATTCGGTTGGCCTGCTGACGTCTGTACCTACCTATCCGCCATTCTTCTGCTCGTAAAGCCCCCTAAGGGTATAAGGATTCAGCTTACCAAGACCAAACCAATCCACCCTCAAACATACATACAATATTATATCTTTAAATAATAAACTAATGAGCCACTAAGTCCATACAGTTAGCCCACTACGTGCTTAGCCCACCGTGTTACATTACGCTTAGTAAGCTCTCCCATGTTTACTCGGAACGATACTCGATATGTAGGTAACTTGTATCGGGTTAGTGGAATATTATATCGTGTTCATTAGGTAGGTTTATGATTATTGTTATTAGTATCTGTTTATTTATTGCGGTTTATTGTTATGTTTGCAATTATGCTGTTTTTATTTGTGTGTGGGATTTTTATTGACTTACATTACGATTGGCGAAATATTTTATGAAATTATTCGCAAATGGTTATGTAAATAATTTACAGTATAGTGGGTGTATTGAAATTCGATAGATGGAGAGGGAGAAAGAAAATTTGAGGCTGAAAGTAAGGAGCGAATGTTGCATAGTTCCCAAATTAATTGAAAATAGGATATAAAGAGAAGATTATTTCAGGGTTTTTAGCCCTTATGGTGCGGCTTTTGCTCTACCTACTTTCCTCATGGTGCGGCTTTTGCTCTACATACTTTCATCAAGTGAGCTAAACTGAAGTCCTCGATCAAGTCGTGTGCAATGTAGATGCTCGATGTTGAATTAAAAACACTTTGTTTCTGGCTTCACTTTAAACTTCTACTGGGTAGATTTCTTCCTTCAGGAGAGTTGATTATACCACTAATTCCATAAAAGTGCCAAGAAATAATTTGTCTCTTTAGCAGACGGTGATCTCTGAAACAACTTTAATGTTAGTTAGCTCTTAAAAAGCAGTTTAGTGTCTCAATTCGATTTGCACCGTATTTGGCAGTAGCGGTAAAGGTAGTTACAGACCCGGTAGGGCTGTGTACTGTGTACCTATTCTAATGGTCTGTACACACTGACGTGCCACGCTCGTTCCTTCACGAAGTTTCGATAATAGGGTTTTGCGGGGTTGAACTAACTACACAATGTTTTGTAGTGGAATCTGGTATGTTTTGATATCATTAATAGTAATGTATACTGGAAGGTTATATGTACGCATTTTCCAAAGTTATAAATAATATTTTTCGACGTATAAATTCTGAAAAAATAAGGAAGAAGATACCTTATTCCTTTCTTATCCACTTTTCTGTAAAAGGACTTAGGACTTAATCCTTTTAAATGAAATACAATTTGCATTTTTACTTACTGAAAAACTTGGAGAAATTCGTATTTCTACCTAATAGCTTATGACGAAAAAAGGATTAAAATAGGAATATATTTAAAAGCCAAACATTTCATTTAAAAAAACCTTAGTCTAATGAATAAACACACACTCATCAAACTAAACTAATTTATATCCATTCTTTCCAACTATACAAACTACTATTTATACCAAACTTCTACACATATTTTGAACATTAAGCCGATCTCCAAGGCAGTAGATTAATCAGCCAGTACCGTCTTCCATTCATAACTTGCTGAGTTGAGAAACTTCGGCCATTGGATCTCTCGGACAAACTTCGTCTGTGAATTAACATTGCAGATTGATAATTTGCCGTGATACGAACAAGTTTTCCTACTGTTTTTCATGATAGGGTTTTAAGTTTGTTTTTGTTGTGTTGAGGTTTAATTATTACGGACTAGCTGTTTTTCCGCGGTTTCAGGTGACTTTGTGGGAACTACAGTCCGTGACCTGGATAAAATATAGCCTATTTTTATTATTCTGGGTTAATGCAGTTTCTCAACAATGAAATAATATTTCAAATCGGTTTGGTAGTATCGGAGCCTTTAGGGAACAAACAAACAAATAAAAACTATTCCTCTTTATTTTTTACTAGCTTCCGCCAGCGGTTTCACCCGCTCTCCCGTAGGAACTACTGCGTGCACCCGAATAAAAAGTAGCCTATAATCTTCCTCGATAAATGGGCTATCTAACACTGAAAGAATTTTTCAAATCGGACCTGAGATTAGCGAGTTCAAACAAACAAACATATAAACAAACAAACTCTTCAGCTTTATAATATTAGTATAGATTAATATAGATACTTACCACTTTATTATTCTCAAGGACGGTTATGCAGACACCTAATCACAACATATAATTACAATAACAAAACCTAAAGACCTATTTATAACTCATAATAACAGTAAACAACAGCTTAACACTCGACACTAAATCGATATTTATATCGATTATAATCGACTCGTATCGCCAAGCCAATCGATTCTTGCACCATTGGCCATTATAGTACAGTTTTGACAACTAATTAACCGGACAGACGGACAGAAGTTGAATATTTTGCTGTAATTAGGGGGATAGGACAATAGTTGTAGAATGCTGATTTATAGGCTTTGTAGAGAACTGGGCTAGGCTGCTGATAATAGTGGGTTTCTTATCAGTTGCGTACTTTTAGGTGAAGTTAACTAACACTTTTGCTATCGGCCGGTTTTCTTAGGAGCTCGTTTTTAGAAATGTTTCATTTACCTATCATTGTTGTGGTGGAAAGTATTTTATTTATTAGTAGGTAGCTGTTTATGAATTTATTCTCGTATCCAAATAAAATATAGTTTACCAGCTGACCCGGTGAACTTTGTTCCGCCTAGGCAAGTACAGACAACAGTAGGTCAACGTATACTAATCTGTCAAATTTTATCTACCTCCTACCACCTACCTCCATTGTGTTAAGGTTGAAAATCTATTGCAGAAATTTGACAGATTGTAGTAACTTAATGTGCTGTCGTCTGTACAAAAAATGTGATAAATGAAGTACCGCTCGACCGATTTCATGCAAACTTCACATAAACCATCTACTAAATAGTCCAAACGAAGCCAAAACATTTGCTTTGGATAGGTGAGCCTGTTCTTGAGGTATAAAATTATAACGAAAAGTGGCATAATTTTTCAAATCGGTTGAGTAGTTTAGGAGCCTTTAGGGTACTTACAAGTAGAGATGCCACGAATATTCGGCAACTATTCGGTATTCGGCCTATTCGGCCACTTTTTTGCTATTCGGTATTCGGCCGAATAATACGTACTATTCGGCCGAATACCGAATACCAAATCATGTAAAAAAGAACACGTTATATTACTCAAAATTGTGTATTTATTTCCAAATTACAACACTTTAGTAATTAAAATTGATCAGTGGTAAGTTGTGATGGATAAAAACAAGCTTTTCAGCATTTTTTGGTAGCAAACGATTACGCTTTTCATCGTAAATGATACCAGCCTCAGAAAATAACCTCTCACTATACACGCTACTTCCAGGAGAAGAAAGATAAACTTTAGCAAATTTCGAAAGGTTTGGGTATTGTTTTTCGTTTGCTAACCACCACTTGTAAGGATCGTACTTGTCTTAATCCCGCTACCCCCGTCAAGTATATATTTCGTGCCGAATATTCGGCGGCCGAATATTCGGCCGAATGGCTGACAACTTTGCCGAATATTCGGTATTCGGTATTCGGCCGATTCACTATTCGTGGCAACTCTACTTACAAGATTTTAATAGTCATGGTTACGATTCTCTTTGTCAGGTACCTATAAGTTAAACTTTGATTTTTGTGATCATGTTAACAGAAAATGTTGCTAATATCTTCAGACGTTTATTTATTTTACAACATATTTTTTACATTTTTAAATATTAAATACAAAAAAAAAACATTTAAAAATATAAATAAAATATTTTTTACAAAAAAGAACCGACTTCAAAATGCACAAAAAAGTACAAAATAACTGTATTTTGAACGTAACTTACAATTTTTGAAGTCGGTGCCAAGTTAGCTATTAGACACAAAACAATGATGAAGTACTTACTAAGGATAGGAAAGTACACATACCTATATTACAAGAAAGAGATACTTTACAACTAAATACAACTCTACTTGGATACCTGAATAAACACAGAACGAACTCATAAAAGTAAAAATTGAAACTAAACTGAAAATCAAAGAAACCTCTAAATAAGAACTAAAGATATTTATATTGACAATTTATATTACAATTCTGAAATAAAAATGAACATGAATATTCAGCGTAAGCAACCATATATTAAACAATCCGTCTAAATCGAAATCGAATTTTTTTACGATATATAACGATATTTGCTTACAAAAGTNTGTAATATAAATTGTCAATATAAATATCTTTAGTTCTTATTTAGAGGTTTCTTTGATTTTCAGTTTAGTTTCAATTTTTACTTTTATGAGTTCGTTCTGTGTTTATTCAGGTATCCAAGTAGAGTTGTATTTAGTTGTAAAGTATCTCTTTCTTGTAATATAGGT
>NWSH02000050.1:14331046-14341462 GCA_002382865.2 Heliothis virescens
CCTTCACGAAGCTATTCGATAATACGTTGCCATGGAGCTGTTGAATATCTAACTACACCAATGTTTCGTTCAGAGCAATGGAAATTCATGGTATTTATGCGTTTATTGATATCATAACATATATAACATGCATATCGCTGGCTCATCAGGTTGTATACTGTCACGCATTGTCTCCAACAGTTATATAAATGAATATGTTTTCGACGTTATAAATTCTCGAAAACAGATAAGGCACAAGAACGATACCTTATTCCTCTTCTTATCGCAACTTTTCTGTAAAAAGGACTTAGGACTTAGATCCTTTTAATTGAAATACAATTATGCCATTTAATTTAACTTACTGATAAAACTGGAGAAATTCTACTAATCGTACATATCCTAATAGTAGCTTATGCGAACAAAGAATTAAAGGAATAGGAAGCTCATATTTCAAAACCAAACCAATATCATTTCACATTATACAAAACAAAACCTTAGTCTCATCATGCCCATAAACACACACCTCATCAAA
Organism: Heliothis virescens; assembly: GCA_002382865.2. NCBI lineage: Eukaryota > Metazoa > Arthropoda > Insecta > Lepidoptera > Noctuidae > Heliothis > Heliothis virescens. The sequence goes on from NWSH02000050.1 coordinate 14,331,558, forward strand.
TCTAAACTAATTTATATCCATTTCTTTCCAACCTATAACTAACACTCTAACTAAACATCTTACTTCTCATCCCCCCGAGACGAAGCTTTGCTCTTTTCTCTACACATATTTTGAACAGTAAGCCGCATCTCCAATGCAGTGTACGAGTTCACATCAGCCCAGTCACCGTCTTCCATTCATAACTTGCTGAGTGAGAAAACTTCGCCAATTGGACTACTCTCGGACAAACTTCTGTCTGTGAAATTAATCATTGCGATCTGATAATTTGCCGTGATACGAACCATAGTTTTCCTGACTGTTTTCATCATGATTAGCGGTTGTTAAGTCTGTAGTTTATTTGTTGCTTCATTATTCGTTTGAGACCGTCTTATCTTAATAATATCCACGGACCTAAGGCTGTTTTTCGCTGCAACCGGTTTACAGGTGACATTCTCTAGGACGACCACATACATTCCGTGACCTGGATCTAGTAAAATAGCCTATTTCTTATGCTATTTTCTAGGCTGGTAACATCACAGTTTCCTCATACAATGAAATTAATATTTCAACTTACGAGATTCTCGGTGTCTCGGAGCCTTAGGGAACAAACAAACAAATAAAAAACTACATTCCTTCTTTATTTATACTCAGCCTTCGCCTAGCTGGTTTCACCCCGCTCAATCCCTGACGACTACTGTCGTGCACCGCGGAAATAACATACCTTCAGCACTATAATCTTTCCTCGAATAAATGGGCATCTAAACACTAGAAAGAATTTTTCAAAATGCACGGACCTGAGATCTGCTTATTAGACGAAATGATCACAAGCTAAATCCACAAAAACCATATAAACAAAAAATCTCTTCAATCTTTATCACTCATAGTCTATAGACTTCTAAACTGCCATCAGAATACCCTACCACTTACTTATTCTCAGAGCGTACTATCACCTCAGGGAATCTGATGCAGACACCATGCAATCCACACAAACGAGAGAATATCTCTAATTCACCAAAACAAACCTAAAGAAGACTATTACCACAAAACTTCCATAATAAACAGTAGCAACAACAGAGCCTAACACCTCGACACATAGACACGAATAGTTATAACAAGAATTATATCGTACTCGTACTCGCCAGCCTATATCTGACCTACTTCCGCTTCAACCATTGAGCCCATATGTATAGCTACAGTTTTGACAACTTAAATAACAAGCACGCACGTAGCACCAGAAGTTCTTTGAATATTTTCTGACGCTCGTGATAATAACGACCAGGGATAACGGACACATTAAGAGTTGTTGAATGCTCTGACTCCATCCGATTACGGCTACGCAACTCATCCGTTTACTGTATCGTCATCGAGAACTGGGACTAGAACGCTTGTCTGACAAATACGTACGGTTCACACTCTCCCATAGGTGCTATTTCTATCGTTGGCTACTTTTAAGGCTGAAGTTAACTAACACTTTTGCTATCGGCCGGTTTTCTTAGGAGCTCGTTTTTAGAAAAATGTTTCATTTACCTATACATTGTTGTGGTGGAAAAGTATTTTTATTTATAGTAGTAGCATGTTATGAAACTTCTATTTTCGTATCCAAATAAAATATAGTTTACCAGCTGACCGGTGAACTTTTGTTCCCTAGGCAAGTACAGACAAACAGTAGGTCAACGTCTACGTAATCTGTCAAATTTAATTCTACTCCCTACCACCTACCCATTGGTGTTAAGGTGAACAGAAATCTATTGCCAGAAAATCTGTGACACGATTTGTTAGTAACTTAATGTGCTGTTTCGTCTGTACAAAAAATGTGATAAATGAAGTACCGCTCGACCGATTTCATGCAAACTTCACATAACCATCACATTAAATAGTCCAAACGACCAACCATTTTGCTGTTGGATAGTGAGCTGTTCTTTTGAGTATAAAATTATAACGAAAAGTGGCATGTAATTTTTCAAATCGGTTGAGTAGTTTAGACGCCTTTAGTACTTACAAGTAGAGATGCACGAATATTCGGCAACTATTCGCGTATTCGGCCTATTCGGCCACTTTTGCTATTCGGTATTCGGCGAATAATACGTACTATTCGGCCGAATTACCGAATACCAAATTCATCGTAAAAAAGAAACACGTTATATTATCAAATTGTATATTTATTTCCAAATTTACAACACTTGTATAATAAAATTGATCGTTGGTAAGTTGTGATGGATATAAAAAGACAAGCTTTTCAGCATTTTTGGTAGCAAACGATTACGCTTTTCATCGTAAATGATACCAGCCTCAGAAATATAAACCTCTCACTATACACGCTACTTCCAGGAGAAGAAAGATAAACTTTAGCAAATTTCGAAAGGGTTTGGTATTTTTTTCGTTGCTAACCCCACTTGTTAAGGATTGCGTACTGTCTTAATCCCGCTACCCCCGTCAAGTATATATTTCGTGGCCGAATATTCGGCGCCCCGAATATTCGGCCGAATGGCTGACATACTTTGCCGAATATTCGGTACTTCGGTATTCGGCCGATTCACTCTTCGTGGCAACTCTACCTTACAAGATTTAATACTCATGGTTACGATTCTCTTGGTCAGTCTATAAAGTCGTTAAAACTTTGATTTTGTGGATCAATGTTAACGAAAATGTTGCTAACTATCTGTCAGACGTTTATTTATTTTACAACCAATATTTACATTTTTAAATTTTAAATACATAAAAAAAACATTAAAAAATAAAATAAATATTTACAAAAAAAAGAACGACTTCAAAATGCACAAAAAGCTACAACATAACTGTATTGTGAACGTAACTATACCATTTGAGTCGGTGCCAAGTTTAAACTTTGACTCGAGTTACCTGACTTTCCCTAGATGGTGTTGAGATCGAAATAGATCGGCGCTATGTTTCGTTACCGCGTTATCGTATATAAGGGTTTGATTATTTTGATGTACTTTTGTAGCAAATATCGTTATATCATCGTAAAAATTCGATTTTCGATTAGACGGATTGTTTAATATATGGTTGCTTACGTGAATATTCATGTTCATTTTATTTCAGAATTGTAATATAAATTGTCAATATAAATATCTTTATTCTTATTAAGGTTTCTTTGATTTTCAGTTTAGTTTCAATTTTTACTTTTTATGAGGTTCGTTTTCTGTGTTTTATTCAGGTATCCAAGTTAGAGTATTATTTAGTTGCTAAAGTATCTCTTTCTGAATATAGGTATGTGTACTTTTCCATCCTCAGTAGGTACTTCATTCATTGTTTTCGCTGTCCTAATAGCTCATAACTGGGCACCGACTATCAAAAATTGTAAGTACGTTCAAAATACAGTTTATTTTGTACCTTTTTTGCTGCATCTGTTGAGACAGTCGGTTCTTTTTTGTAAAAATATTTTATTTTCCAATTTTTTTGCTGCGTATGTGCGCTTAGCATTGAGATTCACCATGGGTTAGGCCTACAAAACGCTGACTTGCCTCATATGAGAAATCATCGTTTGCAATGAGACAATACGAAGAAAAAGAGAAACGCCTTTCGCAATGTAGAAAGCTCTAACTCCAAATACGTTTCTCGAGACAGACTACCCAAGAACGTTGAAAGAGAGGCTTTCACAAAAACGAGGTACGCTACATGCGAAAAAAGTTCTGAAAATGTGCCAGGGCGTCGCCAACACGGAACCCACCGCTTTGGATTGATTCCACGGCCGTTTATCAACTGAGTCGAGGACAGCAACGTGCTCATCGCCCTCAACTGCTTTGATACACGATCGCTTATCCAACGAGTCGGAAGGAGCAACCGTGGGGGCCTTTTTTTTTTTTTTCGCCCCTCAGCCAGATGCGCGACTTTTATCGAATGAATCGAATGAACTCGGAGGAGCAACGATGCTCATCGCTTGGCTTGATACCGATCACCTATCCAATTTGAGTGGAGGAGCAAACGTGCTCTCGGCTTGGCCTTCGATTACGCGATCGCCTATCCATATGGAGTCGTAATGAGTCGGAGGAGCAACGTGCTCATCGGCTTGGCTTGATACGCGATCGCCTATCCAATGAGTCGGAGGAGCAACGTGCTCATCGGCTTGGCTTGATACGCGATCGTTTATCAAACGAGTCCGAGGAGCAACGTGCTCATCGCCTCAACTTGATACGCGATCGCTTATCCAACGAGTCGGAGGAGCAACGTGCTCTTCGCCTCAGCCAGATGCGCGATCGTTTATCAAATGAGTCGGAGGAGCAACGTGCTCATCGTCTTGGCTTGATACGCGATCGCCTATCCAATGAGTCGGAGGAGCAACGTTCTCATCGCCTTGGCATGATCCACTGTCGCTTATCTAATGAAACACCTGAAGCTCGTTTGATTCGACTTTCTGCAGTGCGACAAGCAAGTCAAATTTCTAGGGACATCACAAATGAACAGTCATTTGAAAAGGCCATAAATATTTTTGCTGACGTTTCATGTACTATTTGTAAAAGAAATATTTATCCTCAACAACGTGTTAATTTACAAACAAATATGTATAGTACACTGTTACCTGAAGAATTGGTTGGTTTAGGTAAAATAGTTACGTGTTCTCGCTGTAATAATAATATTAGGAAACGAAAAATTCCAACAACTGCATACTGGAATAAAATGACGCCGTCGGAAATACCACGCGAATTAGCGAATTTGACAAATGTTGAAGAACGATTTTTATGTCGGATTGTGCCGTTTTTAAAGGTTATAAAAGTCAATAATCGCTTCAGTCAAAATTGGTGTAAAGGGCAGGTTATTTTATTCGCAAAGGATGTTGAAGAAATAGCTGAACAGTTACCATTGACACCACACCAAGCTGGTTTAGTTTTAGTTGTGGAAAGTCTCGAGAACCTTTCATCCTCTAAAGAATTCGTCATTGATATGCAAAGAATTAATCAAGCATTGACTTGGTTAATTTCCAATAATCACCTTTATAGAGATGTACAAGTAAATCAGGATGCTACGTTAAACCTTACTCCTTTACTCCAAATAGTTGAAAATTCAATTTCGGAACCGAACAATGTTGAATCAGAATTTTCATTAAACCATTATACAATTTTGAATGACAACAAAGCGATATTAAGCGGATCATTTCACCAAGGTCACATACAATTTAATTCATCAAGAGGTAAACAATGCACAGGGATAGCAGCTGTTGCTTGTGCCGCATTTAGTCTATTAGATCCAAACAGCTGGGCAAAAAGTGATGTAGATTACATTTTAATGGTTGGTGATAAATATTATAAAGACTGCATTGCTGCTAGAGACAATCCTGCGTTCGGCGAAATAAATCCCGATTATCTCGCTGTGACTGACCTATCTCCGAGACTAACTTTTAATAGGCAAAATTTAGTGATCACAGTACTTGAGCACACCAATTATAATGGTCACATAGACATAGATAATACTTCCGATGGCTTCCCTAACTTAAAAAACGCCTTAATTACTTTTTTTAGAGAACACTCGTGTGGAATACTTACAGCAAATGCCATCTCGGTAGCAGTACATTGTAGAACTTTAGATGAAAATCAAACATACTTTTTGTTTAATTCCCATGCTTGTGGGCCTAGAGGTGCTTCAGCTCCCGTTAATGGTACCGCTTGTTGTATGCGTTTCGGCTCGCTAGAAGATTTGCATGGCGTACTACGTCGAAATTTATTTATATCTACAAAAAATCTATCAAATTGTAACATTCGGGATAATCATAACGTATTTTCGTTAACATCAATCATTACAAGCCTAGACAACAACCAGTCAGAAATACCAACTCCTAATCTGGAACAATCATCTATAATTAGAACAGAAAGTCCAACATATACCCCAACAATAGAAAGTCCAACATATACCCCAACAATAGAAAGCATAGAAAGTCCAACATACACACCAAACAGCAATTCCCTCCCAAGTCCCCTTCAACCAACAACACAAGTTATTGAGCCTTCACTATTGCCAGTCCATAATACCTTGGGTAATTTTTTTATAGAATCAACAAGTATGCTTAGACACATTGACGATAATATTCCAAATTTAGAAAGTGTTGTAAGAATGGATAGCTCTGTTACGGATGATGATATGAGATTGGCCACAATCAAAAGAAAAACTGCACCGCCTTTAAATTTGGAGCGTGAACGCCGTATGGAAGAATTGTGTTGGTATTTCCTTTATCCAGATGGAAGGAACGGCTTCGGAGAGGAAAGAGATTATCCATGTACTTCCCTTGATTATTTTCAAAACCGGATAATGAGTAGCGACAAGAGATTTAACAGAAATGATTATTTGTTTTATGCTCTGTCGATTGTGGAATATTTTCGTGCCAAATCAAGTGTATCTGTATCATGCAGGATGCGACAAGGTCATGGACAGCAAACACCTCAGGGGCTTGTAGACAATATGCATCTGACTATGCGAAACATTAGAGGATCAGCGTCATATTGGCAGAAATGTTGCTCTGAACTAATTTCAATGGTTAGGGCTTTAGGACCTCCCACGTGGTTTTTAACATTTTCATGCAACGATTTAAACTGGCCGGAAATGATGAAAGCCTTGTTAATCGCGGATGGACGCGATATCAATGATGCTGAACGCCTGACCTTCCCGGAGCGCTTAGAATTGGTGCAAAAGCACCCTGTAGTCATAGCACGACAGTTTACATTACGAGTTAATGCTCTCATGCGATTCTTAAAGCACAATCATGATTGCATGGGTGGTCCTATTGAAGACTACTGGTACCGTGTGGAGTTTCAAAATCGCGGTAGTCCACATCTCCATATGTTAATTTGGTGTAGTAATGTACCGGAATTCTCTACTCCAGAAGGAATAGAGATAATTGAAAAGGTAGTTTCGTGTTCATTAAACCCTAACGATCCCGTGTTGTGCAAATTAGTTGAGGATTTACAAATACATAAGCACACACTAACGTGCAAAAAAAATCGCCAAGATAATGGTTGTCGCTTTGGTTTTCCAAAACCAGCAAGTGATAGCACAGTTTGTCTAGGTCCAGATGAAGCACTTGCTAATAATGGACGTTTTTGTTTGTTGAAAAGAACCTCTAATGAAAGCATGGTAAATAATTACAATGCAGTTCTTTTAAGTATATGGAAGGCCAATATTGACGTCCAACCGTGTGGCAGTTACACAGCTGTGGCCTACTACGTCGCTAAATATGCGAGTAAATGCGAACCACATGACGCTGGTGAGGTGATACGAGATGCTATATCGAAAGCTAAGAGACAAGGCGGTGATGTTTGGAAACAACTCTTTTCTGTTTCAATGACTATTTTAAACCAACGTTTAGTGAGCGCACCAGAATGTGCATACAGACTCTGTCATTTGCCGTTAAAAATGTCGTCGCGAAAAACTGTTTTTATTAATAGTTGCAGGCCGGAGGAACGTTTTAGACTTTTAAAATTTGATAGCGATGAGACCAGTGTTTATAATAATATTTTTGACCGTTACACCTTACGCCCTACTGAGCTGGAGGATTTAAGCCTCGCAGAATTTGCCGTCCGATATGAAACAATTTCAAGCACAACATGGTCAGAGGACAATGGTGATGCAGAACTAAGAGAAGAAGATATTACACCAACGAGACACATCACACTGCGAGACAATAGTAGAATGCGTATAAGGAATAGGGCCGCAGTATTGCGTACACGGTACTACACAGTCAATAGTAACAAGGAAGGGTATTATTATAGTTTGGTCGTATGTCACATACCATTTCGCAACGAAGACGAATTATTGTTGGAAAATGAAACCGCAGAAAACTGCTTCCTAAGACGCCAGAGAGACCTTCGTCCATTACACGGTAACATTACAGCTGAGCAATTTAGCTATGCCGAACAAATAATACAACAGGCTGTTGCCCAAGTTACGGCGCTTAATGCTGGGCGTGAAGCTGATGCTGGCGATGTTCCCATAATTTGTGTTGGTGAACAGATAGTACATGAAGACGATAACTTTTGTGAAGACGTGGGAGAAGGAGCCGTTATGTCTGACGAACTTTTTCTGCTTAGTATTCGAGGACTGAATATCCAGCAAAAGGACTTGTTTCGAAAAATTTCAACAGAAATTGAAAAGGATTTAGATAATCAAGAAAGTCAACTATTACTGTTTATTACTGGCGGTGCAGGTAGTGGCAAGTCGTTTCTCCTAAAATTAATCGTGGAGCACATCAAGCGTTGTTACGCTCCCACGGTAGATGCCCTACTCAAACCTAAGTTCGTGGAAGTTGGGTCATTGACAGGGGTTGCCGCTCGTCAAGTTTTTGGGAAAACACTTCATACCATTTTTATGCTGCCAATAGAAAAAAGAAATAGCTTGACTTACAAACAAATCACTGGACACAAGCTCGAAAATGAAAGGCGTAAATGGCGCTATATAAAGTGGCTCATCATTGATGAAATTTCAATGGTGTCCTATGAGATCCTGCGAATGATTCACTTAAGGCTGCAAGAATTTAAAAACAGTCAGAAGTTATTTGGAGGAGTTAATATTTTAGTGTTCGGTGATATTTTTCAGCTTCCTCCAGTTAAAGGGCACTGGTGTTTTATGCAGCCACCGTGGTTATCTGGGGAAATTAATTTATGGCATCANAAGTTCTGAAAAGTGAGGGCGTCGCAAAACGAACCCACCGCTTTGGATTGATTCACGGCCGTTTATCAACTGAGTCGGAGGAGCAACGTGCTCATCGCCTCAACTTGATACACGATCGCTTATCCAACGAGTCGGAGGAGCAACGTGCTTTTCGCCTCAGCCAGATGCGCGATCGTTCTCATTTTGTGAACTTACAATAAATATGCGGCAAAGCAACGATGCCGAATTCATAGACTTATTAAACAATTTACGGGTAGGCGAATTGACGACGGCTCAGCTCCAATTATTGTGTGAGCGGCGGCATCTGCCTTTAACTGGCGAATTCGCGGATGGAGTCGCCGTTCGTATCTTTCCAACAGTGAGACAAGTCGACCTTTACAACGACAGAATGAGTGTGGAAAATGCTAAGTTGCATAAAACCTATTTAATTAGAGCAGTGGATGAATCTCGCGAAATAGCGACCTATGGTAGAAGACCACCAGAGAACGTTATTCCCAAAGACGTAAATAACTGCGGTGGTCTTCTGTCATCAATAAAAATCGCTATCGAATCACGGATAATGCTAAGACGTAACATTGACGTATCTCAGGGATTGGTGAATGGAGCTATGGGCATAATAAAAAAAATCAAATGGCCGGCCTTAAGGAGGGACCAACTGGAGGATGGGGAACTACCGGAAGCTGTCTACATAAAATTTGATGACGACTCTATTGGTCTGAGGCTTAAAGATAGCGATGGCTGCATACCCATACCTCCGTTGTGTACCACTTTTCAAGCAGTGAAGGGTTACGGAGATGTGGAGCGTCGTATGCTGCCACTAATTTTGAGCTGGGCGGTCACAGTTCATAAACTACAGGGTACCACCCTTGAAAGAGCTGTGATTGATCTGGGCAAAAAAAATTTTGCAAAGGGGCAAGTGTACGTTGCGCTAAGTCGGGTCAGGAGTTTAGAAGGTATAGTTTTGTCAGATTTGGATGCTAACAAGTTACTAAATCGACCACACGACGACAGGGCGTTGGCGGAAATAACGAGGCTAAGAAATCTATCTTCCGATAGTTGAATCGGAAAACAGATTATACGTAGCCAAGTTGTCGTCTTAAGACATTTTCATACTTTCAACCCTTTGCTAATACCTATTCTTATTTCGATTTACTTTAAAATCTTACTAAATTACACGTCAATCATCTGCCTAGCCTTTTCCCAACTATTTTGGGGTCGGCTTCTAGTCTAACCGGATGCAGCTGAGAACCAGTGTTTTACATGGAGCGACTGCCTATCTGACCTCCACAACCCAGTTACCTGGGCAATCTGGC
>NWSH02000050.1:14344898-14355483 GCA_002382865.2 Heliothis virescens
AGTACTGGCAATCTGGCACCCTTGGTAAGACTGGTTCAGACTTTCTGGCTTCTGACTACCCGTAACGACTGCCAAAGATGTTCAAATGACAGCCGGGACCCACTGTTTATCGTGCCTTCCGAAACACGGAAGAACTCGTTATGAAAAGATGGTCACCATCCACGGACCGACCGCGTCAAGCGTTGCTTAACCTTATGATCGATTGATCCGCGCGGCTTGGACTTAGCCACGAGCTCTTCCCTAAATTACACGTCAATACAGAATAAAATAAGCCCAAACACGAGGTAGCTACTATCAACGTTAAGAGTTCCCTAAACTGCAGTTTATCTTCATTGTCAGGTTTGCTATGGTAGTTATATACATTTTTAGTGTAAATTTCTCATCAATACGAATGAAATAACTCCAAACACGAGGTAGCTGCTATCAACCGTTAAGGAGTTCCCTAAACTGCACTTTACCTTCATTGCAGGTTCGGCCTATACAATAGTAAGTCTAAATATGTTTGATGATCTTCCAAAACAACAAAATGGGACCCAACTGCGAGTATACTCTTTCATATAAAGAAAGAATTTTCCAAATCGGTCCAGGCGTCTTCGAGAAATCGAGTAACAAAGACAAAAAAAAATAAAAAAAAAAAAAAAAATAAAAAAAAAACGGTCGACTTGAGAACCTCCTCCTTTTTTTTGAAGTCGGTTAAAAACAGGTGGCCACCGATATCGGGCACAGGGTCCAAGGTACCGGTGGTTAGGGTCCCAGAGACAGGAACCTCCTCACAATACGCGTCGTATCAAGGAGTACCGCCTTCTGAATCAGTCCCTTGACCCAGCCGCCTAACGAGAGCCTCGTGAGATGTTGGTCGAGGCTCTTGGCTATAAAGCCATTGGCCGTAACTACTATCGGCACAATAACAGCCGTATCGACATTGCTAATATTATTATTATCCTGATTCGGTGCTACGTCATTACTAGGAGCTCATTACAACTTCCGATTTCAGAATAAACAAGAACAGTTATCATATTTCCGGTCCCGGAATAAATTACATATCAGTTACCTAGGCGATAAAATTCCCAATTCCTATGTACAGACGACAGCAGGTCACGCTACCCGAATCTAAAAGTAAAAAAACCGGCCAAGTGCGAGTCGGACTCGCGCACGAAGGGTTCCGTACCATTTTCTATGAAAACTGAACGCATCTATTACCTACAACTAGCCAAAATACAAACACTTTTCGGCAACAAAAAATAACTTTGTTTTTCATACAAATATATGAATAACAAAGTTATAATTTGCGGTTTCCAAAAATTGCTATATCTCATAGACTGCTGTCTGTACCACGTTCAAAATAATTTTCCTAGAAAGTTTATGTAGAGTTCTACTTTTGAGATTTTTTTCATATTTTCTAAACTTGCGGTTCAAAAGTTAGAGGGGGGGGGACGCCTATTTTTCGGCTTTTGGAGCAATTATTTCCGAAAGTATTAACATAATCAAAAAATGATGTCAGTAAACCCCTATTCATTTTAAAATACCTATCCAACGACATATCACACGTTAGGGTTGAAATGAAAAAAAAAATCACGCCCCACTTTACGTTTAGGGGAGGCACCCTAATAAAACATTTTTTTCCACTTTTTATTTTTGCACTTTGTCGGCGTGGTTGATTTACATATTGGTACCAAATTTCAGCTTTCTAGCGCTAACAGTCTCTGAGATTATCCGCGGACGGACAGACGGACGGACGGACAGACAGACATGGCGAAACTATAAGGGTTCCTAGTCTACTACGGAACCCTAAAAAAGGTAAAATTTCACCAATCGAACATTAACCTTCCACTATTGTGATAAGGTGTAAAATCTATTGCAGAAATTTGACAGATTGTGGTAACTTGATGTGCCGTCGTATGTACAATTGGTTGTCAGAATTTGTGCCTTCTGATTACCAAAATTTGTATAATCATTATTTTCAACTTAAATATAATTTCAAAGACTATCTCTATAATCTTTCTCAATCTTATTTGCATGCAACAAAAACTACAATAGTCCGTTAGGTCACATTCCCGTCGGTCAGATGATTCATTAATCATGCGCAGTCGCCGATAATAAATAACTTTACAATAGCACTATGAATTCGAGTTATTAGCCGCTGATTGGCCTATCAATTGCTATATGCAGTGCCCCCGGGAACGCTCGCCGCGGATAATCGGTGAGATACACTCTTTTTGTTTAAGTTATGAGAGATAAGAGGGATTTTCTCGAAACATGTCATAATTTGGGAACATTTGGTTGGTATATGTTCTGGCTCACTATTCTATGGAATTTGGGTCATTAAATTCTCACCGGTTTATTTAGGCCCAAGTTCACCGACGACATAAACGTCAGTTTTCGTAAAACAATCGTTAAAACAAACCGGTCAAAATCATAGCCCTCCTTTTCGATTCGCCGTAGTCGGGTAATAACTATGAACTTTCACGTTCTATTTACAAAGTAATCGTTGGTTTATGTCGGTTCCTAAAACTCACAAAGCGATTTCTGCCTGACCCGGAAATCGAACCCGAGACCCGTGGCACGGCGGTTGCGCTATGTGACCACAAGACCATCGAGGCAATCTTTGGATAAAACTGCGGTTAAATCTATTAAAAATCTTAAATCCCTCATAAAGCTTATTACTCATACCATACACTTAGGATATCAGACTGCGGCCGTACGTTAGGCCGTCCGCAAACGTATCGGACGGCCGATTGGCCGCCATACATCACATCGCTCCGATATTTTCTTCGGCTCACTTTGTGTCCGTATATAGCTTGGTTTGACTATAAGTTTACGTGTATTTATTTGTCGTATTAAGGTCTGTACTGATATAAGTAGGAAATATAAGAAATTCGCTGTTTTAGGTAACGGTAGATACAGTTTAGCCATAGAATTTTAATCTGCCCATCGAATATTTACTACTACAATTTTTAGAGTTATCTTATAACAGTTATTACCTTATGGAAGATTAGTGAGGTATTACATTGGTGTAACATCGTAGTCCAATATTGCTATTTGCTCAGACGACAGCACATCAAGTAACCACAATCTGTCAAATTTCCGCAATAAATTCTCAACCTTATTACAATAGTGGAAGGTTAATGTTCGGTTGGTAAATTTTGACAGATTCGTATACGTTGACCTGCTGTTGTCTCTACTTTCATAATTTCCTAAAAATAATGACATTAGAATTGTAAATACCGTGTAAACTGTTTTCAATACACTTTTTTGATAAGAGTGTTATAGCTTGTTATTAAAATCTATACTAATATTATAAAGAGGAAAACTTTGTTTGTTTGTTTGGTTGTAATGAATAGGCTCAAAAACTACTGGACCGATTTTAAAAATTCTTTCACCATTCGAAAGCTACATTATCCACGAGTGACATAGGCTATATTTTATCCGGGTACGGGCAGTAATTCCGACGGGATGCGAGTGAAACAGCGGAAAAACGGCTAGTTACTTATAAAAAAATATCTGGCATGCTTACCATATCGAAAAACGGCACTCCAAAAAACCACTACTCACTTCACCAACTAAAGGTCTCCACCAAAACCGAGTTCCCATCAACTAACATATATGTCTACTTAATTAAAAACAATAACAGCCCTACTATGGTGACCCGGCGTCGCCTCCCGCGTTGCTAGGCAACAGTGACGCAATCGATAACACCGTCATACACTCATTATTGCAAGGGGCACAACTATAAGTTAAGGGGAGTTTGAGAGAGCAAGTTTTATTTGTCTTGCTAGGATATTTATTTATTTGTTATTTTTTTTATTGAGGAATGTGTGAATTGCTTTTATTATGATGAATGCATAATTAGATAGGAGACATCTAGTATGTCAATGATAAAATTAGACTTTGTATGAAGTCCTTTTAAATATTTTCTTCTAACTGTACCTATTGAGGAAACTATGGTTCTCTTTACCAGAATAAAATATTATGTAAAGTCAAAGTACTCACAAATAATGTAGCTCGCGTTCTTTCTTTTTGGTTGAATAAATCGCCTTTTTTACTTTATTTATTTTGGAATAAAACCTATAGATTTAAAACCAATTATAGCTTTTAAAGAAAAAAAGCTTTAACAGAAATATTGCAACAGTTTTAATTTTAATATTTAATTCACATTCTGTACAAAATACCACTTTCATACTAAGGGTTGACACATTTTAATAAAAGTTTAATATTTCATATCAAATTAAAACCGAATAAGATTTATACTAATTGTTCCGGGTTTAATCAAGATTGGTCTAACAAGTTCACAGGTGGTTATTACTGTCCACTGTCCCCTTCGATGGTGTAGCCACATTATATAGTTTACGACCCCAGCCTCCTGGGGACACAGGGCTGACTACGAACTGTATAGTTATGACAAATTCTCTCTTATACTGTAACATTGTATGTGCATTTTATAGATTTAGTACCAATATTTTTTTTTGAACTTTCGCGACTTGTACACATATCCTAGACAACAACCGCTTATCGACATCGTGGAATCCTGTCATCAGCAATTGTCAATTCGTTATAAACTCACCTTGACCTTTTTTCAAACTAGCTGTTCCCGCGGTTTCACTTGCGTCCTAAGGGATTTTTTTCCTGCTTTCTTCTAAGTCAGTCGGGTAATAATAGTCTAGCTAGGAACCTAGTAAGTTTAAAATTCAATTCAGTAGCTATTGAGCCAATTCGTCACAAACATATTTACATACAAATCTTTCCTTTTTATAATATTAGTTTAGACAACATTAAAAATACAGATTACCTTCAATATTTGTTTTAATATAAAAACAATAACAACGCATTTATACACAATTTTATTCCTGAAAAGCTTTAACTAAACACGTGTAAGTACATTTTGATTTAATATTTTTTCAGCACATCCCTACACAGTATTACCTTCAGCGACTCATTCAATGGGAAGCCTACACGTGCCGCTATTTATAAAATCGAGTTCAAATGGAAAATATCTCCCGCCGTACATTTTCCATGAAACATGTTCTTATATCTAGAATATTTTTTTCCATTTCATTAATTTCCATTGTGTATGTCTTACGTGTTTTAATTGGTTTATGGTATTACTGCCGAATGGTGTACTCTTGCATGTCGTCTGTTCAGTCTTTGCTGAACAATACTTGTGTGTGTACTCATTCACATGTTCCTTTTATGATTTGGCCACTACTGAACACTCGCGAGCTTTCGCATACAGCGACAATGTGCATTTACACGCAAGTATGGCTTGCAAAGTACCGGCTTTCATGAAATCTGGAGCCGTGGTGACTTGTGTGGAGCGCAACCTTTCAATTATGCAAGTACCAATGCAACTTTTCTAAGTTTGTATGTACTTTCTAATATATCTTGGACAGCAATGAATGGTTAAAATGAAAGAAAAATCTCGACGTGGAAAGTCTGAAATCACGAACAACACATTGACTGTGCCCAGCAGTGGGAGAATAAAAATGGCAGATGATGATGATTACTTAAATTCATCTCACAATATTGTACTTATGTGTTTTATACATCAGATTACATAAAGTAAAGGAGACGCGAGACAGGTGTTGTAAACCTTCCCAATTGAAATTTTTTTATAAGTAACTTAAACTTAGAAAGTGATCAGCGTGATGGATTGCGAAACTCGAGATGTTATATTGTCGATATGAAGGAGCCTTATCTTCACGGTTGACTTTATGCGAATGAATAGGACTTGTAGACGAAATATTTTTTTCAGACGTTCATTTGAACAATTTCATAGGTGTAAAAATGTGTTTCTGTCAATAGACTACTATTTTAACTTTTTGCTTCTATTAGCTGTTGTGTTATATTTATTCATAGGTACTTATTTTTTTATTTTTGTTTTTTTATTGGGTGTATCCATAGATGTTTTTGTTTATCTGCGTAAGTTTTCGGTTTCCTCTATAACATTTTCATTATAATAGTTCGTAATTTATACACACCTCACCCTCAGTGAATTTTACGATTAGTCAGAAGCCAGAAAGTCAACCAGTCTTACCAAGAGTTATCAGGTTGCCCAGGAGGCACTGGGTTGATAAGGTCAGGTAAGCAATCACTCCGCGTAAAACACTGATAGTCAACTACATTCAAACTGGAAGTCGAGTCCAACCAATTTCGTAAAAAAGGCAAGCAGTGAACTTAGAAACAAGCAATTTTAAGCCATTAACAAATCTACTTACATAACATAAACACTAGACCCCCACGTTACGTACTGTTGCTGTACTGCCACGCACTGGCTGCAAGTAATTGCATTATGATAATCCTTTTAGTGCACTCCCGTCAACGCATCGATTGCAATTACGTACGTCTTAACGTAGGTTAGTTTCTGAGAGTAACTTGTGTTGCTTAGTTAAGAGGAGATTATTAATATTGACTGGATATGTTACCTAATCAAAATCCTTACTAATATTATGAAGGCCGCAGGATAACTTTTGAAACGATTTAAATAAACAAGCATATGGTCTAGAGAAAAAACGGCAAAATTAAAATGGGAATGGGCTGGACACGTCAGCCGAATGCTTCCGGATGGGCAAGTGTTGTTGCCCAGTGGATAACCCAGGATGGCTACCGAAGACGGGGTAGACTCCGAAAGAGATGGCGAGACGATCTAGTCGCCTACAACCGAGACTGGTGGGAACACGCGAAAGACCGAGAGGTGTGGAAACAAAATGGGGAGGTCTTTGCCCAGCAGTGGGACAGTATAAGGCTAGAGAAAAAAAAATGGTCTAGAGCTTGAAAAAGAACTTGGCTACTATTTACCCTTTCTATTTTGCGGGAAGTGGTTCTCTCCGGACGTGGGTGAAGTTGCAGGGCCAGCCAGTCATATTATGAATATTTACTTGGATAAAATTAGTTTATGCTGCAATACTAAAATATTACAAACTAAAGTAAAAAACGCATATAAAAGTACATTAGTGATGTTAGGCGTCGAAGTATTCCTCCACATCACTGTCCTCCGGAAACGTGCCCAGAAGACTGGCTGCATTGCCACGTTGTATGGCAATGCTAATTCTTTCACCAAAAAATAAGCCAGCCCTCTGGTCACGTGAAGCGTCAACAAGCCTTTTAGCTAAATCCTTGTATATGTTTATGCTGCACTAAGATTAATGTCTGTAAGGTTTTTAAGCACCGTGACCTGAATAGGACCTGATTTTTTTTAAGTTTTTTAGTTACCAGACAATCGTTTATTAAGAGCTGTCCACACTTTATATACAACAAGCCTGATCAAAATAGCTAATTTGTGACGGTTTCCTACTGGGTCTCAGCACAAACAAACGTTGTTGAAAATTGAAATAATATTGCTCTTGAAATTACAAATGGAAGTTAGCTCTGAAGTGAAATTACTTAGTCCTCGTCCCGAATTGAAATAATACATTTTATCGTCTTCATCTCACTCAGTTTAGTACCCTGAATACTAAATTACTGTTTTACGTACTTTAGGCGTTTGCTTAAAATGGAGAAGTGTGTTTTAAGTTAGAAGATATTCGTACATTTGTCTTGAGTAAAATGGTAGCAGATAGTAATTATGAATAAGTAAAGCACTTTCTTAGTGCCCTGTATATAAATAATTAGAAATATAAAATAAAAATTCCTGAAAAACATTTCAGTTTGAACAAACACAAAATCTTTTCAATCTTCTCGAGTAATATCGCTTAAAAACATCCACGCCCCATGATATTCTCACATAGAATATCTTATTCTGATTTTATCAATAATGAACAAGCTAACAGTAGTGAAGGCATAATTCAGACGCCGACAAATTCGCCGACATACGTCACATTGTGCCTTAGGCTGTCGGCGAAGGCTTGTCGGCGAAAGTGGCGCCGAGCCGCCATTCAATGCTAATGAACGAATTAGCGGGCACAGTGGGCGGACAACAAGGGTTTAAACACAAGAAGCAGTTGCTACACTGTTTTGAAATCTAACGAGCCGAGATGTTCTAGATTAAGGGTATTTTGAGTCGCGGTAGCTTTGTTTTGCGCGGCAACAATTTTAAGTGGTCGTTGATTTGAAAAGAGAATTGGAAATAGGTACATGTTAGAGTATAGAGTAGTACATACATAGGTGTAACATATTTGTGAGGTGATAGAATACTGTAATGTAGAGTAGTAAAAACATTCATAAAGAAACTAATGTGAAATATGTAACTTTTACAATTTCCAGAAATATAATGTTATCTTCTGACCTACAGACTCTGACTTACTCTCCTATGTATTAATCTTGTGAAGTTTAGCTTTCCTTTTGGGATTTAAGACGGATCACACACAACACTACTATGCCTTTTTCTACCCAACTTTGTAGATATAGGAAATACACGAATTAGTTATATGCAAGTACACGTTCTGTTCCCGAAACTTAGCGCTTGGTAGTGTGAGATCCTTCATACAGAACTTAGTTACAAACACATCGGTGCACTGCCTTTTGATTCAAGCAGTTTGCCTTAGGTTTAGCGAGTGCAGTGAATTGACCTACCCATATACTACCGAGCTACTTACTAAAACAGCTGTTTGGAATTCACTCAACGCTGCGGCGCTGTACAGATAAATTCAAAAGGTGAAGTCTATACAACTATTGAAAAGTTATTAACAAGAGAGATGAGTAATGGGCAAGTATTTTGTTCCAATTATGTACAGACGACAGCACATCAAGTTACCACAATCTGTCAAATTTCTGCAATCGATTTTCAACCTTATCGCAACGGGGGTAGGTTAATGTTTGATTGGTAAAATTTGACAGATTGGTATACGTTGACCTGCTGTTGTCTGTACTTAAAGACTTACAAACACTTTAACAAAGACTAATTTACATTATAAAATGGGATATTCTAAAAATATTGTAGATATAGCAGATGCCATAGTTTTTATTGTATTTAGGTGTTTTTATTTACAGTACTTTTATTTCGATGGGAAATCATTAGATGATCCTCCGTGGGTGACAGAGTAGAAGACTTTTACTGACTAAAACCTACCGTGTTCCTTCTTGAGCTCTTTGTGTATCTGGGTCGCGGTAACTCTTTCGAATAATCCAGCAGCCCCGGTAGGCTCGGCCCCACTGGGGTTTGGGCAAAATTATCTTCGAGTATAGATCATTAACATGCCTTTAAAGTTCGAATAATGGAAATTACTGTTGTGTAGATAGTGGCAAGTTATGAAGATTGCCTTCTGCAACTTTTTTGTTTTGTGGTTGCGTTGACTTTTCCAGATGGATTTTTCTTTTAAGTTAGATAGAGCGGAAAATGTATTTCGCTGGAATAGATAGAAGCTGTACTTATATAACTTTGTAGGTGTTTGTGCTGTGTCATTCGGTGGGATTTTACTCAACGGATTTATTTTCTGTATTTTTATAAATATTTAAGTTTACTTTGGTAGTTGCAATGTTGATAAAGAAAGGCAAATGTAGAATAGAATAGATTTATTTATTTGCATACAATGTAAGTAATTACACAATTAGGTGTTACAATATTTCTTTTTCGAGCCGTGTACTTTCAGAGTTACTAGCTATAAATCTGGAAATTAATTCTTTTTTTAGCGTGTGAATAAGTAAATTAATATTTTTTTATCGACTCATATTAGACCAGTAACTCAAATTTAATTAGGCACTTATAAACCTGCTGCCCAAAAAAGGAGGAGGTGTTCAATTCAGATGTTTATTTGGTTTAAAAAACAACGTGTTTGTACAGACGACAGCACATCAAGTTACCACAATCTGTCAAATTTCTGCAATCGATTTTAAAATTAATTAAAAATTTGACAGATTCGTATACGTTGACCTGCTGTCGTCTGTACTTAGTAATAAAGACCAAATATTATGCAATTTGTCAGTATGATGTTATCAAGAAATTCTAATATTTTAGTGCAGTGATAACATAACACGGTTTTCTAGTAAATAAACAAACTTATCTACTAACAACACCTATTAATGATAGCATATGACCTGTTTGTGTCTGTTTCTTAATTGTTTATAAACAATTAATAAATATTAGGTTAGTAACATACGTTTTGTCTTAGAAAAGTTTAACAATTATCCCTCATACATGGGGTTTTTGTGAATCCTGGAATAAGTGAAAACTATTTTGTTAAGTTATTTTCTATTTATGTGTCTATTGTGCATACGCCAGCATATCTACCTACCTCTATCTGTAACTTCAACAGATTTTCAACCTTATGACAGTGGTGGAAGGTTAATGTTCGATTGGTAAAACGTGACAGATTTGGGTACCGTGACGTGCTGTTATCTGCACATCAGTTTCCGTTCCAGGAATTTCTCCTTCGATGTTACTTAAGTAGCGTCTCATATAGTCTTGCCAAATATTGCTTTCTTAATCCTTGTCTACTTACGTTTCCACCTAAAATCAAAACTTTTTACAAAAAAAACAAAACCGACTTCACAAAAAAACACTGAAAGGGATAAAAAAATAAAACTTTTCACATGGCTCTAGAAGTCGGTGTCTGCAGGTCTGTTGAATGTGTTTATTTTGCCACCGACTTCTAGAGCCATGTGAAAAGTTTTATTTTTTTATCCCTTTCAGTGTTTTTTTGTGAAGTCGGTTTTG
>NWSH02000050.1:14366363-14394533 GCA_002382865.2 Heliothis virescens
CTCCATCTATGATTTTGAAGAATAAAAACTATACTCGTACTTTCATACTTGACTAACTACTTGACTTTGAAAAATTATAGATGGCGCAACACATTTTTTCTCACATGTCTTTCCTCGATTTTGAGGGTTCTGGTTGAGCTAAAATTATTCAAATATATATTTTGAGTTTATTGCTGTGGCCTGGATGCTAACCTAAAGATACTCCGGCACCATTTCATTTTATAAAAATAAAAACCCAAACTCCATCTATGATTTTAAATGATAATTACTAAGCCTGACACTATTGTCAAATTTCACATGTTTGAAACGTCATAAAATATCTTACCGACCTGTACTTACGGAATTTCTATAGAATTTCGGGTTTCACGATTTCGGGTATCACGATTTTGGGTTTCAAGATTTCGGGTTTCAAATTTCGGTCACGTGATACCTGTCGCGAGTTTATATATTTTTCCCCATACAAAAAGTGCTCAACGCCGCTAAAGAAGTTTTCACTTCAAAAATATTTCAGTGTTAGGTAGTCTATTAATTGAGGAAGGCTATACCAAATGCGTGGAGTAGTTCCCATCGGAAATGGTGGAAAATTCTACCGTATGTTTCTTTTTATTATTTTTTTGTTACAAAATACAATTTACACAGCTATTTATTTTTACCATTGTCAAAAATTGCACATATTTATTTATTTTTATAACCTACTATAATGACTGAAAAATGTTTAACTATAAAAAGAAAATTACAAAAAAAGAAATTATTTTAGGAAATTTTATCCGCTTCATAACTTTTATTGGTGTAACAAACTATCATAACAACATGTGGGTGTTCGAGTGGGAGTTACTTCAAAACAACTTAAAATATCCGTCGGCCGAGAACTCTATTCATATATTAATTGATCATTTAATTAAACTGCATGGATGCACTGTGACCTTCGTGGAAAACTAGGCGTAGGCGTATCATGATAATCTTTTTCAAGCTTTTTCATATATCTATTACCTACTTACTGAGGAATTCAATAATAAATTATCTCTCGATATGCATAACAGAGATAGAACTTTGACATAATCCCCATACAAGTAATGTCAAATTCCCATCTCCAGTAAGCAAATCAAAAGATGGATGGAATGTTGGGAACGGCCAATAGTTTATTTTCATTCCGTAAATAGGATATTCACGGCTAGTTTCACCGATTCCAGGTAAAGTTCAAGATACCTGACACATGCCATAGAAAAGTTGTCAAAATTAAAACCATATCCGTGGCACTATGTGCCAGATATCTTTATCTGGAACCTTTGAAACTGGCCGTCAAACTTGTAAATATAATATATAATTAGCTTCTGCCAGCGGTTTCACCCGCGTCCCGTGGCAACTACTCTACTACTGAAAAAATCATGATTTTCAATAAATTATCTTTACTAATGTAATCTATATACATACACAACACTGTCTCCCGTTCAAGCCGAGGCAGCTATTTTTAGAGCAACTTATATAGCTCAAAGCATATTTACATAATGTTCAGCTATAAATAGTCTATCTCATGTTGAGTGAACGCGTCTCTTTACGCCCACGCATAGCATACTAAATCTATTCTAGGATATATGATGCTATGCGATGTATACGATAATCTTCAGGATGAAGTTGCTTTGATACTATAGTATTATGAAAGCTCTTGTGTAATTTAATATTATATATCTCTTCAAAGGAGTAGCTGAGATATATTTTAGAAGATACAAGTTGCCGCCAGCGGTTTCACTCGGGTGAATGGAAAGTACTCGGATAAAAAGTAGCCTTTAGCCTTCCTCGATAAATGGGCTATCTAACACTGAAAGAATTTTTCAGATCGGACTAGTAGTTCCTGGGAT
Source organism: Heliothis virescens (assembly GCA_002382865.2). Taxonomy (NCBI): domain Eukaryota; kingdom Metazoa; phylum Arthropoda; class Insecta; order Lepidoptera; family Noctuidae; genus Heliothis; species Heliothis virescens. Next base: position 14,368,220 of record NWSH02000050.1, read on the forward strand.
TAGCGCGTTCAAACAAACAAACAAACTTCAACTTTATAATATTAGTATAGATTTACTTAAGCGTGTAGGTGTACTGTATCAGCCGTATTAATAAACACAGAGTAATGCAAGACTAAGTTTACTTCTGGCTTAAAGTCCGGAGTAAAGAAATTCAGTATTAATAAACATGGAGTAAGGAAGAAGTAAGCTAATCTGCATCTACTCTCGTAGTAAAAGTTAATCCTCTATACTGCCCAGTTTAAGGGGTGATTAAGCATGTAGTAAAGTGTATTTTGACATTTTACGGCATCCATAACCTACAAACCTTGATTTTCGACTTGTTTGTTTGGTATAAGTAAAAATGGATACTGATTATTTTATTGAGGATTTGAGAGTGATAAATGATATAACTGAGGTTGAAAATCTCATGCCATTAATGAGGAGCATGAAACAATATAAAATAATAAATGTGTGGATTGCGACAAGTGATAGAAGCCATTGATTGCACCCATGTAAGAATACCAAAAGTTGGTGGAGATGTAGCACAANATCAGCCGTATTAATAAACACAGAGTAATGCAAGAGTAAGTTTACTTCTGGCTTAAAGTCCGGAGTAAAGAAATTCAGTATTAATAAACATGGAGTAAGGAAGAAGTAAGCTAATCTGCATCTACTCTCGTAGTAAAAGTTAATCCTCTATACTGCCCAGTTTAAGGGGTGATTAAGCATGTAGTAAAGTGTATTTTGACATTTTACGGCATCCATAACCTACAAACCTTGATTTTCGACTTGTTTGTTTGGTATAAGTAAAAATGGATACTGATTATTTTATTGAGGATTTGAGAGTGATAAATGATATAACTGAGGTTGAAAANTTATCCTGATAAAAACTAGCCAAGTCATATCTTGTACCTATAAATACATATTTGGATTTTGTACAGAACTTGGGACTCATTTAGATCTCCGTTCTTTTTGCGGTGAAGCCCACAACCAGGCATAGGTCTTACATTGAACTTGGCTTTCCTTTTTTTACATTTATGTTTTTGGTGGGATATCATTACTTTTTGTATCTGATAAACCGTGATAGCTAGAAAGCTGAAATTTTCACAAATGATTTATTTCCATTGCCGCTATAGTAACAAATACTAAAAATAAAAAAAGTTAAATATTAAGGGGGGTCCCCATATAATAAAATAGGTTTTGAGTTACGGAGGGGTAAAAAGTGGCATCAAATGGTTCCTGTAAATATACACGTGGCGCTTGCCAGCCAGTCTTTGCTTGAACTTGGCTTGACACGCTGCCGCGTGTCTAGATTTTGACATTTGACGGCATCCATAACCTACAAACCTTGATTTTCGACTTGTTTGTTTGGTATAAGTAAAAATGGATACTGATTATTTTATTGAGGATTTGAGAGTGATAAATGATATAACTGAGGTTGAAAATCTCATGCCATTAATGAGGAGCATGAAACAATATAAAATAATAAATGTGTGGATTGCGACAAGTGATAGAAGCCATTGATTGCACCCATGTAAGAATACCAAAAGTTCGTGGAGATGTAGCACAATATTACATAAACAGGAAGGAATACAGTTCCATTAATGTTCAAGTGATTTATTTAGTATAGTAATATATTATATAGGTAACCTTTCTTTGATAAAATTCAATCATTGTCATCTTTCTGATGTATCTTAGCATGCATTTATCAATGATAATTTTTAAATAATGTTAAGTGTGTACCCTATTTCTGTAGATAAATAAAAGCATTCAAGTTTACAATAAGTTTTATTTATACAAATAATAATTGAATAGGAAAAGCATATTACCCCAACATAGTTGAAAAAAGCTTATGTTGTTAGGGTTCCGTAGTAAACTAGGAAACCTTATAATTTCGCCATATCTGTCTGTCCGTGCGTCCGTCCGCGGATAATCTGAGTGACCGTTAGCGCTAGAATGCTGAAATTTCGTACCAATATGCATATCAACCACGCCGACAAAGTGCAAAAATCGTTAGATAGGTATTNGTAACCTTTCTTTGATAAAATTCAATTATTGTCATCTTTCTGATGTATCTTAGCATGCATTTATCAATGATAATTTTTAAATAATGTTAAGTGTGTACCCTATTTCTGTAGATAAATAAAAGCATTCAAGTTTACAATAAGTTTTATTTAAGTATACAAATAATAATTGAATAGGAAAAGCATATTACCCCAACATAGTTGAAAAAAGCTTATGTTGTTAGGGTTCCGTAGTAAACTAGGAAACCTTATAATTTCGCCATATCTGTCTGTCCGTGCGTCCGTCCGCGGATAATCTGAGTGACCGTTAGCGCTAGAATGCTGAAATTTCGTACCAATATGCATATCAACCACGCCGACAAAGTGCAAAAATCGTTAGATAGGTATTTTAAAATGAATAGGGGTTTACAAAGTAATTTTTTGATTATGATAATATTTTCGGAAATAATTGCTCCGAAAGTCGAAAAATAGGCGTCCCTCTAACTTTTGAACCGTAAGTTTAGAAAATAGGAATAAAAACTCAAAGTAGAACTCTATAAACTTACTAGGAAAAATATTTTGAACGTGATACAGATAGATATAGTACTTTTTTGGAAACTGCAAATCATAATGTTATTCATATATTTGTATGTAAAACAAAGTTATTTTATGTTGCCGAAAAGTATTTGTATTTTGGCTAGTTGTAGGTTATATATTCGTCCAGTTTTCATAGATAATGGTACGGAACCCTTCGTGCGCGAGTACAACTCGAAATTGGTAGTTACAAGTCAATTTGACAGACAATTTCACGAAACCTCAATTATCTATGATTCCTTGTTCATTCACATACTCACTCTTTTTACTTTTAAATTGACTGGGTTGCCATAGTATTCACACTACTCTCGACGTAAGGAATGTTTTGTTAGTTGAGGCTTACTCCATGTTTATTAATAGCAATCTTACTACATACTTAATACTCTGTTACAGAGGGATTAGCTACTCCAAGAGTAACACTGCATTAAGTTTGGAATAGATGATTTTTATTAATACGACTGTATGTGTCTGAAAGCTGGTCTGACGTGTGCATTGAAGGTTTATCTAAATCTGTCTGGATTGGAAATCAATGCTGTATTTCGGATAATTTAACAGAGCATTGAGTTTCAGATGAACTTTATAGTACAAAGTTCATACAAGTATGTATTATAGTGACGTAAATTGTATACGTTTCTAATGTGTGCACATGCGAATACGAACATTTGTCATCAAAATTCGGGAATGGGATTACGAAAATTAAGTTTTAATGTTTCAAGGATCATACGTCTCTTGAAGAGCAATTTATTTAGATTAATATTTTCCATAAAATACAACAGTGCCAATAGTAATATGAAAATAAATTTATAGGTGTTTAATTTAATTAAAATCAAAATTTTTAGATCATAATTTCTCAACGCCTCTCCTCTCCCAATATATCATTAACTAGTATAAGTCTGAGCCAAAAACGATAAACACAAACAAACAGACAGTCGGACCGTCGCAAAGGTCGCCGCGTCCTATCAGTAACATCGCACGCAACTGTCGACACCTAGTTTATATACAGACAGACAATCGAGTTATAAATAAAAATTATATCGATTGAACTTGCGAGAGAATTCCATACATTGTGTCTACGACTTTAGTAATGAAATATTTTATGTTTGTGTTCTATTATATATTTTTTAGCACAGTGGGAAAATAATTACTCAGTTTGTTTTAAATAGTTTATTTGTATTTTAGGTACAGACGGCAGCAGGTCAACCTACCTCAATCAGTCAAATTTCTCCAATCGATTTTCAACCTTATCACAATAGTGGAAGATTAATGTCGACTGGTAAAATTGCCAGATAGGGGTGGATTGACATGTTGTCTGTACGTTTAAATATCTATCGATTTGTAACGCTTTATAGAATTAATCGTTCTACTGATCGAAATGGAAATAGGTATGAAAATAAATTGAATTTCAATTCCCTTTTGAAGGTATTCCCGCAGAAAACTGAAATCCTGCATTCAAACTTAAGCTTTAAGTAAATATGAAACTCATCAGAAATACATTTCTCTCTTAAGTTAAGTATTAGTTTTTAGGGTTCCCTTCAATAAAGGTAAAATTATTAAATACTAGGACTTCGCGATCCGTCCGTCTATCACCAGACTGTACTAAACTCATGAAATAGCTCGAGAGCTGAAATTTTCGCAGATGATGTATTTCTGTTGCCACTTACGGCCGTTCCCTATAACCTATCTAACTCTGGATTTGCTTACCAGATAGGAATTTGACATTACTTGTATGGGGCTCATGTCAAAATTCTATCACTAGTAAGCAAATCCAGAGATAGACAGAATATTGATTTCCGCAGTCAGACATTAAATGCTAAAATAAGATTTTTTACAGGGCTCCCATCCTCCCATAAAAACATAATTACATAAAACAAATGTGTTTTTTTACTGGACTTGCTTCAACACTCTCTTTCTTCACTCTTTCTCTATAACAAGTTTAAAGCACTAAGCCTAGTTAGTAATACAATGCACCGAGGCAGTACAATCTAGTTGCAGGGATGCACCATCTCAATTATTCATGTGTTTGCACCTTGAAACGCGCCGCGGACCGATGATAGCGCTCTGATAGCGACATAGATTATGAAACAGAAGGGACAATGAGAACGGCGCGAATTATGCCTTCTTTACTGACTTAAAGTTGCGAACTGAAACTTTAGATTAGTAAAGTAGGTATAATTCGCGCTTTCTACAATGAACCTTTATCCTAGCTCAGCCAAATGTTCTCTTGAGTTCTTTTTCCAATCATATGTTTTCTTTGTTTGGATATGCTTTGGTTTACTATGCGTCTTTTAAACTATCACTGGAGCTGAATGACGCAGGCGCTATTATATGTGCATTTGATAAACTGTTGCGGCGTTAAATGTAAATATATTGGTTACTTTGGTAGTTAAAATTGACATAATGCTTTTTAAAATATTGCACAAGGATGGTTCGTATCGGTACCTAGAAAATATTGTTGGAAGAAAAATTAAAGAAAGTTGGTACCTGTCTATCTTTTAATTATTCTTTGTGAAAATAAAACATAGTTTTGAAACGCTACAGCGTTGCTGTCGAAGAAATACGCTCTGTCGAACAAATCGTATTGTATTTTTAATTAGGCGACAAGACGAAGGCTTCCAATGAAACTTTAAAGTTGTTTCATAAAGAATTTACGTTCCATTTCAAACTGAAGAACAAAATAAATAGCGTTTTTTATTCAAAACCTCGTAAAAGTTTAAAAAACCGGTCAAGTGCGAGTCGGACTCGCACGCGAAGGGTTCCGTTCCATTATCTATGAAAAATAAACGTACCTACAAAAAATTACTTTGTTTTTCATACAAATATATGAATAACAAAGTTATAGTTTGCGGTTACTGAAAAAGTGCTATAACTCAAAAACTACTGACTGTATTTCGTTCAAACCAATTTTGGTTGATAGTTTTTATTAAGATCTATAACATATATTTTTTTTAGATTTTTCACTTTGGTAGTTTAGAAATTACAGGGGGGGGGACACACATTTTAGCACTTTGAAAGTGTCTTACTCTGAAATGATTGACTTTGAGAAAAAATGGTTTTAGAAACCTCAATCTCATTTTTAAAGACCTATCTATAGACACCCCACAAGTGTAGGTTAGAAGAAAAAAATTTTTTTTTGTTTCAGTTCCATGTAAATAATAATATTAGAAGGGGGCTTTATTTTTTTATTTTTGTATAAAAATCGTGAAGCGGTTAACATAATACATCTACCTACCGAGTTTGAATGGTGTAGTCTTAATAGTTTTCGGAATAAACTGGCTGTGACATACGGACAGGACAGACAGACAGACAGACAGACAGACAGACAGACAGACAGACAGACAGACAGATCATGAACGAATCTATAAGGGTTCCGTTTTTTGCCATTCGGCTACGGAACCCTAAAAATGCTTCATTAATGATATATGGTAACTAGATCTTTTTGCAAAACGAGCGATTTTTAAAAGCATTTACTTTTTAAATTGATCAATATATGTATACTTTGACATGAAATCTGTTTGAAATATATATGTATTTCCAAAGATAAAATATGATAGAATCTTAAAAAAGTGGATACATTTTATATTTCAGGTCGAATGAACTTGAAAAATGGAGAAAGTCAGAGTCTGACCGCGTGTCTATCAATTTGGGATAATCTAAGGATCAAGGGATCCATTTGTTTGGGCAAGTATGTCATTCAGGGATATTTTGGAATTTATCAAAGGCGTTATTGAAATTTTTGAAAATAAATATCACTTTCTTAATTCATCTTCAGAAATAGACTGGTAATTAAGTGAACAGACTTCTATGCTGGACTGAGATATGGTATATTAAAAGATATATATTAAAAAAACCGGCCAAGTGCGAGTTGGACTCGTGCACGAAAGGTTCCGTACCAGTATCTACATATGAAAAATACGTTTATTGTATGAGGATCCCCTTACTTTTTTTTGTATTTGTTACGAAAATACATCACTTGTGAAAATTTCAGCTTACTGGTTATCACGGTTTATGAGATACAGTCTCGATACAGACAGACAGCGGTGACTCAGTAATAGGGTCCCGTTTTACCCTTTGGGTTCGGAACCCTAAAAATACCTTTTGCCTCAACCTAGAATTTCACAGTTATTATCACCTTCATACAGTATCGTATACAACTTTTAGGATGACAACAGGCAACTTAAAGTTTATAATAGTGTTAATTTCAACCCAAAACTTGTCTCTTATGAGTTCAAAATTAACTTAATTAACTTCAAACCTCATTAAGCTTAGGCAAAATATTATCTATACTTCTATACTAATATTATAAAGCTGAAGAGTTTGTTTGTTTGAACGCGCTAATCTCAGGAACTACTGGTCCAATTTGAAAAATTCTTTCAGTGTTCGATAGCCCATTTATCGAGGAAGGCTATAGGCTACTTTTTATCTGGGTGCGCGCAGTAGTTCTCACGGGAAAGCGGGTGAAACCGCTGGCGGAAGCTAGTAAATTGTAAGTACAGTGAGCGCGAAAATTTTAAGCCGTCTTTAGAAAATCAGAAAGGCGAAATTTTTTTCATTACGTTTCTAGCATTTTTTTTCCTTATCATAATAAAATCTTTTTTTTACAATTTTTAAGGGCGTTTTACTTTTGCTGTCGCCTGTACCAGGTAAGTCGAAAAATAAACTAATTTTCACGTGATCATTCATTTCGTAACTTCGCTCATTATTAAGCTTAAGGCTTCGCGCAGGCCTTCGCTAAATAAGTTCCTTAATAATATTATGTTTGTAAATATTGTCAGTTTGTACGTGTTGACGAGGCGATTGTGAATTGAGACCTGTCTTTTAGAGAATTTGTCTGACTAAAGTAGGAAGTTGTGTAGCAATAATGTAATAAAAATAATTTAAGCTGTTATTTTTGTTCTGAGTAGTCTAGTGGATTGAATAACTATACTTTATAGTAAGAGTAAGAGTTTAGATGCTGGAGTAATGAAAAATTTATTAACCGCCTGCAGGATATCCAACAGAAGGTTACGTAGCAGGACTGTTAAGCTTAAATATAACCTCTCCGTCTTCTATACTAATATTATAAAGAGGAAAACTTTGTTTGTTTGGTTGTAATGAATAGGCTCAAAAACTACTGGACCGATTTTAAAAATTCTTTCACCATTCGAAAGCTACATTATCCACGAGTAACATAGGCTGTATTTTATCCGGGTACGGGCAGTAATTCCCACGGGATGCGAGCGAAACCGCGGGAAAACGGCTAGTAAAATAAAGCAGTTTAGTTTTTATCAAGCTAGAAGTTGCAACCGCAATTTTAGAGTATGATAAATTAATGTTCACTTGATAAATGATCTTTACACGTCTTGTTCCAACTTAAAAATATCGGTTCAATATGGTATAAGTAGATGGAAACTTCTTAAAATAAAAACTGGAAGATCTAGGACTATGCCAAGGTTATTTCATAAGTGTCGAAGAAATAGTGTTATTGGGTTTTCCATACGGATTTTTTTCGGTCCCAGTTTGTTTTTGTGCCCGCTCAGGGGCAATATGCTCAACCTCTATTACTTGACTTTTTAACTTAATAATGTAAGCATCTTTTTAAGTAGTATAAACTAAAGAATAAAACTATACTTCTATGATTTCAAAGTTTTATTGACTTGCGCCACAAAATACTTAGGTATTCTTCTTATGAATTCGCTTAGAACTACGGCTTTCTTAAAAATAAACGAGTTATAAATCTTTACAGAAGAATGTTATTGGCTCTTTAACTGTGCCCTTCTAGGGTTCATAAATGATTCCAAAATACAAAATATTTCTTTACTCGAGCTTTCGTAATATTGGGTAAGTTCACATATAAGGTAAACGCTGGTAATTTCGACAGTGTCCCAATAGTCGTCAGTTTTTGAAAAAATGGCAATTAATTAATTATAGCCGTGTCTTACTGAAAGTTTTTAATTGCAATGTATTTTTGGTTATATATGCTATAATAACAATGATAAACCTCAGTCGAAATTGTAATAACGTCTTAATAATGAGCAATCAAGGTTGAGCACTGAGGAATTTTGTATATTTTTGTTAATTCAGGTACTGAATCGGACGCCCGACTCACTACATTAGATGTCTTGTGTTGTCGGTGTAGTAGGCTCTTTTGTTAGTTTGATTATTTATTGAAGTAGTTTAACTATCGATCTATCGAATTAACCTATAAAATTGAGTTATTTTCTTCATAATGATTATTTTATCCCGTGTGACATATACTGGTACTTGTAGAACCCTGCTTGACCCAGTACTCGTCATTTTTTGTATATTTTTGACGATAACTGGGACACGCTAATAAAAGTGAATGTAAAGTCGACATTGGTTGTTATTAATGGAATTTAAAATGTATTTGTTATTTAAATTACCTAACTTTTTTAAGAATAATTAAAAAAAAGTAATATAAATGCAGTACTGATAACATAAATCTTTGTATGTTAGTGGGTAGCCTATAGAAAACTAAACAAGCTAATGTTCGCTACTGCGGTTACAATATGGCGGAAAAAATGGCCTGTCAAGAAAAATGCTACAAAAGTGGGTAACGGGACATGAGCTGTTGAAGAGCGATGATACCTCGGCAGAATTCAACCACACATCATGCGCTTCCTGTGGGTCCATCATCACCTACCCACTTCCCACTTACAACATTCACGCTCCAAACAGAGTTTTCTCTCTTTTTCTCTACTCTCATTTTCTTTAATTTATTAACTTAGAAGCATTACTTTTAAATAATTTCCTCATATAGCTTCCTAGCTCTACTTGCATTGTTTGATTTTCTCGGAGTCAACTTATAGTGTAAGCCAAAAATTGTATGCCTACGCTTCTGTTTTGAAAATATTGTCTACGGAGTTTCTTGACGATTATTCTCGATAAAACCTACTGCTAAGTAAGAACCTACAATTAGATCAATATTAAATATAAACCTTTGACTTTGACGATCAATAAAAGTAAGTCAGAGATTGATAATCTGATTTGTCATCCTTCACTTCTACCAGCTGACGAAGACAAGCCAGAGTGAGGCATGGTTATTTGGAATATAGTACCGATGGGGTATTCCCCATCATTCTCATCATGCATGTTTTACAAGACCATGAGAAGCCCGTGAATAAATAAAAGCCACGTGGATTGATCAATCATAAGGTTCAGCAACGCTGGTGGATGGATGACCATCTTGTCATGATGAGTTCCTCTGTGTTAACTTGGTGGATCTCGGCTTTTATTTGAATATCTCTAGCAGTCGTTATAGGAAGTTAGAAGCCAAAAAGTCTGACAACCAGTCCGGGATAACTGGGTTGAGGACATCAGAATCTAAAACACTGGTACCCAGCTACATCCGGTGAGACTGGAAACCGACCGCAAGATATATAGTTGTGAAAAAGCTAGGCAGATAATATCTCTACGAGATGATAATGACAAGAGTAAGGAGTTCTGAAATTTTGGGAGGTGAAAGTAAAGCTGAAGACCCTGAAGCCCCTTTGAAACCACTCCGATGATAATAATGATATAGTTGCTATTTAACTGGCGATTATACGCTCTAGAAATGCACCCAAAGACTATTCTTGATTTATATTAGACTGTTCCTAAATATGGTGGAAAGGTACTCAGGCTATTGTGATGGGATGACAGTGGACCAGAAATGGAGAAACTACGAAGTTGTAGCTGCCTGTTGATGATTATGATTTAAAAATGCGTATAAATTGCTGGTCAAGTTATTACAGCTCACTTATCGAGCCACTGTTATGGAGATTAAGGTAGGAATACCACGGCGGCCAGCTCCTTGAAGAACCATGTACCACTAAGCTAGCTACTCTTCAACATCCGCCTCAGAATATTAATATGTAATGACAAAAACGGTAACCAAACGGCAATCATCCCTGTATCTACTCAAGTACAAGTTTTTGGGTGTTTTACAAAACATGCGAAAAAACTACTTGGGGAAATGTGATGGGATAATAGAGGGCTAGGATGGAAAAAACGATGAGGAGCAATGCAATAAATAAATATGGAAGTGGGGAGATAGTCGGTATACTTATCTTTTCCCTTCTCCAGTAGAACTATAGTCGGTGTAATTGCAATAAAGTCATAAGGACAATCATGAGCAGCTGAGGGATAAAAAAACCTCGGAGGACTTTAAATTGAGATCACGAGCTCCCCTGTGTATCCAGCTTCACTGGAATACCCGCCACTCTCGCTCTGGTCGGAGGTGAGGGACATAAGCTTCTCCGTAGAGCGCTCGGAACTCGAGTGTTCACTAATCCTCGCTATCCACCATGCAAGATCATCGTTCTATAAGTGTCTGATCAAATTATTTCTGAGGCTAAATAGTGTTGTAATTCCTTTGCCTAGCTTTTTCTGAATTATGTGGGTTCAGCTTCAAGCAGCTAACAGTCCATGTATGTTAGTCATGAAGCTCTAGTGTGCTATATGTAACACCTGCCTATCAAACTCCTCAAACCCTGAGCTACCTGTTAGCCCTTGGAGACTGAATATCAGACTTTCTGGCTTCTGACTACTCAAAGATGTCTAAATAACAGTCGGGGCCCACCAATCTAACGTGTCTTCAGAAAAACGGAGGAACTTGTTACGAAAAGAATGTCTCCCATCCATTAGCCGACCGCGTCAAGCGTTGCTTAACTTTATGATCGATTGATACGTGTGGTAGTGGTAAAACGTTTTCTTATATTGATATTTTGTTTTATTTAGCAAGTTTGGTTACTTTAGGCACTCTTTTTCAGTTTGAGGAACCGCATTTAGATTTATACAAGTTAAGAACTAAAATATCATGAACCTTATTCGTAAAGAAATAGAGTTAAAATTAGCGTTGAAAGTTGACGAGTAATGGGACATCTTGCCGATAACTAGGACAAAACTGTCGGATACTGGTACAAATGGGTGTTTTTTGATATTTTAATTAATAGATTATTTATTTGTTTACCATTAATTACAAAAATATATTTTCCGAAAAGGGTATTAAATGAGGTTTCGCATGTTAGTTAAATTATCCCGCTAAGACAACTAACAATGATGTGGCAGACCTGTAAACTTGGCCAAGTTCTAAAAGCGTCGAGTATTGGGCCGTTTACCTTACAAGGACCGAGGACCTTTTGGCTCCCTGCCATTTTTGGGTACATTGGGGGAAAATGTTAATCCTGCTCCCCGGAAGTCCAAAGAATATCGCTGTTCGTCTCCATTTTAGTTTAGGAGTACATAGCAGGGGTAATATATGACTAGCTTTTCTTCGCGGTTACATTTACCTATATTACTGACAAGTTTCTTCACAATCAAAAACAATTAAAAAGGTTTAGTAATTTTTGCGTAACAAACACCGACAGACACATCTACTTTTCAGGTTTTAATTACGATTTAAACATTATAGTAAGTAGGTATATTTAAGTAATTCATTTGAATCCCTGAGAAAAATGATTTATGAGGTAAAATAGACTGCGCTCAAGGACCCATTGAAGACCCTTCAAGGTGAGGTCACGCGGACCTTCAACGACAATTAATATCGTCCTAGTCATAAATATTCAATCCAAAAGACCTTCCTTGTACGTTGATTTCAATTATAAACGAAGGAAACGTACACAATTCGCACCCTTAGCTTTTCTGAGAGGACTGGCGACGTTTTTGCCTCTGCGGCAACTTGGATACAAGCCAAATCCAACTTTATTGCTAAGGGGGTAATGTTCGATTCAGGATGAAGTGGTTTCAGGGGATGCTGCGCCTCTGTATGTATTATAAATTGGTTTAGAGCGGCGCGGGGAGTCGCCGGTCGCCGCTCGATACCGGCCAGTCGCGAGACAGACCCGAGAGCGTTCGTTCGCTATCGCCGTCGATATCGAAACGAAAATAAAAATAAACCCCTATTGTGGACCTTGAGTTAGTGTTGTGAACATGATAGTAAGTGAGTGGTGTATTTTCTTGTTGGATTGTTAGCCGCACTAGTTCGCCGCAGTATTCACGTTGACGAGGTAAGTGTGGATAAACAGATAAACCCTTAAGGTCTGGTGTCGCGTACTACGATTAATTACTGCGTATGATCGTTGCGTGTGTTTTAGCGAAACGTTCGGTGCTTATTTTGATAACCCTGCAAGTTGTCCTATTAAAGTAAACGCTCCGATTTTGTTACTGTTGTTTAACGGTTGTAAAAAAGCACTTAAACTTGAATATTTACTGATGTATTTCAAGACGGAAGACGTAGTTTTTCTCGGTGGAAACGAGATTTTTCTGTGATGAAAATAGAATGTAAGTCAATCGTTTTGCTTGGTTGGAGAGTCCGGAAAAGCAACGCTTTTTAATCACCTAATTAGCATTTACCGTATGTAAGTACAAATTGTGAGGAGCATGCGATGTATTCATCATAACACGTAAGATAGCTCGATCGATACAATGAAGGATGCTGCAGGATGTATCTTTCAACGAACGGAGAGGAACTTGGAAATTGGCCAGCTGTTTACAGGAAAATTCAGGGAAAATGTACTGAATACCAATATTTTTGTGGAAGTAATTTTTTGATAAAAATATTTTTGATGGTTTAAGTAAAAAATGTTTTGTGGTGAAAAAGAAACGCTGCCGGGTCGAATGGTTCACGATGGGTAGTAATTTTTTACACTCTCGTGTTTGGAGATGATAATAAAAGCTAAGTTAGGAGATAAGATATAGCATGTAGATCGTGGATGAGATAGGTTGTTAGGCAAGGGTTGAATATGGGGAGTAGGTATTTGAAAAATTCATGCTTCACTAATCTTAATTACATTGGAGATATAGTATAAGAACTAGGAGAAAATGAAGACTGAGATGATGCACATACCCTGTTATTTATGATGGTAACATATTTATATTCTATTAGCTTTTGCCAGCGGCTTTGCCCGCTTCCCGAGGGAACTATTTCCCGTACCCTGATAAAAAGTAGCCTATGTTGTTCCTTGAGGTCTATTCCATCAAATTCGGCTAACTGGTTTAGGCGTGAAAGCGTAACAGACAGACAGACAGAGTTATTTTCACATTTATAATATTAGTAGGGATAGTAGGGATTTTACCTTTTGTTTTTTATATGATAGACTCTTGGAAGAGATGACGTGACGACCTAGACTTCTCACCTACTATGGAGACTGGTGGGCTCTTTCGAGGGTTTGGGAAGTACAGAGGTAAGGTGGGGAGGCCTTTGACAATATAGCTAATATTTATTAAGATAATAAATACATATGGGCGTCCTTGTACTTCCTTGTCTCTTAAATCTATTTTACGAACTGCAAAAATATATTTTTCATTTCATGAGTCGTAGATGCAAAATCTATTTTTAAAGGCATTGTGGAATACTCGGAAAACTTTTAAGGATATCACATAATGCAACTGCACTTCTCCATATATTAGTCATAATTCACTGTGAACTCTGAAAAGCTTGGGATCACACAATAAGTGCAAAGGCGCAAGGCGTCTTTTGTGCTTACTGACCTCGGTTCAATTCCTGCACGGAATCTATTACGACAACTGAATATTATGCAAAGTCTTGTGAATGACTGAGATAAAGTTATACTTAAATATAGTACTGAATCTTTTTTGCACTGAAATCTTTAGCATTTTAATGTGCAGACGCCAGCAGGTCAACCTACGCCGAATTCGTATTTTTTTCCAAATCGAACCTTATCTTACCTTTTACTATTGAAATTGATTGAAGAAATTTTACACATTGAGTTAGGTTTTTGTGCTGGCATCTGTAATTCCATAAGGAAAGACGTTGATAATGGTAACAAAAATAATTCATGTGATTTTGAATAGGAAAATAATAGTTTTTGACTAATAAGCAACAGTTTTCACCTGTAAAACACATACGCATTGATAAACCTATCTTTTTTGGAAGTTGGTAAAATATTTTTCTTTGGTTAAAAAGAATACCTAATGATATTTTTAATTTTCATTAAAATCTACTAAATAAATATATAACATACTTCTAGGCTATATACCTACCTACATACTAAACCAACAATACACACTCGGGCCGAGAGTTCATCGACCTTTTGACAACGGCATTGCATCGTAAGGTCGTTGGTAATGCGCCGCTGGTACTTCAGATGTCACGAGTGGAGGCGTCGTGACTTACACCTATTAGATGCATTATTGAATAGTTGCATATGCTATATCATGCGGTGCATGGTGCATGGACCCGTGCTGAAGTTCATGCGCTGACCCATAGTTGTGTTTTTGAAAGATGTGGTATTTGTTGTAGGTGATTGAGAAACACCTTCTAATAATAGATAGGGTTATCGTAATTTAAATTAAGTTATTTGAAAAAATAATACACATATTGTCCCATTTCGAGCCAGCCATTCAAGCGTTTCCATCAGATTTTAAGAGTCTTGAAGATATAGAAGCCAAAAGATAATTATGAGGTTCCAAAAGTTTACCTTTGTTTTGACAATGACGACTACCAAAAGAAAAATACTCGAAGGCCAAAGTAAACACCATTTCCCATCTACTGAACCCGAGACCTCGATATCCTTTGACCTTAAAAACGAATAAAACAAAATCAAACGCCTTTGAACCGCATCCCTAATTAGGGTTGACCCTTCCAGTTCCTCAAAGAACCATTCGACCTCCATAGTATCTGCAAAGGATTGTTTACCTAGGACGAAGAGATACTGGTCGTAAATACTTTTATTTATTGGCCTGGCAACCCTGAGAAAATTGTTAGAAACTTTTTTCATCACTGTTTGTAGGCTGCCAGTTTCAAAATGTGAGTGTAAGCAAACTTAGGCTTTGTGCAAACGAAGACACCTTTTGCAGAGCGAGCCGTTGTTGCTGTGTTCTGTAGTGGTGATCGACCGGTCACTGGTAACAGAATTGGTATATTGCAGTACAATTGTAAGGGAATTTGTTGATGTCGCTTGTGTTTTCAACAGGCAAAGTCGCCAGTTTCCAGATTCCGACATTGTACACATCGTGCAAAGTGGAAGCAACCGGACTGATAGGTTGATGATTTCAAACAGAATCTATCCGACAAATCCAATATTCATTGGTAGTTTTTGCTTTTGTTGTACACGAGATACAAAAGTGTCTATGTTTGCGCCCCGCCTTAGTGTTTATGTTCGATTTATTGCGCAATAAACTAGTTCGCGCTTTAGTTGTCATTTGGCAGTAAAACTTTGTCCATTGCCCTGTATGTGTGAGCGTATCGTCCGCTATACAACTTTGTACCGCAATGTATTGTACATTGTTGAATTGAATGCGATTATATTGCTTTACGCATTATTGTGTTGTGGGTTGGTCATGAAAATGGCATCTTAGGTAACGGGATATCGATAATGTCTTTAGAGATATATCCTGAAATAATTTGCTTAGTATTTCTTACTTCAATGGTCATTTTTGTACATATTCAGGCATAGGTACGTAAAATTAATAAGTTTTTTTATCGTTTTATGAGCTCTTTTTTAGCTATGACAGAATATCCTATTTTACAATTCTGATGAGTTGGTTTGCTTGAACACGCTATTTTTAGGAAATATCGGATAAATTATAAACTGTGTTTAGGTACTTTTTATCCAAATGTGCAGAGTGGTTCAGTGTACCACGGCGGGTGAGAAGCAGAATAACGAGAATAAGTTCCAGTTTCACAGGTTCCAGATAAAGTTCTAGATAACTATCAGAGAGAGACAGATTCTGCCATAGAAATGTTCTTAATATTGACTACTTTTCTGTGGCGATATCTGTAGCTATCTAGGACTGTATCTATAAACCAGCGTCAGGCACTATGTGTCTGGCATTAATGCTGAACTGGGTCTATTTGGCACAACCATTTCTTTTATTGTATTTTTTCTTCTCTCTGTTATTTTACTAATTAATATTTCATGTGTGGTTTGTGTCAATAAATGTATTTTCTTTCTTTCTATTTGAAACCTCTGTAACTGGCCCTGAAATTATACAATAAAAAAACAGCCAATCACCAAGCAGTCTCTCGTCGCCAATAACCCGTCAATGACTTACCATCGCTTTAACAAACCAGAATACCTACACAGGCGCCTGCCCACGCCACGTGCCACAACGTGTAGGGTTAAGAGATCAGAACTGTACACGAGCATTGACAGGTTGATAACCTAAGCGGTGCAAATGGCGTACGGCAGGGATGGTGAACCTTTATTCAATTACATGCCAAATTTCTTTAAAAANCCGTGCTGAAGTTCATGCGCTGACCCATAGTTGTGTTTTTGAAAGATGTGGTATTTGTTGTAGGTGATTGAGAAACACCTTCTAATAATAGATAGGGTTATCGTAATTTAAATTAAGTTATTTGAAAAAATAATACACATATTGTCCCATTTCGAGCCAGCCATTCAAGCGTTTCCATCAGATTTTAAGAGTCTTGAAGATATAGAAGCCAAAAGATAATTATGAGGTTCCAAAAGTTTACCTTTGTTTTGACAATGACGACTACCAAAAGAAAAATACTCGAAGGCCAAAGTAAACACCATTTCCCATCTACTGAACCCGAGACCTCGATATCCTTTGACCTTAAAAACGAATAAAACAAAATCAAACGCCTTTGAACCGCATCCCTAATTAGGGTTGACCCTTCCAGTTCCTCAAAGAACCATTCGACCTCCATAGTATCTGCAAAGGATTGTTTACCTAGGACGAAGAGATACTGGTCGTAAATACTTTTATTTATTGGCCTGGCAACCCTGAGAAAATTGTTAGAAACTTTTTTCATCACTGTTTGTAGGCTGCCAGTTTCAAAATGTGAGTGTAAGCAAACTTAGGCTTTGTGCAAACGAAGACACCTTTTGCAGAGCGAGCCGTTGTTGCTGTGTTCTGTAGTGGTGATCGACCGGTCACTGGTAACAGAATTGGTATATTGCAGTACAATTGTAAGGGAATTTGTTGATGTCGCTTGTGTTTTCAACAGGCAAAGTCGCCAGTTTCCAGATTCCGACATTGTACACATCGTGCAAAGTGGAAGCAACCGGACTGATAGGTTGATGATTTCAAACAGAATCTATCCGACAAATCCAATATTCATTGGTAGTTTTTGCTTTTGTTGTACACGAGATACAAAAGTGTCTATGTTTGCGCCCCGCCTTAGTGTTTATGTTCGATTTATTGCGCAATAAACTAGTTCGCGCTTTAGTTGTCATTTGGCAGTAAAACTTTGTCCATTGCCCTGTATGTGTGAGCGTATCGTCCGCTATACAACTTTGTACCGCAATGTATTGTACATTGTTGAATTGAATGCGATTATATTGCTTTACGCATTATTGTGTTGTGGGTTGGTCATGAAAATGGCATCTTAGGTAACGGGATATCGATAATGTCTTTAGAGATATATCCTGAAATAATTTGCTTAGTATTTCTTACTTCAATGGTCATTTTTGTACATATTCAGGCATAGGTACGTAAAATTAATAAGTTTTTTTATCGTTTTATGAGCTCTTTTTTAGCTATGACAGAATATCCTATTTTACAATTCTGATGAGTTGGTTTGCTTGAACACGCTATTTTTAGGAAATATCGGATAAATTATAAACTGTGTTTAGGTACTTTTTATCCAAATGTGCAGAGTGGTTCAGTGTACCACGGCGGGTGAGAAGCAGAATAACGAGAATAAGTTCCAGTTTCACAGGTTCCAGATAAAGTTCTAGATAACTATCAGAGAGAGACAGATTCTGCCATAGAAATGTTCTTAATATTGACTACTTTTCTGTGGCGATATCTGTAGCTATCTAGGACTGTATCTATAAACCAGCGTCAGGCACTATGTGTCTGGCATTAATGCTGAACTGGGTCTATTTGGCACAACCATTTCTTTTATTGTATTTTTTCTTCTCTCTGTTATTTTACTAATTAATATTTCATGTGTGGTTTGTGTCAATAAATGTATTTTCTTTCTTTCTATTTGAAACCTCTGTAACTGGCCCTGAAATTATACAATAAAAAAACAGCCAATCACCAAGCAGTCTCTCGTCGCCAATAACCCGTCAATGACTTACCATCGCTTTAACAAACCAGAATACCTACACAGGCGCCTGCCCACGCCACGTGCCACAACGTGTAGGGTTAAGAGATCAGAACTGTACACGAGCATTGACAGGTTGATAACCTAAGCGGTGCAAATGGCGTACGGCAGGGATGGTGAACCTTTATTCAATTACATGCCAAATTTCTTTAAAAAAATCATGTACAGATGCAGGTTAACGTATCCGAATCTGTAAAATTTTACCAATCGAACATTAACCTTGCATTATTTTGATAAGGCTGAAAATCTATTGCAAAAATATTGATGTAGGTTGATGTGCTGGCGTCTGTAACAGTGGCGTGCCTTTGAACAAATAGTCATCATTATAAAACGAATTGGCAGTTTTCAAAAATATTTCATGTTCATTGTAATGCCCGAGTCTCTAAATAACATACCTAGCTCTATTTTATACGATTGTGGAAAGCGGTTGACGCGACCCAATTTAAATTGCAATATTTTATGGCGTGCCCAAATAATTTTTCTGCGTGCCACCACGGGCACGTGTGCCATTGGTTTGCCATCTCTGCTGTAAGGTTTCAGAACACTGGCCTTCGGTTTTATTCAAATTGAGGGAAATGTCTGTGAATGGATGTTTGTTTTTCGTCTATAGATAGAACAAGACAAGTCAAATATTATACATTAGAAAAAAAGTAGAAAATAGTGGATACAATTTTTTTTGAAATATTTTTAGGAATATCCTGAATTAATTAGATTTACCTAATGTTATGTATGAATTATTTAAGCCTAATTGTTAATCATCTCTGAATTTGGCTTTTTTATAATGTTCAAAAGAATATACAGTACTAATAAGCTGTTCGTTAATTAATCTTTGTCTATCTCTGTCAATTTCACATCTTATTTACGAATATATAGAAATTTGTCTGTTCATAGCTTAGTATTTCAACTTCAAATCAAATAAAACGGATACGTTGAAATATAACTGTTCTCCCAATGTACAAATTCGCTGAATTAATACGTTAATTAATTAAGAACGTAATACCAATTACTTAAGACGAGGAATTAGCTAATTGGCTGTGTTATTCGAAAAAGACTTATGTGGGTTGTCTACAAAAAATATAGGTGTATTTCTTCTTTTTTCCGTTGGACAATATTAATTATGTATTTAGCTAATTAGGCGAGAGATTTTAAGATAAAGCTTAGTATTTTGGTGTTATAAATTATGGATTAAACTTGTGGTTCCATTTCAATTCAGAAAAATAAAAGCTTTTAAAAAAGTAGTTTTTAGGATAGTTTTATTCGTTTTTATAGCACTGTCACTGTTGTTTATTAAGTAGCGTAGTCATCGTGACTATGATTATATTATTTGAACAATTAGTCACGTTTATATCGACTAACTGGCTTTAATGAAATAATTCAATTTAAACAAATGCTTTGATATTGTCCAAAAGTCTTTTGTTAATGATCCCAACTGTAATGTGCATTTAATACGTAAAATAATCTTTATGCCGTTGAAATAAAATAATAGTAGAGTGTCATTTCATTCACATTAATGCAATGATTTTTTAAACCATAAATGCCAAGTTAAAGGGAACACAACAATACATTTACTAAATACAAAATCAAACAAAAGATTTAACCCCTAAACGCCGCTTCAAAGTACTAAGCACCCATAATAATTCTGCCCAATTCAGTTGCATAAATCGTAAAGAAAAATTGCGCGTCAACCCTCCCCTCGCTGGCAACCCGCGCACCTACTTTCCACCGACCTTGCTGCGCTCGAGACAAATCCGCTTCCTCACTACTGCATGCCCACTTCTCAGTGTAGGGCTGACAACAAATATTTCGAACATTTTGAATTTGAAGAAGGAATGCTCGCTCTACAGAGATTTAAATGTCGAAGTGTGTATTTCGAAATCTGAAAGGATTTTGAATTTAGTAGTGTTTTGTTTTATTTAAAAGTTTTGTGGGAAGATGTTTTCTAGTGATGCGTGATAAGATGTTACGTTTCTGATTTATGCAAGAAAGTCCACTAAAAAGTTAGTTTTGTAGAAAAGTAAAATTAGGCAGTAATTTTGGAAATAAACTCCTATTACCAATGTGTCAATTATTTAATTACATTTTGCAATTATAATATCATCCCTGCAACTAATAAAAATACATCATAGTTTCGATAAGTAGCCCACTTACATGTTCTATCAAACAACAGCAAAAAATCAAACACTTCACGCCCTCGTTTGACAAACAAAAAAGCTGCTAATATTTATAATTATAATTAGCTGGCAACCCTAAATCTGAGGTTAACGAACAGACAGACTAGGGGAGGCTTGGCGCATGCGCTGTCAGTATTTTGGAAGCCCCTACACTCCTCTATCATCAGTTTTCATATATAAATACGCACCACTATTTTTGTGACGCAATTTTAGATATTTTTGGCAACGTTTTTGGTAAAGGTCAGGCGAAAAGTCTTAAATGTTTTAAATGGAGTTAGGTCACTGTTTCGGCTGTATGTTATGTAATATAAGTTTAAGTTTGTATAGAATCAGTATTTATTATACCTACTTCAAGGTCTAAGGCTACAGTCACATTAGTGTAGAAACGGAGCATCGTTACATTATTTTTTAATAACACCAATTACAATGCTTCGGGCCAGTTTCTGAAAGATGCCATACAAATGTAGTTAAATTAAAAACATTTCTATGGTATACCTGTCAGGTCTAGAACATTATCTGTAAAACGGGCCCATACTCTAAATTTCATTGGTTAGCTAAATACGAATCTTGAAATTCCTCTTCATATTTGCTTCATATGGATAAGATGCTCAATCACCTGAACTTAGGTTATATTCAAGTCCCACGTAGGCATATCTTAGCTAAAGCATTTCAAAAATAAGAAGAAAGAAACCCAACGTTAATCAGTTACTAAGAACTTAAGAAAAAACTGGGTATTTCCAAAATAAACTAAATCCCGGGAAGGACCTCAGTAATGACACGTTATGTGACCATCCGACGCAGTGTGTCGAATTAACGTATTATCCTCCTATTAACCGGCAGCACAGGGTTATGGTAAAAAAAGGATTAAGTAACTACAATTTACGGTTGTTGGCAACAATGTATGGAATAACCCTTTTGACGTCCATCGGATGGTTTTTGTTTGGTACGTACCATGTTGAATGTATAAAATCGTATTGTAAGTAAACTCTGGAATTATTTCTAAACATTTGGAAAATTATATAAATCATGATCTAACAGATAGCTTTATCTGGAACCTATGAAATTGGCGTTTAAAGTCCGAAGCTATTTAGGACTTTATGCGAAACCTCAGAAACTGGCCCTAATAGGACTTTATGGTTTTCACAAATTCAATTACGTGCACCGTTCGAAGTTCAAGTTTATTTTTTTCTCTTTTTTTTAAAGTAACAAAACATAAAAAGCATAGAAGCGCCGTCCCATCAAAATCAAAAGTTCCCCTCGAACCAAAAAGAAATAGAGTGTCGACCGCACCTTATGATTAGTAGGTACGCCGCGTTTTTGAAAATCCCCGCCTTTATTCTTTGGAATATGAAAAAATCTCATTATTGGACCATTAGAACTGTTATGCGCCCCTGGGAGAGTTCTCTGTATTGAAAGCAGTTGTCCTTTTATTATTTTTTAAGGCATCTTGAGTTAAGGGGAGTTGACTAATTATTGTGAAAAGTTGGGGTTGTCGTTACTTGATGCTTGTTGTCAGTCATTTCATTATGTACCTACTTAATTAAGTAGCTGTTTTTATTCGGCATCATAATGTCGATTAAAGTAATTACAGTAATTTCAAGGGATAAGATGCTGGATACATTTGGAGAAACAGATTTTTTTTATAATTTAATAGTTCGTAAGTTTTGTCTTGTAGGTATCCATGAAGAAAAATCGAGTTTTATACTGTCTTTCAATCTTGTTCACCTTGATTCTTTTACTTTAGTTACATATACCATCAGTTTGAACCGCCCGACATGTACACGATCGTCGTGACTGTCTTATTCAGACGTAAATATGCGACGCCTTGTCGCACTGTCGTACGACACGGCGACATTTGTATACTTGTCGCGCGACAGTGCCCGCGACGTATTGCGGGACATTTGTCGTGTCGTGAGGAGCTGTGAGCAAGTAAAGTGTGTACTGAAACTTAGTTCAGTTTTCATGTTGTTAGCATGAATGCAGGATTTTAGGTGACCTTTGTGTGTTTTATTACTAAGTAGGGAATTGGCCCGGGTTTTCGTTCGGTTGGTGAGATTATTTTGGTACTAGGTATTTTGTATGGGATGCAAATATGACTTGGGAAATATTAGGGTAATGTAAATTAGTTCCTAAGGTGTTAATAGGAGAAAGGAAAGAAAGAAAGAAAAACCATTTATTCCACACAAAGAGAAGCAAAAGACAACAAACATATAAAAGAGAAACGCAATATTATCTCTCTTTTCCAAAATAGTGATATTAGGTATTGCGTTCTTGTCTGGGATGAACAGTAAGTTCAGATAATATTCAAACTTATAGCGCTTGTCCTTCTATTGTTATAGATATTGGTACATATATACCTTCGTGTCCCATGTGGCCTATGATTTTTAAACCACTATGCAAAAGCCTGTATTAGACAAAAAAATATGCTTAATCCTACGGAGACCTGTTTCATCCGTGAAGTTATTCCATTTCTTTGTTCCTAGCCACTTTTAAATCATTAGGCCATATAGCCCAGGGCTCTTCATAATAGATTAATAATGCTAGCCTTTTTAGCTTTGATTTTGTTTCAGAGAATAGTAGGTAAATAAGTACCTTGAATGCCTAGATAATAAGTTTCTAGAAATAGGGATGCTAAATAAATTAAGGTTTCGTGGTAGCGTGTTTAAAATAATTTAATCCTATTAATAGCTGAAAAACATTGTTATTTTTCTCTAGTTTTAAGTGTCTAGACTTAAACCATGAAATTATCCTTTTGGTAATTTGTTTTTGAAGCAGATTAAGCGTCAGTTTCACAGGTTTTTAATTTTGACTACTTTTCTATGGCATTATCTGTCAGATAGCGGTTTAAAACTTCATCTATAACCTGTGAATCTGAACATGAGCCTCTTACGATAGTTGCTGGGTTTTCTTACCTGTTACCATGCAGCTTTAGAAAAATGTGAACGTCTGGTGTGTGGTGAACCTAAACCTTTTTCAAGTACAACAAAGGGATTACAAAATAATTAAAAAGACTTTATTTATATTTTATTTTAGCTTTTATTGTCCCACTGCAGGGCAAAAGCCTCCCTTCCATCTTTCCACTTACCGCTGTTTTTTGCCACCTGAGGCTGGGCCTGCCGCGATCTCGTTTCCCGCTATCTGGGGTCCACAGAGTGGTCGTTTTTGCCCAAAGCTCATCCGTCATCATAAAAAGACACCAAAAATTAAAAGAAAAAGGTGCGTAGTCCACAGTTGTCTTGCTAAAAACATAGCCCTCTTTCTCCCACAGTCTGGCAACGGGTTGTTATCCTTAAACCATCTCATCCGATGAGCCTCTTATAAACTTGATGTTATTGTTATAGACTTAGATTCGAAGGTACTGGACACGGAAAACCGTGTTCGGTATGTCTGGCTAGAGAATTTATTGTGTCATTCGAGTCATGTTTTTGGTGATTAGAATGGTACTTATTTGAAAGTGTTAATGGCTCTTTATTGCTACGTTGGTCTATTGTTTAAAAGGAGTTAAACATTATCTTTATCTTCGTTAGTTTTTAGACGACTCCAAAGTACAGACGACAGCAGGTCAACCTTCCGAATCTGTCAAATTTTATCAATCGAATATTAACTTACCCACTATTGTGATAAGGTTTAAAATCGATTGCAGAAATTTGACAGATTGTGGTAACTTGATGTGCTGTACTGTACATTTAAAGATAGCTTCCGCCAGCGGTTTCACCCGTGGAAACTACTCAGCGCACTTGGATACAAAGTAACCTTCTTCTTCGTAAACGGGCTACCTAACACTGTTAGAATTTTTCAATTCGGACCAGTAGTTCCTGAGATATTAACACTTTCTAGCAATTTTAGGTATTTTAGATGAATAGCTGAGATAAAACTGAAATTAAACACACCACAGTTATTTCGGATGATAACATTGTTTAAACATTTATTTGCAAAACTGTCATATACATACAGACCCGAACATAGTATAGTTAAGTGCTATTACTATACTCCCGTCTAAGAATTCGGGCAGAAAATCAATAACCATATCTTAAAATATGCACATATATATGAATATGAATAAGTTATTCCTTGTCTGTATGTTCCAAGGTTTCAGTATTGGAGACCGTCGCGAAATTGCAACCGTTCATTTTGAACGATCGAAGGCGAAAGTAGGTACTATAATTTATGTCCTATGTGATTATATCTCTTGTTGTATCAAGTCTTATTTGGACCAATATTTTGATGGAAAAGTAAAGGATGAAACATATTATTATGGGTAGGTAATCTATACATATAATAAAACAGTAAAAAAATCGTGTCTGTACTTACATTAAATATTTTTACAAAACAAAATATGTAGGGTTATTAAGAAATGAAAACAGAGTAAGAATCCGAAAAAATAAATTGTCTGTTTGTATGTTTGTCTGTTTGCACACGCTAATCTCAGGATCCACTGGATGGATTTTGATGAAACTTGGCAGACATATAGCTTATAGCATATAGGCCACATTTTTATCTGGGTACGGGAAATAGTTCCTTCGGGAAGCGGGCAAAGCCGCTGGCAGAAGCTAGTCAAATATAAGAGAAACACCGAGGTTTGATTAAATATTTATCACATTTAAGCAAAAATATCTCCAAGCAATTATTCCTTACGACAATTCCAATTAATAAAAAAAAATCCAGTCTAGGTATTTGATAAGTGCTAAACCGACCATTGAAATTATTTTAAGATGTTTGAAATTATTTTAAACAAATCCTGAAAATAGAATTGTTAAGTTGAAGAGTCAACTTTTAAATTATTCAACTAAAGATTTAAATAGGTTAGGTAAATATACAGAATTTCATATACCATTTTAGTGTGAGTTTAGCTAAAGTTTGAGAGAGAATAGTTGGTTCACAAGCGACAACTAAAGTATTCTACCTCAATAACATCAACTATAATCTTCATAGAGGTAAATAAAATAGCTATAGACCAAATCATAAACAACGAGGTCTAATTTTATAATCCTGCGTTAACCCTGATATTACGGCTCGGACCGTGTCCATGTTGAAAATGCCCCAGGGACGCTGGAAGGGTTAATTGTTACCTTTGTTATTTTTGCATGTTAATGGACTTTTCTGATCAGGCTGCCGTTGGGGGGTTGAGTACTGTGTAGGCTTTTTTTGGGACGTTATGGATCATTTGGAGTCTAGCTTTTAGCTGACTATTGTGTTATAGGTAGAGATTGATCGTGTGAGGGTCATATTTATATGAATGATATATGAGATTTATGCTGAAAGAGCTCCTGGCTAAGTCAAAGGCGCGCGGACCGATCGATCATAAAGTTAACGTTTCGCGTGGTTGGTCCGTGGATGGGTGAGAATCTTGTCATAACGAGTTCTTCCGTGTTTCGGAAGGCACGATTAACTGGTGGGTCCCGGCTGTCATTTGACCATTTTTCATAGTCAGAAGCCAGAGTGTCTGACTACCAGTCTTACCAATGGATATCGGGTTGCCCGGGTAACTGGGTTGTGGAGGTTAGACAGGCAGTCGCTCCATGTAAAACACAGGTTCTCAGCTGCATCTG
>NWSH02000050.1:14419022-14442806 GCA_002382865.2 Heliothis virescens
AAAACCGACTTCACAAAAATACACTGAAAGGGATAAAATAAAACTTTTCACATGGCTCTAGAAGTCGGTGGCAAAATAAACACAGTCAACAGGCCTGCAGACACCGACTTCTAAAGCCATGTGAAAAGTTTTATTTTATCCCTTTCAGTGTATTTTTGTGAAGTCGGTTTTGTTTTTTTGTAAAAAGTTTTTTATTTGTTTGTAACGATTTTCTGCGACCGAAATTCTGTGACTCACGATTCAAAAAACTACGCTCGTTTGGCCTCAGCCTAACTATTTGTAGAGATGTATGTATCTTTGTTAGTCTTTCACGCAAAAACTACTGGACGGATTTTGATGAAGTATCATAGAGGCTATTGTTTAGCCGGTTATGAGAAGTAGTTCCCTCAGAAAGCGGGTGAAATCGCAGGTTTCCCTATATAGTGTATCCTATAAATAAATCCTCATTGCCAATTAATAAGACATCGTAAACATAACAATTAAGAATTCTTGTAGTGATGTGATAATATTACAATGCGAGGCCTCCTGTGTCGTGAGGCCGACAAGATATTATCGACATGTGTCGCCGGCGCCGGCTGCGGATGCCTGCACATAGGGCCGTGGTCAGAGATACAGCGGGGGGAGTAATTTGACTCTTGCGCAGTCACTAGCTAACTTTGCGAAAAGGCTATGCAGAATGTCATCTGAATAGCCTTTTCGCAACTATGTGGAGGTTGGTCCAAAAATTCAGTTCAGGAACAACTGCCTGTCAACCGTCCACGGAGCGACCGCGCCAAGCGTTTTTATCTTACGATCGAGCTTAGCTACGAATTTTTTGAGTTCCTCAGCTGTGCACAATATTTATACAGAAACGTCACTAATGTAATATTCACAGGCACAGTAATATAGTAGTACTAAACAGTATTACAAGCTAACAATCCCTAGACTCTCATCTAAAATATTCAACATTTGAACCGTAAAATTTTTAACCAAACTCTCGACCAAACAACTATAAACTCGATACACTATATTACTACTTCTATGCAAAAGATATAAACTATTCATATATTTTACGGTCGCTTCCGCGCGCCCCTAAGCCTCGGCCTATCCCCTTAATATGCGACAAAGCAAACAGGCCTCCGGGGATAGTATACATCGCTTGATTAGTTCACTAGGCACTACAGTAGAATACAGATGAAGCGTCAATGTATGTGGGATAGAAAGAGTGCGCGATTATGCATGCTATTAGTGCACAGTGCGCCGCCTGGCCGGAGATGTGGACAAAATATGTATTGCAGTTTATGGTTATTGTTTTTTTTTTGTGAATAACGTGGTAGTTGTAGTATTTTAATTTATTGACGAACGAGGTATTGACCACCATAACATCTAGTGATGACCTAAACAAATTAGTATCAACACACTTTTAACCATCTCCATCTGTCTAGCTTTTTCTCAACTATGTTGGGGTCGGCTTCTAATCTAACCAGATTCGGCGGAGTGACAGTGTTTTGCATACTTCCGACCATTATTATGATAAAATGAGATATATTTTCCTAGTACCTATAATAACTCTTCAACATCAAACAATTCACATTTGCATAGAGTAAAGACAAAGTGACGTCAATGAGAAAGGTAAAATATTTATAGTCTCATGTTTGATATAAATTCTTGGGGTTTTGTTGAATTTTATTGTACCCATATCATCACATATTAATAACCTATTAGCAAGTTATTGAGGCTCAAAACTTTTCAGTCTGAGAGAAAGGCTTCGAACCACATTACGGGCGGGTTTCTGATAAGCTTATTTGATATCGGCTCCTATAAACAAGAAACTATTATTCGTAGTCTGTATACTTATATTACGAAAACAAAAGTAACCCTGTCTGTCTGTCAGAAATCAGAGATCTATCGTGTTCAGGACGATATAAAATCTGACTAGAGTTTTGCATGTGAGTTGATGTCAGACAGATAAGTGCGAAAGAAGAATACATGATGCGTTGAGTAAAAATAAGAAAACTGTTTATGGGCAGGATTATCAAGACCATTCAGCATTTCATTTGTCTTGAAGTTAAAAATTCTAATCCCAACTCCTATTCTTATTAAAACACCTCACAATACACGAACACAACCGGGTACAAAACTTAGTATAGAAAAAGTATCATATACCAGACACCTACAACAAAATATGACGCTAATACTTCGTAGTACGATGACAATCGCCTCATATTGCCTTGTTTTGACACCACTGCATCGACGTGGGTGTTATTGCAACTCGATGCAATTCTGAAAACGTGTCGCCATTTTGTTTGTGTAAACAAATTGTAGGTGGGTTATGCAATTGGTATTGTAATGAGTGTACCTTATTAGCTGTTACTTTGTTATTAATCTGTATAAATATTATAAAGTTGTAGAGTTTGTTTGTTGATTGGTCCAATTTGTAAAATTATTTCAATGTTAAATGGCCCATTTAACGACGATGGTTGTACGCTGCTTGCTACTCAGATGTACGAAGTAGTTCCCTCGAGATGCGGTTGAAAACGCTGGAGGAAGTTAGTAAATAGTGGATAAGTGATAAATTAGCATTGAACTACTTTGCCCGTTTTCTTTCAAGCCAGCAGAGATTAAAGTCTTGATAATTAGCGCGATTTCTTTGTAACCGACTTCTCAAAGATAATTTTGCATTATTATTTTTGAAAAATATTTACAAAACACCTCTCAAAAAGCTTCGATTTATCTATATAAAATTAAACCGTGGTACCCTATTTAATGCCTACACAATTTTCGATTTCACACTCTCAAACACAAATCAAATAAATCTGATAAAAATAAAAAAAAGCTTTTCAATTTTTCTCCCCTAAAGGTCGCATGTCATAAATAATGAAAATGGAAAATCGATTAGTACGCTGCACAGAGGGTCGAAGCGTGTCTATGGTGACAAAAAGTCGCGATATGCCACAACAATGCATGTGCTCAAACCACTGGGCTGAGTGTAATATGAGCGAATTTAGAGATGTGACTATATTTTTTTCGCGAAAATATTATTTGCTATGGCAATGCACCAGAAGGGTTTTGATTTTGTTAGAAACGAAGAAAATTAAAAAAAAAGAACAATTGTATGAAAACCATAGAATCTTTTGGCAGATTAATTATTATTTTAATGTTGAATATTATATTCAAGGAGCTTAAGACTGCTAGCACGTATATACAGAGAAAGGCTTTGAAGAGTTTCTTTCTAATTATGTTATGTCAATATTTTTCTTGTAGACCAAATTAAGATATACTTTACAGCAACAGTGATTTTGTTACAAACCTCATTTATTTATTTATTTAACAGTTTATGTACTCAGATGATGAGTATGAGGATGAAGTAACAATCAAGTACAAAGGCACTGCTTATTTCTTAAGAAATCTCTTCCAGCAGGCCCTTTTTCATAAAGATTTTCAAACAATGCCACACAACCCTAAGCTTATTAATTGTTCTTTTGCTTCTTATTCAATTTTATTGGATCTACTGTTTTACTAGCAAGTCTCCCTGTAATGTTCGTTTAAATATTTGCAACACATTAGTACCTGTCGACAAACTACAACAATTATAGAGAAAGCTTACACATTTTCAGGCAAAACATATTGTTTTTCTTCAGTAAAATGTTTGCTGAGCTCTCTAGTGAAGCTAAATAAGTAAATACGTTTGTTCAACGAGTCGGTTCACTCGGTTGGCTCCGTAGAAACGGTTTTCAATTCACAAATTTTACTCGCGTCAATTCACACGTGTGTACAGAACCCGCTGTTCATTTGTACTAACGAAGTCATTTGAGAATTTCTAGAGAGATTTACTTTATTGAATAGATTTTATTTCAAACGAAAACTAATATCCAGACGATATTTTGATATTGATTAAAAATGCAGTCATTCATGTGTAAAAATAACAAAAACAGTAATAATGAGTATAAGACATCTATATTAATCTTTGCTAATACTATAAAGCTGAAGAGTTTGTTTGTTTGACTGAACGCGCTAATCTCAGGAACTACTGGTCCGATTTGAAATATTCTTTCAGTGTTAGATAGCCCATTTATCGAGGAAGGTTATAGGCTACTTTTTATCCGGGTGCGCCGAGTAGTTCCCCTGGGACGCGGGTAAAACCGCTGGCAGAAGCTAGTGTTAGATAAAAGTTTTACTGTGTGAATTATCTCTATCATACTTAATATGTTTGTTGGCACATTACTGGGTTGGTTACCA
The DNA here is from genome assembly GCA_002382865.2 of Heliothis virescens. Classification (NCBI taxonomy): domain Eukaryota; kingdom Metazoa; phylum Arthropoda; class Insecta; order Lepidoptera; family Noctuidae; genus Heliothis; species Heliothis virescens. The sequence goes on from NWSH02000050.1 coordinate 14,423,241, forward strand.
TGCATGTCGCTGCATAATGTCGCTAAATAAACAATGTCAGTATGACGACCCCACACGCTGTCAGCTCAGCATTACTTGCAGTCTGCAACAAATAATTCTATACTAAGTATAATACCTATTACTTTCAAGCATTTTAAATCTAAACAATGCAACAAAATAAAAAATTAAAAGCAATATATTTTTTCCGCAATTTTGTGATATCTGCACACCGTGTATTACGAAAAATCGTATTAGTTAAATTTTATTTTGTTGATGAATCATGTAGTCCTGTTGGTTTTAGTTTTAAAATATAGGTACCTATACAAAATAAGAAGCCTGTAGGTACGAGGTGACATGGTCTTGTTAACACAATGAGATAAATTAAGTTACTCCTTTATGATTCAACTAGCGTGAATCATGCTTTATATAGAAGAACACCTATCTATAGATTCTACACTATGGAGAACAAAAATAATCAGCTTAATTTTATATTCCTTCCTTTTCACAATAACTTTTTCTTGTTTATTTACAATGACGATTTTCAGAGAGCTTAACAATGTGTAACAATGTAAACGAGTGCACATAACTGAAACAATGGTCGATCGCAAAGAGAAAATATTTCTTTCAAAGCTAGTTAGTTCCCAGAATCACATAAGTATCTAAAAAAGAACTAACCCAATGATTGCGAGAATGCGTGAGTCTCGGTATCGTTTAGCGCCTTTTCCACTGATAATATTCGAAGTAAAGAGTATTGCAATAGAAGAAATCCATCCGCTTTAGCCCATTAAGTGACCCTCTTCAATAAGTTCTTTCAATTGCCTGTAACTACGTCGTGGGAAGCTGTCTAAAGTTTATTGTTTTATTTTCTTAGACCTTTCTTGTAAATGTTTTGTATGTCGTTGAATGTGTGGTGGTACCAAAAGAACGCAATTTTAAAGGAGGAACATCGTATGATGGTAGGAGTAGAATTGCTTACTAAAATTAGTGTGCTTGGGAAGTTACTTTGTAATAGGTACCAAAAATCCTCCCGGAAAACTACATAAAATATTTGATACAGATATGATTGATGTTTGAACTATAGACATTTTATAACTATACCTGCACCATAAAAACCCGTTTACTGATATCCTCCTGAAAACGATTTGTCGTGTAAAATTAATTATTAACTAGCTCCCGCCAGTGGTTTTCTTTCTCATATCGGAACAGTATTGCATGACATTAGGGCGTTGACAAACAAACAAACTCTTCAGGTTTATAATATTAGAACAGTTATCACGAAAAAAAAACTATTCTAAATTACCAAACAGATCAACATTGGAACTCTGTCTAACAAATTCCACATTTCCCATTCAACGATTTTCACAAATCTAAACCCTACAAAGTTCTAACTGTTGAATACTTCTACCACTAAACTTCGCCAGTCTATACTCGGCTAAAATATTCCATTGCACGCTCCGGGTTCGAAACCCGACCGTTGAAATAACCCTCCTCGTGTTTGTTAGTCTTTTTGCCACGTACGTGAAAAATGGCTGAGTTTTTTTGTGTACGCGTATGAAATGGAATCAAAATAATAACGGCATATGTTTGTGATTCGTGTTGAAAAAATTGTTTGTTGGGAATTTGTTTGGAAAAACCGTATTTAAATTATTTGCATGGAAGGAAGATACTATAATCTGTAATGATTAGATCTGGGTTTTCATTATTATAATATGCATCACATAAGATATTACCTACTGCCGAATAGATACTGGAACGTCACTCGATTTTAAAGACAAACATTATTCTAACTCTGCCATACTTACGCATACTGTGGCAGAAATACCTTTAAGTAAGACTGAAAGTATTTGAAGCTCACTTAGTTTCCATAATTAAAAAATGCAAGCTAATCAGCAGACGCCAAATAATTGCAATTGAGTGTACACTTGTACATTTTTCGGAGCCACAGGAGTCTTTCCAAAGATCCAGCTCATACGTCATCGCGTCACCATCAAATTTTTGGGGAACGGATTCCCCCATTCTTGACTAATGGCTGTACATGCACCCATTCGCATTTGTCACTAGGGGGTTGGTATCTATCTTCTTTTACATCATGGGGGCTTAGCATGAACTACGCTTTGGAATCCCATGGGTATCTTTAAGCATGTTTAGGGTGTTTCATGGAACAGTAGAGATTAATGCAACAACGTGCAGCCATATTGCAATGGTAGGTAAATATGCTAACTCTTTTAAGTTAAAGTTAGATAACTGTTAGATAAACTAGCCGTTTTCTGCCGTACCCGGATAAAATATAGCCTATGTCACTCGTGGATAATGTAGCTTTCGAATGGTGAAAGAATTTTTAAAATCGTTCCAGTAGTTTTTGAGCCTATTCATTACAACCAAACAAACAAACAAAGTTTTCCTCTTTATAATATAAGTAAAGATAGCTTTATTTTATCCATTCAACTGAATTTAGAATTGTAACAGGCGCCTACTGAAATTATACGACTGCAATCATTGCGCCGATTTGTGCGTTACGGTGCGATTACAACGAATGAGTCGAGCGACTATGAATTGTTTTATTGTCATGTTATTGCCACTATGTGTAAAATATTACGAGTATATGGCATCGGTGTAGTGGTAACGTCAGGAGTCACATTTGTTGTACAGACAACAGCACATCAAGTAACTACAATCTGTCAAATTTCTGCAATCGATTTTCAACCTTATCACAATGGAGGCATAGGTTAATGTTCGATTGGTAAAATTTTACAGATTGATTGACTGATTAAAATTTGACCTGCTGTTGTCTGTATCCTGAAGTTGTTGAGTGCATTAACTATAAAGGCTTTAAAAATGTAAGGCTTTATTAGAACTTCTATTTTTATTCTTTAGAATAAGGATATACACAACACTATACCATTATTTTAAGTATAAAGTTCGTTCATTATATTTATTAGTTTACTAGTAGTTTCCTGCGATTTCACCCGCGTCCCGTGAACACAATTTTTTGTACCCGGATAAAAAGCCGAGAAAGCAATCAAGTGAGAGATATACTATACACTGACATAATTTTTCAAATCGGTTCAGAAGTTTTTGAGATTAGTGAGTCCAAGAAAACAAACTTCATGTTCATATTAGTACTAGTTTATCTAAATCCATTCTTAATTTACGTGTTCTCACACACGATTTTAATTTAACCAAAAAGCTATTTAAATCACGTTGGAGTCCCGCAAGCAATCGCCGGATACCCACCAAGTTCCCACGAGCCAGGAACCGCTTAGTTCGTTTGTGGTCGCCTATCTACATGACGGCTATCACCACAAAATGTAAAGCCTTACCACACAGCCCAGTCACCGTAAAATGAACCTTAACATCAAGTAATAAGGATGTCTAGCGATGCATGGTAAAGTTGGCAGTTGTGTTGTTAGATGGATTCGTATTATGATGTCATAGTGAATGCAATGATAGTGCAAACGAGATTTTAACGTTGGATAGTATGTAGACTCATTACCATTACTATGTACGGTATATATGGTATAATTATTCTAGAGCCAGTTTTTTTTATACCTAATTAATAAATATTACAAAAATAAAAATATATCAAAAAAAAATTGTGAGTAGCAGACTTGCGAGTATTCTATATTACATAAATTCAAACATTTTATTACCAGTTTAACCAAGACTTTGTCGATAGTGCAGCCAAGCAACACAATTTGTCGATAGTAATAAATAGCTACAACTTTATCGACACTAAATCGTTCAATCGCACATGAAAATTGCATAATTAGACGAACAACGTAACGACCGCTACACATTACAACCGATTGATAGATTTACCGCGGCCGGTAAATTACCGACAATTTAGCTGCAGAAGAATTAATTTTATGTATCATGCAGTCATAAAATACAATACCGATGCATTTTACCCACATTACGATTTCAATTTATGGGTAAAAGTCGATGGATGGACGTGAAATACTGTGAGAACTTTACTTCATTTACTTACAATGTTCTACGGTAAATAGACGGTAATTACCGGTTTTGGACATGAAATACGGGTGGGATATGGAGAGACCACTGCCAAGGTTACGTCAGGATATGAAGTGAAGTGCAGTGGTGGACAATGGATTGTAATAAGGTGGTTTTTTCATCACTTTTATAGCTCATGGGGATGTTTACAAACTTTTAAGCAACCCTTCATAAGCCTTTTTATTGTCAGACACAGAGAAGAATTGAGCGTTAATGACCACGGTTGCTCAATGCGGGTTGATGATTTCAGACTTTATAGTCCGGGTTCCTCTAGATGTTTTTGGATTCCTTAAAAATTAGATTTGGACTAATCGCAAAGGATATGCTGTTTGCCCTCAAAAGGTGTGTTTAAACCACACAGGCTAATTTTATCCACCTATCAAAGAATTAACAATTAATCAACAAACTACAGTGAGACGCCAAAAAAATTATGACGATGTTTTCTTACCTATTGCTTTTTAAAAGTACCTTCTCACAACCAATACACTGTCCCTTGACATTTAACCCTCTAATACCCAATCACAAAGTCAGAGTGTTCTAGTGAACACTGACGGGTTATTGTCTGATAATTTCCATTTCCCAGTGTATAGGGATGTCGGAATCCCACGGGAAAAGAGTTTTCATAGTTGTGCGTTTTTCCTATAGGTCGATATCACTTCCTATTTGATCTTTGTGCTATTGTGTAGTGCTTAGCTAGGGAACAAATCATGAATGCAAAGAAACATTGTCTGTAAGTATGTTTTGTTATTGAACTAATAGATGTCATTTTGTATTGATGTAGATTCAGATGTGCGAAAAAATCTAAGCTTTCGTACGAAATATGCAGGAAACTTACGGTAAACATTATATTTAAATTAAAACCAATGAAAATCCTAAATGTTAAACCATTTGGTAAAATGTGCGATCCGGAATGACCCACATAAAATTTCAAATGCCTTTGGGATCTTTTTAAATACACGCAAAAGATTTTTCTTCCTTTGTCTTTAAGGTTTCAAGCACCGCTTTTTATTTAAATAATGAATTCAAAACTTCAAACGTAACCGCTTCAGCGAATAAAATACTGTTCTAAAGAACTCCACCAAGTATTTTTAATTGCAATTTCCCACAAAAAGGAATTAAAAATAATTCGTAAATCATTATCCAAACAAGATTCACGGCCGCTTTTTATTGAATTGCATTCGAGAATCAGTCAACTGTAATCTTTATAAAAAGGCCTAGACTTTATGAAAACGTTGACCTCTGTCTGCACGCACGAAAACTAACCTAACTACTCAAGTAATAGGATACAATATCAAATGGTTTTGTTTTTCGAACAACTTTGTCACACTTGCAGCATAGAGCACGGGACATGTTCCAAGATATTAAAAGACATAAAAAAAAAATTGCACGTCCATTTTACAACCCGCGTGTCGTCGCATATTCATCGATAGCTTTCAACCTGTCAAGTGAAATTCAACTGTATTTATAATGATGTAAAATCGATATTGACGTGATAAAAAAGTGAAGACGCGATGTATAAAGTAATTTTATTACTATGGGCTAGGGATGTGCGGTATGCGAAAAATCTGGACTCTGGTTCTTGAACTTTGAAGTTAAACTGGACTTTGTCAGCTAGGAATGCGGTTTCTAGTTTCGATGAAAATAATTATCGGCAGGACACCTCGACAGACTTTAACAATGTCGTAGGGATGTATTCCGCCATTTCAGTACTATGATAAAACAGAGACTCGCACAAACATATGCTTGAAAACAGGTTTTTTCTATACACTCGTGAAACACAATAAACGTTCAACAAAGTGGGAAACAAGGATTGAATTGCTATGACTTGTCTGAGTTTCATTAAAACTCTTTCAATTTAATTTAACTTGGAAAATAAAATAGTGAACTCTTTTATTATAAAAATCGAAGATAAAGGTTTAATTAATTGCTTAGTAAGGAAAGTTTTCATAAAAAAATAAAACATGAAATATTAGATTTTTCCTCACCTTAGATAAATTTTCTAAACCGGTAAACGGGTCTTTACCTTTCGATATTCACAAAATCTATCGACAATCACCATCCCAACACTACTATTATTCGATGAAGCTATTTTAGTGCTGCCCCAACCGCAACAATAAGCTATAATGACGCTAGCTTTTATAAACAGCTTATTATCGAAGCTAACGACACACTCTTGACAACTTGGCTTGGATATAAAATAAAAATAACTATGAAAAATGCTTCCAATAATGAGAGGGTGCTCCGATCATTTTCTATATTTATGTATAATAAAATTGGCGTAATGATGTACCTATTTTAAGGATAACGTAATTCGTGGAAAAATACTCTGCTATTTAAGGGAAGCTGTTTTATATGTGGTTTTGTAGCACACTTAGACATTTGCAGTTTGATATTCCTTAAAATAATTTTTACTAGCTGTTTTCCCTCGGTTTCACCCACGTCCTGGGCGAACTTTTTCCCGGACCTGGATAAAATATAGTCTGTGTTACTAGGAGATAGTGTAGCTTTCTAACAGTGAAAGAATTTTTCAAATCGATCCCATAGTTTCGGAGCTTTTAGGGTACCTATAAAAAAATTTTTTTCTTTCTATTATTTCCTTGAAGTTCTAGATATAGATTTGAGGATCCAATATTTGAAAGATGTCTCTATCTACTTTATGCTATAATAGGTAGTTTATTTTAATTTTATATATTATAGTGTAAACTCCAAATTTTTGTTAATTGCAACGCCTTGAAAGATCGGATACGTTAAATCTCAAAAATCTTTAAATAATTAACAGGTCTTTTCAAAATAAATTATGACAACATTTATCAATCAAATCATACCTTTGGTTTATTTCCAGATTTCTAAGGAATTCAAGGACAATGAATTTTAAATGGACTCCCATCCACGTCAACGTCATTTCTGATATAAAGCTTGACGTGCTCTAAGTGGATTCAAATTGATTATGACGAGAACTCGTCTCTTATCCGTATTCTGACGTAAATCTTGGGTCTATTCTTATTCAATGTCCTTCAGGATTATTTATTAGTTGTGTCTGGAAATAACACTATCATTATCAGCCTTTTTATCGTCCCACTGCTGGGCACAGGACTCGTTTCACACAGAGAAGGATTGAACATTAATCACCACGCTTGCTCAATGCGGGTTGGTGAGTTCAGACTTTAAAGTCTTTCCGTCCTTCAGTCCTTTACCATATTACACCAATAACACCAGTTCCTCGTTGGTCTAGTGGTCGCATAGCGCGACTGCCGTACCACGGGTCTCGGGTTCGATTCCCGGGCCAGGCCGAAATCGCTTTGTGGGTTTTAGAAGCTTTCACAAAAGCAGCCTGGAGTTTGGAAGTTGGCGGTGCTACACCCCCGTGCCTGGGAGGGCACGTAAAGCCGTCGTCCTCGATTGTTACTCAGTAGCAGTCGTAATTACAATTCCATTTCAGAGGCCGTCAGGCGGATTTGACAAAACTCTGACACTAGGGCTTGTCAGGTGATTAAACCTGCAGCTCACTCGATAAGAAGAAGACCAGTTCTTTATAAATAAATAACAGTTTAAATCACAACACGACGATAGGTAATTAAATTACACATTTTTGTTCGAGTGCTAGAATAAGCGTCTGTCTTAGATCCATTTTAACCGCCTTCAAAAAAGAGCAAGTTTGTTCAACTCAATCTTAACGCCCCTATGATAAAAACACATTAATTAATTACACACAACTTCCTAATTAGCCGTCAAAAATCAAGTGTTTCATTAATTGAATAACTTACAATGGCGGATGCAATAAAGCTTAGTGGACAGAAATAGGCGGACGCGAGTTAATGTATGGTGACAAATTAGGTAACTTGTACCGTGCTTGCACTTACACTACTTGTAACAATTGTATGTAACACTGTGGACCTACGTTACGTACCTACGTACGTTACACCTACGTTCAAATTATAAAAAGATATACATATAAATTGAATTCTAGAATTATATTTAGTTTCTTTAATAAATTAATTATCTCTATGAATATTATAAAGCTGAAGAGTTTGTTTGAACGCTCTTATCTCCGGAACTACTGGAGTGATTTCAAAAATATTTCAGTTTTAGCCCATTCATTGAAGAAGGCTATAGAATAGATACAAATAATAAAGGCTTTGACTTCGATAGATATACTTTTATATGAATGCGCGTCCCCACGGGATGAAGGTGAAACCACTGGTGCTCCTGAAACTACAATTTTTTTTTTATAAATTAGCATTTTCCCCTCATCAGTTCGAATTGTAAAGCACCACAACACTATTAAACAAAAATTACACAATATTGAACACTCAACAAAAGTCATTGGACATTAGTCTCCTCATTGAGTGCGGGTACACAAACACACACTGTGTAGGCTTCAGGCGTAACCTCGGCTTACACGATACGGCTTCCAGAGGTCATGTTATGATATATCCATGTTACAAGGGTGCGTTTTAATAGATTAGCGTTGGCCGGTCTAGGTTGCTGTAAGTAATTCTGTTTATCGTCGCCTTAGAGTGAAAACGTTGTAAGTGTAAAAAACTTAACTTTGGACAAAAGAAGAAGGATAATATGCTTTGCGGCATTTTCGTTCCAGAAACGCATTTTTTTTACTAAAATTGCATTTCCGAGGATTTCACGCTAAGACGAAGTTATCGAGACATTTTTAGGGTTGTAAAATTGAAGGAAATTGTGTTGACTGTGGTTTCATTTGTGTCTTTGCTGTGGATATCGATGGTGATGTGTTTAATACTGTTTTTTTAGGCTTAAAAAGTTTAGGTCCATTTATCGTATAAATCTTACCTTTAAAATTATTTATGAAAAAGGTTTTCATAAATAATTTTAATTTTATCGAAGAAAATGGGAAAGCTTCAACGCAAATGCTTTGCCTCCTGTAAAGCTGACTTTTTTAAATTTATTGAATTTTCACTGTCGATATTTAACTACATTAAATACGTAGAGGGTGATTTGGATCAGCAATAGGGGTAACTACATCGTAAATGTTCCGGTCCCTGACTAATTTTGAATTAGGTAGGTACCATGTTTTGGAAACCTTCAGAATGGAACAATTTGTATAATTGATATTGACAGAAACCAATCTTAAACTTTACAAATAGTTTCAGTAGAACGTGGTACATTGAGCTTTAACTGTGTTATAATACTTAACGTCAATTATTCAGAGCATAACTGCCGAGTGTTGAGCGCCTTAATAGAATAGTATAAAGTACTTCTAGAGGTTTATAGGAACAACTAATATTAAGTGCGGTATACATTGTGGTTAGTACGAATAGTTGCGTGCGCGCAGGCAGTGGCGCCACAGCTTTAGGCCTAAATTATTGGCTTCAGCAGTATAGTTAGGTGATGGTGCAGGTAAAGAGAATATAGCGATGTCAGTAATTAACATTTAATTATTTTAAACATGATTTGTCACATAAAAGGACTGGGTAAAATGATTCCTTATGGTATTTTTTTTCAATACTGAAAAATCCACAGAGTGTGAATTTGAGGATATAGGCCAATGGCAAAAGTGGCAAAAGATTCGTCCCTATTACAATGACATAGAAAATGGCCGTACCCGTTTGTATGCCTTCTTTTTAAACTTAATTGAAAAAATAAATGAATTCCATTCATATGTGTTCCGTCAATAGACCTCAGTTTCAAATAATGTTTGTTCGTTTTATTGTACGAGCTAATCTATCGAACTACCTGATCAGCTCAGAAAAATCTATCAATGTAAGATAGCCCACATATTAAGGAAGCCTTTATGTTACTTTGTATCTGGATGCGTGAGGTTGTTTCCAAGGAACGCGGCTATCATTTGTAATCTGAAGTATTTTTTCACAAATCGCTATAATTTATAACTTGGCCCACCAACCCGTCATGGCTGTAATGTGCCCAATAAATTAAGCGGCACTAATACTTGCCTAATAATGATCGACAAAGAATGTGATCATTGTGACATAGTTATGTTATTTATACGATATTAATGACATTGTACCAGATAAGATATTCGCAAAATGTATTGCAAGTTTTCTGAATGATTTACATTCGGTGTCTCGACGTGCGAAATTTCGTTTGTGCAACAAGTTAATTTAGATTTGTATGATTGGTCTGACTAGGCATTTTGTGGTTTAGAAAAAATATTATGATGTAGGCAAATGCAACTGCACATTTTGATACTTTGTAACAAAAATATTGTCTTCTTATTTTCTCTTTAATATAATGGTTCCAAAATGGAGAGTGGGCCAGAGGTCCAGAGCAGATTGGAGGCATGGCGGTTAAGATTGGAGACCGTGGGCTTGAAGATCAGCGCAAGCAAAACTGAGTATCTACATTGCGACTTCGGCGGTCAATCAGTACCTATGACCATGACATTAGCCGGCATGCCCTTACCAGTCTGCTCCGACTTCCGGTACCTTGGTTCACTCATCCAGAGTGATGGCGAAGTGGACCGAGACGTAACGCATCGCGTCAACTGCGGATGGATGAAGTGGCGACAGGTCACAAGTACAATTTGTGATCCACGGATGCCCCTTAAATTAAAGGGTAAAATATATAAATCCATAATAAGACCTGTCGTCCTGTATGGATCAGAGTGTTGGGCATTGAAAAAGAGGGATGAGAAGAGAGTACATGTAGCAGAAATGAGAATGTTGAGATGGATGTGTGGTGTGACAAGAATGGACAAAGTGAGGAATGAGTACATTAGAGGAAGTCTGAAAGTAGCACCAATTACAGAAAAGATAAGAGGTAAGCGATTGTCATGGTATGGGCATGTAATGAGGAGGGATGAAACACATGCAACGAAAAGTATGTTAAGTATGAATGTAGAGGGAGTGAGAGGGAGAGGAAGACCAAAGAAAAGATAGTGAACAGTGAAAGAAAGGAAGTGAATGTTAGTATGACGAGTGATAGGGAGAAATGGAAGGAAAAAACATATTGCGCCGACCCCAAATAAAATTGGGAACAGGGCAGGAAGATGATGATGATGATAATGGTTCCAAAATTTAATGTCCCACTTCAGGACACAGACCTCTTCTTAAACAAGGAAAGTTAGGAGCATACATAAAATAGACAATTTTATGGCACCTTTTCTCATAAATTCTTCTTGTACAGACTCCAGCACATCAATCTATCTCAGTTTGTCAAATTTCTTTAATAGATTTTCAACCTCATCACAACAATGGAAAGTTAATTTTTTATAAGTAAAGTTTGACAGCAGATCTGTACAATCACTGAAAAAAAAACGAAATAACCTTCTCTCATAAATTCTTCTAGTAAAATGTAACAGCTGACAATAAAACCAGCCAGCAAGAATCATAGTCAAGTAAATCAACACAAAACAGCACTGGCCGGAATTTGGGTGAGTTCGAATTTCAAACACACCCGAGGGAGGGGCAGTTAACAGCAATAAACGGGACACGCTGAAATACCATCCCTCAGGATACAGCACTATAATCAACGCGGATGACAAAATATTTTGGACTTTATGTCTTGGGAGATAAAGACTCATGTTGCTTGGATTTAGCGAAGGAATATTTTGAACCGTCCGTTCTGAATGTCCAATTGACTGAAACAGTAGTAACGAGATGTTTATTTTAGGTTACATATAAATAATACTTAATTTTTAATGGCTGTTCTCACGTGCCTTTACTAAATCTTCAGCCAAGTCATTGACCTATAATAAACGACATTAAAATCGATTGACGATCGTCACCCTGTTTACGTAACCCAATATCTTACTTTTCAATTAGGTACGATTTACGATGTTTCATTATGAAAGCAAATGAATTAATTACGTTGTAAAAAACAGAATATGCAGCTTACACCTTAAACCTTAAGACCTGTTAAACCTTAAGTAGATCTTAAGTAGAGCTACATAGCCGTATATTAAAATATAAATAATATTATAATTTATTTTCATTGTTCCCAGAATCAATTTCGCTGCGAGAGGCTGGGAGCAACTGTGTAAAGGTAACCCAAAACATTTTCTTAAACAACATAATTAAGAATTATGGTAATTAAAATCGGGACAATAGTCTCAAATCAGCCACAATTTACAGGTTCGTTAGCCATACAATCACACTATCATCTCATTATAATGCGGAGTGCACAACGGCGGGACGAGCGCTTAATTAAACATGGTCGCTTAAAAGTACACCATCCCATATAAAGGATGGTAAGGGCGCTTATGCTTGCTTAAAATTCTAAGCGGTTTGTATTAAGTATGTATTAAACATAGGAAGTGGTATCATGTTTGTGATAGATGCCATAAAGATTGCACAGTATTTATTTAAAGTATGCTTGTAAAAAAAGTTTCGACCTGGCTTTTGTAAGGAAGAAATTTTCAAACGAAGAGTTACGAAAGATTTTTCATTTATTCATTCAACAATTTGATTAAATAATAACTCTCAAAGGTTGTCATTGATAAAGTAAAATTAGATATTACTGAAATAAAAGGATTCAAACTTTCTACTTTCCTCAAGAAATTATTTGAAACTCTAAAAATAAAGTCAGTTAACCAGGAAATTTCGTCGAAAACCCTCAAAAATGAATAATTCGACTATTTAGATAAAAGGTCTGAGATTATAGCACTTTATTTAATTATGTAGCCATGTTATATATATGGGGGAGTCGTAAAAACATTTTAACTTTCCTCAATAAATCTCGCCTGTGTGTGCAAACCACAAGCATTTCCCTTTAGTAAAAACACAATAAAAAGAATTCCACGAGTTGTAGCTTTTATTTCATTTTTCAACTCTTGCGAATCTTCAATATTTACGTTTATGCTTTCAGAACCTAATGTAATTTATTTTTCGTAAAAGATACAAACAAAAAAGCAAAACATTTTGCTCAAAATAGAAATTAAATTCACTAAAAAATTAAAGCGTCAATTGCGCATTTTGTAATTATTTGAATTCTTTGATTCCACTACGCACAATTCCAAGGGCGGTTTCATTAAATACTTAAGCAAGTTCACACAGATGCGGAACAAGCGATACTTGAGGGCTGGGCGCTTACGCAAAACCGCTTCGCTCAAAAGCTGCTCTTGACCGTTGTAGCCTGGGCCTTACATCGCGTTTCAACCACTTTAACAGAGTTATGCTGATCCTTATCGCGAACAGTAGGCACTTTGCGGTCCCCTACTAGGTCCGGTATGTCTTTCTCAATGCGAATAACTATAAACTGATATTTTATTCAATACATGCTGCGCCCGCTGCTTCGCTCTTAATCGGTAAATAAATCTTTGAGTCATAAATTGGTATTTCGAAAATCAGTTACATGATATGTAAGTCTAGTGAGTCAGACTGGATAGGATTGATCGAACCGTTGAGCGATTTATTGCTTATTAGCTAACATGAGTGTAGCCGAACGTAGATTATTAACTTGTAACTTTAATGAAAACAAATGATGGTGTTTCTGAGTTAATCAGTTTATCAGACATGATTGGTTTTAATGTGAGTGAGAGTTTATTTTATGTCGGCATAATGTTCTAGTAACTTGCAGACATTAGACGTGTCCATAACTTAGGTGATCGATAGCTTTGAAGCAGGAAATTCAACCAAGTTGAATGCTTGTTACTTATTTTTTATATGTACAGACCTCAATCTGTAAAAAATTCAATAGATTTTCAACTTTATCACAATAGTGATAGGTTAACGTTCGATTGGTAGCACTTGACAGACTCGGGTAGGGTGATCTGCTGTTGTCTGTACTGCCCAAATAGAGAATAAGTCATTATTGTTTAAATAAACTTATGTACGTCCTACGAATCGTTGCAATACAGAATTGTAAGAACATTTTCTCGAGAATCACTAAGAAATTGAATTAAATCGATTATTTAACCGATCAATCGCACGCGCTTCTATTCCGTCGACAACTCAAAGAGCTCGATACCCGTACTTTTGCATCATTAACGACCATTATAGGTAATTAGTCTAAGAGTTCTTTAGAACTAGGTATACAATGACTTCGAGGAATGTTTTTTTAAAGTAATTTGCAGACGAATTTGGTATGACTTGGAATTCTTAGATCTTTAGTTGAAAGTATGGGCTTGCTATGCGAATCTAAAGATTGCAATTTTTTCGAGACTGTTTCTCAGAAATAGACAGATTTTCACATATTAACGTGTGACTTATTTTCAAAAGTGCAGTGAACGTTTGTGGCATTGAAAGTTTTAGAGCTCCTGCATACTGCAGACTTTAGTCGGCCGATAAGTTTGTTCCGGCTCATAAATCAAAATGAAGATAAATGGTACTATCCACATTACAATGGAGTTTCTTGCCGGCTCTTCTCCATGAGACCAACTTTTTGGAACCGTGCAATTAGTGTGACGTTTCATAGGAGCCTGCAAAGGCCTATTTGAAATAAAAACATTTGACTTTGACTTTGAATGATGAGGTATAAGACGGATTAAAAACGTCGATTGGACTGGCTATTTTCTTAAAAAAAAATTGTTGTCTGGGGACGCTTATTTAACAAATAAGAACCAATAATTTTTCAATTTCCAACGAAGAACCAATAATTCACTGTTTAATATTAATGTTTTGTAGTCTCCATTCGTCTTTATTTCTCGATACTACTAGGCTACTGCAGCGGCAAGCTGTGCAATGTCTTAAGTACTTAACGATGCAGTGTTGAAGATGTCTTAATTGCAATTCTAATTATAGTAAGTACTTAAAGATGTTATGACTGGCTTTCTAATGAAATGATTACTGTAATACCGTTATATTATAGGCTATTAAATGCTCCTTGATTGGTTGAATGTTGTTTATTTAATTGAAAAGTAGTATCTAGTAAGTACTTAACTTACGTTTGTTTCTGTATTAAATTAGACTTTTTCTTGCAGATATTTTTCAGATTTTGCTATGTTATATATTGTTTTTTTTTATCCATGTGAAGTCAAACTTAAGATTACATTTTAAAATATTAAAAAATACATTTATATAATATAAAAAAAAAACATTTATGAATGATAATAATTAATTCATCGTTTCAATAGACCTTACCTCCATTAAAGACAAATACTCTATTTACAAAAAAAGACGGTACATATTTGGTATACATTTACATGTGGCTTGCTATTTAAATCATGACTAGGTCAGAATGAGGCCGCCTAGACATTACGAAACTATGACTAGCGTATCCTTTATCTATTCTCATTAATAAGTAGGATTATAGATAACATCATCTACTATTCAATATCTCAAAACAAACCCGATGTACAGACGACACACATCAAGACACCACAATCTGTCAAATTTCTATTTCACAGATTGTGGTGACTCGAAAATTGAATTTCAACCTTATCACAATAGAGGTAGGTTTAATTGGTAAAATTTGACAGATTCGGTGACCTTCTGTTGTATGTACAGACGACAGAAGAAATACCAGTCGAATACTAACTCTCCACTGTTTTCATAAGATTGAAAATGGATTTAAGAAATTTGACAGATTGTGGTAGGTTGATGTGCTGTCGTCTGTACAGATTAAGATATTCTCCTAAGAACGTCATTAATCTGTCTCCGCATGACGCCTCTGAAAGATATTATTTAACTAAGATTCAAGCACTCTCTGGAAGTGCTAACGAATAAATTATGAGCGATAGTCAACACAAACCTTGTCCTGTCGTGAATTTTTAATAGTATCTAAGATTAATTATTCCTGTCTAGATTTCTAAAGGATTATGAAACTTGCTTGCGGAAGTATTGCTATTAATTTTGAGCAATGCGGAGAATATTTCCATATTCATATTCTGACGTTCATTTCAAATTTATTTACACACATAGAGCATTCACTATCGTATTGTTTAGTGATTTCAATTATTCTATACTAGATATTCCCCGCGGTTTTACTTCTCGCTCCTGGATAAAGAGTAACTTATGTCCTTTCTCAGGCTCTAGACTGTGTACTAAATTTCATTTAAATCGGTTCAGTAGTTTTGGGGTGAAAGCCGGGCAGACAGAGTTTATAATATAGCTAAGGATTAGGTAAGGAGGTTTCATTAATCAGAACAGATGTTCTTAGAGAAGAAGACGATCATTTGCCAAGCCTTATCCCTTATCCTTAGCCTTATCCTAGTTGGGTCGGCTTTCAGTCTAGCCGGATGCAGCTGAGAACCAGTGCCAAAGATGTAACGTAACGACTGCCAAAGATGTTGAAATGATAGCCGGGACCAACCAGTTTATCGTGCCTGCTGAAACACGGAGGACTCGTTATGACAAGGTGGTCACCCATCCACGGACCGAACGCGCCAAGCGTTGCTTAACCTTATGATCGATCGATCCGCGCGGCTTTGACTTAGCCACGAGCTCTTCCGAGAGAAGATGATAACAATATCATGGTTTTATTACTGGTAAAACATTTACGCTTACACGTGTTACTTTTACGTTTAAACCTTAACATTTCAGCACCCATAAACCAGCAAGCAATTCAAACGATGCAAATCAGCAAAGGGTGGCGAAACAATTTACGGCAACAATTCCACAAACGATTGTATTACCCTTTGTCTGAGTCTAATCAAATAACAATGTGGATTATGTCTCAGGCTGATCGCGGCTGATAAATAATTCTGACACTTAACTAATTGTATCGCTGACTACTATCGAAGTATCGGCTGAACAGCTGAACACGATGAAAGACCTATCTAGTATTCGATCAGTATATTTTGTCATTCAGTAGCCGGTGTATATTTATTTTAGTTGATACAAGGGTTGGTTTTAAGTATTGACAGATTAATCAGCAAAATTAGAATTAACGAAGCCCCTATTTTGAAGGCGTTTTGAGGATGAGAAATGTACAGTTACCTCCATAATGCTCCTTTTTGGTAAACATGAAAATAATCAATTGAACTTCTTACCTTTATTTGCAGTTAGTATGAAATGGTACGTGTAAAGGTACGTTTTGGAAGCGAGCTGCCAACTGCAGCTACCGATCGCAAGTGCCGTAACTGCAGTAATGGTTTGTATGTAAGTATGTACATGAAATCGTTTTGTATCGAAGTGGCAGCAGCACGTACAGTCGCCCTCAAATAACGACTCGGCAGTTGCAGTCGGCAGCTCGCTTCCAAAAACCTACATCTAAAGCTCCGGCCTTAGAATGGGGTCATTTATTATTCTCCATACTTATATCCTTTGAAACTGCAAAGCCTAACAAACTCTTCGATATATGGATGAATATGCATTATGCATCCAAAATCAACGGACCTGTCCCAGATACCAAGCACCCAGGTATAATGTTAAAACTGGCACCAGTGTATTTCAGCAAAACTCCAATAATATGGTAATGTAGAACAATATCGAGATGTTCCTGAAGCTCTGAGCCTTTACCTCGGGGAAACTAATTTTGATACTTCCACCTTTTGTTTCAAAGGTGAACGGCTCATTTCTGATTCCAGTGTTTGTTCCTTGATTAATATTTGAAGCCATGCTGGTTATTGTTCTAAAACTGGCGTTATTGTTGTAGAGTAATTTGATTAGGTTATGTTTTGTTTCAATTACCCTGATCATTCGGGATTACGACCTAGTAAACTTTGTGCGATATGTCGTATGTGCGATTTTATCCTAATAATGATATTCAAATCACTGTTTAAAATAAACCGCAGAAGCTCTTTTGTGCTAGATGGGTAAAAAAGAAAGAAAAAAAAACTATTGGTTTAATTCGCATCCTGAGGTAACTGATATTTTAGATAACCAGACGGGTCTTACTCGCGATGAAATTATAAAGGTTTTACGATACCGACCGTGGTCACGGGTAGACAGTCTACCCGTGACCACGGTCGGTGCAATTCGGCCGAAACGTCGGGAGAAAAGAGGTAAGTATCGTAAAACCTTTATAATTTCATCGCGAGTAAGACCCGTCTGGTTATCTAAAATATGTGTACAAGTCGCGAAAGTTTAAAAACACTGAGGTAACTGCTTTTCGCACCCGGATAAAATGTGGCATATAACCATTAGGGTGGTCCACCACTATATGGCAAAAAAAAAAGTTTCAATCAGAAGAGTAGCCACCCCCTCAATTTGTTACGTCTATCGTCCTGATTATATGACAAAAAAATCAGCCTCCTATCTTGCGTATAAATGGGTGCTCAACGGCTGTCTAAATATGATTATTTTTACAAAAAGCTATAAAAGGGTTAAAATAAAAATGAACATATTCAATATTATAAGTAAGTATTTTTACTCCAATATAGTATTTAAAGGTGCACAAAATCTTGTTAATTAAGCAATAATTAAAATAATGATAGTACAGATTGTCATATTCAAGCTAAAACTAAGCTCGTTAACTCTTTTTTTGACGTTTCTGTAGATACCATCTTCCTGTTTTGTTCAACGAGATGTAGCAAAAATTGTTTTTCCTCCTCATCCCTGGTAAGCAGTGTATTGTAATCTCCAAATAATTTTACACCTCTTTCCGCAGTGTCGTTTACAACACGCATATTTCTTATGTAATTTTTGCCCTGAAGGTAATCATCATTTTCACTCCATACCTCAGGAGGTAATTGCAAGAAAGAGTCCTTGATGTCTAATACTATGAGCGTTTTCAGCGATCTTTGTGATGCGAAACTGTCTATAGTAGCCTCCGGAGAAAGTTTAGAACAGTCACCTCGTACTAAACGAGGACCACCACCAGTAGTCATTTTAGGAACCATCGCCGTTTTCTCGCCATGGGACAACTTGTCAGAAAACAAGGCAAAAGCTACCAATTCATCCGATAAATACCACAAGTGACGCTCTAAGACTTTTCTTGCAGCGACACTCATTTCAGAATCAATTGCTTCATATAATTTGAGATCCTTCCAAAGTAGTAAGTCATTGATTGGTGCATCTGTGGTCAAAGGCGCTTCAAACCAAATTTTGGTGTAGATAAGAGCACCAAAACGAACAAATCGAACTATTTGTGTTTCTTCTCTTTTGGTTAGCTTGAATCCTTGTAAATTATGCCTAAAAAGAAAAATCTTCATTGAATAAAGCAATTTAGCCATCCATCTGACATGATGTAGGTATGGGACCTAGAGAACGCCAATGAATCTTAGCAGGTGGCTTGTACAGAACAATCATTGTGAGCTCTATTAGTTCTTTGTAATCATCGCGGACCTGTTTTTCTCCAGTAATAACGGCCTTAAGGCTCTCGAGAGCGTTTCCAGCAAGTCTATTTACGTCTGAATTGAGTTTAAGACCATCGTAGTGTTCTTTTGGTAGCGTATTCCAAATTTCACGGAATCTCTTGAACAGCGGTATTTGTGGAGAGCTTGATGGCCCAAAGCAAAGTGTAAATGTTTTTGAAATAATTATTTCAAACATATGATGCCGACAAGCAAGCCATAAAAGATGACGACCAGTCTTTGCTTCCAAAAGAGTGCATGCTCCTTTATTAGCACCGGTGTTAGAGGCAGTAGTGTCAAAACTCATCGCTCGGACTTTGTCAGTAACATCCCAGTGTTCCATTGTATTAAAAACAGCATCAGATGTATTTTCTCCCGTTCCTGCAGTCAGTTTGGGAACACCTAACAGTTTCTCGCAACCATTACCGGACACAAGGATTGGAAGCCGTTCTACCATCTTATTACCTGTTATA
>NWSH02000050.1:14442831-14472802 GCA_002382865.2 Heliothis virescens
CAAAGAAACAGCGGTATTTGTGGAGAGCTTGATGACCCAAAGCAAAGTGTAAATGTTTTTGAAATAATTATTTCAAACATATGATGCCGACAAGCAAGCCATAAAAGATGACGACCAGTCTTTGCTTCCAAAAGAGTGCATGATCCTTTATTAGCACCGGTGTTAGAGGCAGTAGTGTCAAAACTCATCGCTCGGACTTTGTCAGTAACATCCCAGTGTTCCATTGTATTAAAAACAGCATCAGATGTATTTTCTCCCGTTCCTGCAGTCAGTTTGGGAACACCTAACAGTTTCTCGCAACCATTACCGGACACAAGGATTGGAAGCCGTTCTACCATTTTATTACCTGTTATATCGGGCAGTAATTTTCCATCCCAATGTATTACAAGTGGACATTTCATGTCGAATTTCTCCTTTACGTCCGAGATAAATTCGGTAAAAGTAGCCAATTATTGTGAATTTTTAAAAGCTTTTCGACGCAATGATTTTTTTGTCTTGTGGGGATTCCAGATTTATTCCATACTTCCATAACTTCTTTAATAACCTCTTGTGCAGAAGTTTGCACGTTTTTATATTCATTTAACAGGTAGTGATAAGTTGATAACGAAGTAATACTTCCTTAAGGGTAGGAAGTTGGTTAAGTCTTGCCAATGGCTCTAAATCTCGACAACCAAGAAGAAAATAACCTCTTTTTTTCGAGTTGATGAACACATTTTGACACGGACTCACTCACGATCCACTAATTATGTAGCAAAATTGTTGTTGCTTATCTATTTAGACACTTAAATAGTTTTATTTATATTATAAATTATTTATTTTAACACACAAAAATGGCCTATAACAAAAAATTAAAATTAGCACTTTTTACAAAAAAAACGAAAAGTTAGATGCTTTGAGCACCCACTTTTAATAAAGCCACCTAGTTCAAATTATACAATGTTATTAGTATAGATACGTGTCACAAATTTACCGGGTGGCCAACCTAAAAATCAAAAAAAAATTTTTTTGGACCACCCTAATAACCATCTACAGTATAAGTTATTTTACTACCAAGTTTCATTATAATTCGGAGAGCTGTTTGGGCATGTTAGAGTAACAAACATATCTACACAAACTTTCACTTTTATACTAGTCTTCTTATCGAGTGAGCTGCAGGTTTAATCACCTGACAAGCCCTAGTGTCAGAGTTTTCTCAAATCCGCCTGACAGCCTCTGACGTGGAATTATAACTACTGAGTAACAATCAAGGACGACGGCTTTACGTGCCCTCCCAGGCACGGGGGTGTAACACCACCAAGTTCCAAACTCCAGGCTGCTTTTGTGAAAGCTTCCAAAACCAACAAAGCGATTTCGGCCTGGCCCGTGAATCGAACCCAAGATCCGTGGCGCGGCAGTCGCGCTATGCGACCACTAGACCAACGAGGCAGTTTATACTAGTTTAATGGTGATTAATTTTCTGTCTTCACTTCTACCTCAAACAAGTCTATACTATCTATACTAATATTATAAAGCTGAAGAGTTTGTTTGAACGCGTTAATCTCAGGTCCGATTTGAAAAATTATTTCAGTGTTAGATAGCCCATTTATCGAGGAAGGCTATAGGCTACTTTTTATCCAAGTGCGCCGAGTAGTTCCCAAGGGATGCGGGTGAAACCGCTGGCAGAAGCTAGTGTAAAATATGACTACCGTTACTACAAAACGTCCTAAAGTCCTAATATACCAGACATTTGAGTCCCGTTGAACGCGGAAGCGGCCGTCAATTTGGTACAAATCTGCAGCGCTGTGGTTGTACGTCATTACCACATGCAGCGAGGAATGCAAGTGCATGCTTACGAAGATTGCTCCTTATTACAGACGTATTGTGGTGTCGTACTTTATGTAATGGGTGATATAAATTGGGAGTGGGAATATGAGTGTGTAATGCAGACTATGGGGTTCCAAAATGGTGGACTTAAATAGAGATACCATCATATCTAAACTAAAGGAAACGGTTTTAGTTATGATACTCGCGGTTTCTCGCAGTTTTCCCTGCATTTACTGGGACTACTTCCTGCTTCTGTTTTGAGAGGAACACGTGTCTATAATATACTTACCGACTTGAATTTTAATCCATTCGACATTTTTCTTGAAAAAAAAAAAAAAAAACTCTACTACATTAATTATTTTTGATGAGTAAAATATTGGTCACCCATCACGACACTTCGCTTAACCTCATCAATGATCAATCATCTGCAGCAACTAGCTTATTCCCACTTCATATTCTAACTCTTCTGAAATCCAACATCATATTCGCATAGAGATGAAATCATACCCCTCGGGTGATCTCGTTGGAAAATCTAGCATTTCCCGAAATAGCCTTCCCTAAGGCTTTTGTATACCAAGCTTTAGAGATTACTCTGAAACGCTATAGCATGAAATCTGTCTAGCATGAAGACAACTGGGTTCTCTTTGTATACAGTTCTTGTTTCTTGACCTGTTCTCTTAAAAGCTTAGGTTATTTTGTATGCACTATAGGGGCTGTCTATTACAATAGCTATTTATGTCGTTAGATTATCTGTTCTATCTATACTACTATTATAAAGAATGAAACATTTTTTTGTTTCTGCGTTTAAACAGATGACAAAACATCAAGCTACCACAATCTGTCAAATTTCTGCAATAGATTTTCAACCTTATCACAAGAGCGGTAGGTTAATGTTTGATTAGTAAACGACAGATTCGGATACCGTGACCTGCTATTGACTGTGCCGTAAAGGCTCCGAAACTAATGAACCGACTTGAAAATTCTTTCACTGCTGGAAAGCTACACTATTCCCGAGAAACACTGATATTAGAGTTTGGAATTGTTTGCTCGCTGGATATTACTTACTAATCTCAATTTCCTTATGCTTTTAATGCAATATTTACGTTCCCTGGTTAATACAGATAAACAACATTTATCTACAAATTATTACAATTCTCTTGCCACTACTTACAAAACTAAATCTGTAACAAATAACCATAATAAACATTATCAAATTACACGTTATACAAGAGAGTCAATACAGACCAATTTTCTAACATAAAGTGCAAATAAATTGCCTATTGAGGAAACGTTGTACATCCGTCAACACATCTATCACATATTGCATCAATACTCCATAATGTACCAAAGAGTATGTATACCACAGAGACCGCACTTTGTATTGGTGCGATAGATCACAGACATCGATGAATTATACGCCATGATTGCTTGCACAATATCGAATCATCCAACGTAATACATAATATGTGATATTATAATTCTCAGATGTGATTTCTAGTAAAGCCGTTTCAACTTCTTCTTATCGAATCATTAGCATGTTAGTGTGCCTTAGTGTAAGAGTTTTCTCAAATCTGCCCGATGGTCTTGGACGTAGAATTATAACAACGATTGCTACTGACTAGCATGACGGGCTTAGTTAATAAAGCTATATGGGTAAAGAATAAACCATTTTTTTTTGGTGTTTTGGTGCAAGTGGCTATCGACTAGACCTACTAGAACTGAAAATGTAATACTAAGAATATTGTCCCTATCAGTTTTTCATCAGGAGTAGCAAAATTAATTGAAACCATTTTTTGAATAATTTATATAATTGATATTTAAGCAAAAACTAAATTTGACACTATCCATACTAGGAGTTAACACTTAAACCTCTGTTCCTTAACTACTCCTGCGCTACTACGAATGTCTACAAATTATTCGTTGGCCAATAGAAAGAGGGTTTAAATTAAATTCATCATCATTATCATCAGCCCAGTGTTGAAACCGCAGACCATGGGTAATTTTGTTTAAGCACTTTATTTGTTATTGCGTGTATTGTGTACTTAAGTTTTTATATTAGCGTCCACAGACTTATAAATTGTACCCTAAAGGCTTTCTCAATATGTTGGTTATGTAGCATCGAAATATTTTTTCAAATTGGGGTAGTAGTTTTGTAGAATAGCGCGTCTAAATAAACTCTTCAGCTTTAAAATGTTACTTTTAATTAAATATAGTCTGTCTTCTTCACGAAATGATACCCATTTCGGCATCATCAATCTCATTCATGAAATACGTGATCCTAATGACACAAATTGCTTCTACAGTTCTAGGATAATAGTGATATGAAATAATGATGATTGTTTTAATATGTAGTTAGTCTAGACAGTGGGGAAAGTTTAATGACTTTGTCATCGGCAGCTTAATTGTACGGGTTGGTTGCATCTAAGAAACTATGGCGATAAGCACCCGTAAAATTGCCGCCAGGTCAAATCGGCGATTTTTGATTTGACAATTGACGTCTGGTTAATGTTTGGTAATTGCAATTGCCATAGTTACCCACCTTTAAATCATAAGAGCCACCTGTACTCAGTACCTAGATCGAAGAAACAGTTTCAATCCCTATTAAACCCCTCAGAATACCTCCCACTAACAAGCCCATTAACGAACTCAGCATCAATTGGATTCCTTCCATCAAAGCGCAGCCAGTGATGTGCAACGCGACCTCTGACTCGATTCCACTTCATCCCGCCACATATCGATAGCTTATTCACATCCATCGACCTAATTAGTCCCACCACTAATTAATAAGCCAGCTCTCACCGCTTGCCGCTTGATTAGGTATTTGTATTTCATATTTCTGATTAGTTTTGGTTTGTTTGAAATGGTGAGTGTCAAATTCAGGTTTGCGGTGACGAGTATGTTTGACAAGTGTATGTAGGTTCTAATTAATTACCACTTATATTTACCAGACAACTTACTAACAAAGATATTGACTGAAAATCGAATAAACTGTTAATGTAAACTATTTCCCGCACCCGGATAAAAAGTAGCTTTCCTCGATAGATGGGCTATGCAAAACTGAACGATTTATTCAAATCGGTTTAGTAGATTCTGAGATTATCGCATTCAAGCAAACAAACTCTTGAGTTTATAATATTAGTACAGGTACATGCTTCTAGAATATGCAGACCCAAATTCATGTTTAAATGATCTATATTTTGGTATGTAACCAGAGCAGTTTATTCTATACAGCAATATATTTTCCTCACGCATTTTGACCACTTCATCTCATTTACGGTTCTTTTTTTCCTAAAGACTGAGATAACAAGATATGCATCAGCAGTCACAGCCAACAAAATCACAGTTGACTTAATATTCCGTTACACTAACTTACAGTATGAAACGCCATCACATAAGTAGCGGTTACATAACCAGTTATTAACGGTCGCTGACGAAACGACGGTTAAATAACCTTATGATAACATCGGTAACCGGTTGATTTGGAACAATTATTTAGCTTGTTTTAAGGTTGGATTGAATGGGATCGGGAACTAATAAAAAAACTGTCGAAAGAGCTTTTCGTGGGAATCTTATTTTTAGTCTTTTTAACCAATAGCCATTTATGTTGTTAAATAGTTAACTTTTTTCATTGGATAAATACTTTTTTCTTTATTCTATAGTTTTCAATTTTCGATTACATCTAGCGTGGTTTTACTGGTCAATATTAGTCAAACGGTCCCATCGTACTTATAATGCATTAATACAACATGCCATTTTAACTTCAACGCTACATGAAGCATTACCCATTTTTTTTTAAATTCCCAAGCACATGGAAAATCGTTCAGTGTAATTTAGCTATGGACTACAAAACTAAGATGGCCCACGAAGTAAAAAAAGTTGAGTATTTTTTAATTACGTGTAAAACATATTATAAGGTTATTCATTAACTATATACCATATCAATACCTATAAATAGGCGGTTTCTATTCTATGGACATCGTTAAGTACAAATTAACATACATATCTCTGGTCATTACAGTATCATTATCTGAAACTGTCGTTGTTAACACAGCCATAATTAATCGACTATTAGGCACTAAGTTTCGACAAGAATTCCTAATGTTTGGGCAATTTAACTAAATTCCTTTAGTTAGTTCTGAAGTAAATTATATGTGTCTAAAGTTTTTGGAGAGGTAATTGTATCAATTAAAAGTACTAAGTTGTTAAACTTTAAGAATTTAGAAGATATTCAGTAGTAAGTAATTCAGTAGTGGAAAGTTTCAAAAGAGGTGGTAGGCCACCGATAAGAGGTAGACATACTTACCACAAAATGTTTTATGAACACTTTATAATGAGTACCTGAGCACGTTAATGTCGGTCCTGCGCCTAATCTCTCTCCGGTCGTGTCGGATTGCCGTCCCATCGGGTTATGAGAGTGAGGGAATAGGGAGTGCACCTGTGTCAGCGCAAATGCTTGTGCACTATAATATGTCCTGCGCAGCTGGCTGATCTCCTTATATGAGAACAGCCGGCGCCGTGGCCGGCAATCGGCAAGGACGCCATCATCAATGAGTACCTACAGCTAAGGAGTGGAACTCCCTGCCTGAGTCTGTTTCCCAATAACTACCGCCTGATATTCTTCAAGTCAAGAAAGAATAAGTTACCAACTTCCAGGAAAGCATGCTTCATCGACGACCACATTAGGTTAAGATAGTGGTCAAATGCATCATGATGACCTGTTAAACAATTGTAGTAAGTAATAGGATGCGAGATTGTTTTGACAATTTATGCCTAGATTATGATACCCCCTTCTAGTTATGTCCACTTAGATAAATTATTCTGTAAGTTGCCAAACTGAATGATAATTGACACATTCTTTAGAAAAAGGAAAACACTTTTCGTGATTATAATACGAAATAGCTTATTTCAATTACCAGAATAAATGTGGTAGAAACAGCAGAATAACATTTAAATATACATCCATTTATTACTTCCAGTTTCCGACATTAAAACATAATACATATAACATTTTCAAAACCCAGAGGCATTTTCTAATAACTCAAACAAGTGGAACCCATTCATTTTGATTGCACAGAAAATCTATTTCTCACACACGGACGTAAGATGATAGTAATAATTTTCAAT
This sequence comes from Heliothis virescens, assembly GCA_002382865.2. Classification (NCBI taxonomy): domain Eukaryota; kingdom Metazoa; phylum Arthropoda; class Insecta; order Lepidoptera; family Noctuidae; genus Heliothis; species Heliothis virescens. The sequence continues at coordinate 14,449,759 of NWSH02000050.1, forward strand.
TTATACTTTGAGACGTATAAAATATTATATTTTGCAATCCTGATATTACATGTTGTTCGTAAGGAATTGGTTTGAGCTTAATGTCTGGCGTCTTAATGAAGTGCTGAAAATATTTCATACATTTAATGGTAGTCCTATTTTTTTTTTGTCCAATGTTTAAAATCAATGCAACGTAGAGATTTGGATTGGCTGCACATCTAATTAAGAAGCCCCCTATTAATTAAATCGAAATTATTTTATTGATGATTCCATACGCCTGCTCATGTTATTTTTTTCAACACCACGAGGATGGTATTACCCTAACTAATGAGTTCATACAAATGCATCTTATATGAACCGATTTGTTAAGCTATCGCAATTGTGGTGAAAGATGGATTAATTCTCACTATGTTAGAATGTGAATAATACCTGCTGGTCTGGATAATAATACATTCCTAATATTATATCCAATAAATTGTTAATGTAACACTACAGTATTTATAGCATAGCACAACTTTCCCTTATTATTATTAGTTTTTATAATGAAAACTGAGTCCAAAAGAAGCTTACAGATAGACGTTCACTCTTATACTAGCAAACCCTACTTCAATGTAATTTCCCTCAATACATCACAGATTTCATAATCCCACAATCCAGTGAGCAGTAGGTTAGGTAACCTGTGCATTATTCACATAAACATGGTAGGCACTAGTAGTGGGTAGGGTAGCCACGCCGCAGGCTGCACTTGAGCCAGTCTCGTCACGTCGAGAACACGGGCGAATCAAAACGTGCGATCTGTAATGGCGGGTGGCACTTGCATTTGTAGGGTGACTGCGTTATGATTTTTTTTACGGATTTAGATTTTTTTATTATTTTTTGTTTTAAATTCTTATTTTTTTGGTTATTAAGTTGTAAAGCTCAAAAATAGCTTACTCTATATATATTTGGAGAATTACGTACCTATATTGATATCTATATTTATTACTGTGACTAAAACAAATACAAAGATTTAAAAGCTGCTTAGATAATATTATTGGATTCAGACTACATAATAAGAAATACCGTAATTGCTCTTCAATACATATACACAATAACGATGAAACCGTACCACTGAACAATAACACAATATTAACTATTGCTTAACATTTATTGAACAAAGAGGTACTTAAGGCAAAAATACAAAAATCCGTCTACGACTCATACTTCAAATAGGCTTTTGTCCTCTCAAGCCATAGATACCCTTGCCCCTAGGCCATGCCACCCTCCAGATGAAGGGAGACAAGTACGTCGAAGGGAGGGGGGAGGGTCTGGGCCCTTTGTCTGCGCTCCGTCATTACTTTGTCAAAGGTCCTTGACGAGGCGCGATTCTAAGCCACATACGTGTTATCCTGTATGAGGAAACCACTGTACAACACACTACTTTGTACTAGTGGTTTTGGAGGCTGAAAAACATTTTTATTTCTCATTCTCTAGGGTTTATTCTCTTTTTTTATCAGCCTATTATTTTGTTGGTAAGTTTTATTTTATTTTTGATTGCATGGGACAACGAGCAGCTTTTTTTGTAGAACTAAAATTAGAGCGTTAACAATTGCGTACGCAGAGCCTGCCAAATTTCGATGTATACTGACAAAAGGTATAAAAAGCTACCTAAATCACAGTGACAGTACATTCAACTATAAAAATAAAACACGTCTAGCAGAAATAAATTACCCACTGTAATTGACCTTCACTCTACACATCAACAGTTATCTATAATCAAATAATTTCTCTAGAGACTAATTAGGTTCAGTTCAATCAGCGGTAATCAATTACCTCAAAGAGGATGGCGTATGAACAGTTGGTCCCCAGTGACCGCTAAACGCGGAGGCTTCAATCAATGAANGCGCCGTGGCCGGCAATCGGCAAGGACGCCATCATCAATGAGTACCTACAGCTAAGGAGTGGAACTCCCTGCCTGAGTCTGTTTCCCAATAACTACCGCCTGATATTCTTCAAGTCAAGAAAGAATAAGTTACCAACTTCCAGGAAAGCATGCTTCATCGACGACCACATTAGGTTAAGATAGTGGTCAAATGCATCATGATGACCTGTTAAACAATTGTAGTAAGTAATAGGATGCGAGATTGTTTTGACAATTTATGCCTAGATTATGATACCCCCTTCTAGTTATGTCCACTTAGATAAATTATTCTGTAAGTTGCCAAACTGAATGATAATTGACACATTCTTTAGAAAAAGGAAAACACTTTTCGTGATTATAATACGAAATAGCTTATTTCAATTACCAGAATAAATGTGGTAGAAACAGCAGAATAACATTTAAATATACATCCATTTATTACTTCCAGTTTCCGACATTAAAACATAATACATATAACATTTTCAAAACCCAGAGGCATTTTCTAATAACTCAAACAAGTGGAACCCATTCATTTTGATTGCACAGAAAATCTATTTCTCACACACGGACGTAAGATGATAGTAATAATTTTCAATTTATACTTTGAGACGTATAAAATATTATATTTTGCAATCCTGATATTACATGTTGTTCGTAAGGAATTGGTTTGAGCTTAATGTCTGGCGTCTTAATGAAGTGCTGAAAATATTTCATACATTTAATGGTAGTCCTATTTTTTTTTTGTCCAATGTTTAAAATCAATGCAACGTAGAGATTTGGATTGGCTGCACATCTAATTAAGAAGCCCCCTATTAATTAAATCGAAATTATTTTATTGATGATTCCATACGCCTGCTCATGTTATTTTTTTCAACACCACGAGGATGGTATTACCCTAACTAATGAGTTCATACAAATGCATCTTATATGAACCGATTTGTTAAGCTATCGCAATTGTGGTGAAAGATGGATTAATTCTCACTATGTTAGAATGTGAATAATACCTGCTGGTCTGGATAATAATACATTCCTAATATTATATCCAATAAATTGTTAATGTAACACTACAGTATTTATAGCATAGCACAACTTTCCCTTATTATTATTAGTTTTTATAATGAAAACTGAGTCCAAAAGAAGCTTACAGATAGACGTTCACTCTTATACTAGCAAACCCTACTTCAATGTAATTTCCCTCAATACATCACAGATTTCATAATCCCACAATCCAGTGAGCAGTAGGTTAGGTAACCTGTGCATTATTCACATAAACATGGTAGGCACTAGTAGTGGGTAGGGTAGCCACGCCGCAGGCTGCACTTGAGCCAGTCTCGTCACGTCGAGAACACGGGCGAATCAAAACGTGCGATCTGTAATGGCGGGTGGCACTTGCATTTGTAGGGTGACTGCGTTATGATTTTTTTTACGGATTTAGATTTTTTTATTATTTTTTGTTTTAAATTCTTATTTTTTTGGTTATTAAGTTGTAAAGCTCAAAAATAGCTTACTCTATATATATTTGGAGAATTACGTACCTATATTGATATCTATATTTATTACTGTGACTAAAACAAATACAAAGATTTAAAAGCTGCTTAGATAATATTATTGGATTCAGACTACATAATAAGAAATACCGTAATTGCTCTTCAATACATATACACAATAACGATGAAACCGTACCACTGAACAATAACACAATATTAACTATTGCTTAACATTTATTGAACAAAGAGGTACTTAAGGCAAAAATACAAAAATCCGTCTACGACTCATACTTCAAATAGGCTTTTGTCCTCTCAAGCCATAGATACCCTTGCCCCTAGGCCATGCCACCCTCCAGATGAAGGGAGACAAGTACGTCGAAGGGAGGGGGGAGGGTCTGGGCCCTTTGTCTGCGCTCCGTCATTACTTTGTCAAAGGTCCTTGACGAGGCGCGATTCTAAGCCACATACGTGTTATCCTGTATGAGGAAACCACTGTACAACACACTACTTTGTACTAGTGGTTTTGGAGGCTGAAAAACATTTTTATTTCTCATTCTCTAGGGTTTATTCTCTTTTTTTATCAGCCTATTATTTTGTTGGTAAGTTTTATTTTATTTTTGATTGCATGGGACAACGAGCAGCTTTTTTTGTAGAACTAAAATTAGAGCGTTAACAATTGCGTACGCAGAGCCTGCCAAATTTCGATGTATACTGACAAAAGGTATAAAAAGCTACCTAAATCACAGTGACAGTACATTCAACTATAAAAATAAAACACGTCTAGCAGAAATAAATTACCCACTGTAATTGACCTTCACTCTACACATCAACAGTTATCTATAATCAAATAATTTCTCTAGAGACTAATTAGGTTCAGTTCAATCAGCGGTAATCAATTACCTCAAAGAGGATGGCGTATGAACAGTTGGTCCCCAGTGACCGCTAAACGCGGAGGCTTCAATCAATGAAGTTACAGGCATAACTGAATTACCGTACGCGGCGACAGCCGGCAAAAAGTTGCGCCGTAATGACTATCGGCGTAACATGGAAGAGTATAGCGGTATCACTGTGGTGTTAATCACTACGGCAATGAAGGCGGAAGAGGCAAGTCACAAGGACTTACAACTTGGATCTTGGCAAAGGGCAGCAGCTTTGTCAATACTGAGTGGAGGCGGAGGAAGTGGATTTCGGTACGGCTCTATATCAGACACTCACGTGCGTAGCTAGAATAGCATCAGCGGACGGGAGGCTGCGGTGCGGAAAGCAAGGGGGAAACTACCGCACTAACTTCCTCACAAAACTGCAGCAATGGATAAAAAGTATAAGAGTAATAGTTGTCTTGACAATGGGCTTCCGCGATGTAACATGCCGCGGCGGTTCGAGTCCGGCAGGGGCAGGAACAAGGCTGCCTCGGTCGTCATCATGCGAAATCCTTGCAGGGTGGGCACATGGAACGTTCGCACAATGTTAGTGGATGGAAAGTTAGAAGAGTTAAAATTTGAAATGGAAAGATTAAATTTAGACATATTGGGACTCAGTGAGGTTCGTTGGGAAGGAAGTGGTGATTATTGGAGTGAAGATTTCAGAATAATTTACACTGGGGACCAAAAGGGTCGAAATGGCACAGCTATTATTTTAAATAAAACATGGGGAAATTTAGTAGAGAATACATTACACATAAGTGACAGACTTACTGCAATTAAATTAAACACCAAAGCATTTAATGTTTTTATACTACAGGTTTACATGCCAACTGGAAGTTATACAGACACAGAAGTAGATGACGTATACGAACAGATAGATTCAGTAATAGATGCAGTAAAGAGTAATGATAATATAATATTGATGGGTGACTTCAACGCAGTTGTCGGAGAGGGGGCTGAAGATAGAATTGTGGGGAAGTATGGGTTAGGAAAACGGAATCAAAGAGGAGAGAAGCTGGTGCAATTTTGCAAAGAACACAATTTAAGTATTTTAAACACAACATTTAAGCAACCGAAGCGTAGACTTTATACTTGGAAAATGCCAGGCGACATTGGGCGCTACCAGTTGGATTATATAATCATGAAGAATACATTTCTGAAGAATGTTACCTCTTGCAAGACCTTCCCAGGAGCTGATCTCAACACTGATCACAATTTGCTAGTCAGTAATATTAAATTAGAACCTAAGTTAAATATAAGGAAACATAAACCAAAAAGTATAGATCTCAGTAAAGTAAGGGTTAAACCTAATAAGTATCACGTGCAATATAGTAATAGTATAGGGGATAAATTAGTTGATTTTAAGAATAATGAAGACTTTAAGTCTAATATAGAAAATGTAGATTTAAGATGGAACAATTTAAAAGAAGCAATTAAAACAAGTGCAGATAAATATTTAGGGAAAGAGAAAATTGTTCCTAGGAAACTATGGCTTAACCAAGATATAATAGATATAATGTTGGAAAGAAGAAATTATAGAAATAAAAATGACAGCAATAGTATAAACATGTATAGAAAACTAACTAATAGGATAACCTTGAAATGTAGAGAACTTAGACAATTAGATATGGAAAAACATTGTATGAAAATAGAGCACCATATTAAAAAAGGACAATCAGACAAAGCTTACAGAATCATAAAGGAACTGGGTAGAAGTACGAAGAGAAAAAGTACAGTAATTCAAGATGAAAGGGGACAGCTTATTTTTGACAGTACAGAAATTTCGCAGCGATGGAAACGGTACATTGAAGAACTTTATAACGGTGACGGACTATGTCATAACGACATAGAATCAGAGCATAAAGTAGATCCTGACAACCTGGGACCTGAAATTATGAGGGATGAATTTGATGCGGCTTTACACTCGCTACAAAATAATAAAGCCCCCGGTGTAGATACAAGTCCCATAGAGTTGATAAGAAATTCTAATGAACTTGCAATAACTGAACTGTTTGAAATAACTGCACAAATTTACCGATCGGGAAAACTGCCTGCAGACTATTGCCAAAGCAAACTGATAGCACTACCCAAGAAAGCTAACACTCAGAAATGTGAAGAACACAGAACCCTTAGCCTTATAACTCATGCATCCAAAGTACTTTTAACTTTTAAAATAATACACCATAGAATTTACAGCAAAATAGATAACTTAATTGGGCCTGACCAGTACGGCTTTAGAAAAAATAAAGGCACGAGGGAAGCTATATTAGCATTAAGAATGCTCATAGACCGCAGATTAGATTTAGGATTAAACACTTACTTAGCTTTTATAGATTTAGAAAAAGCCTTTGATAAAGTTAACTGGCATCAAATCATGAAAACACTAAAAAACGCAGGAGTAGATTACAGAGACAGACGCATAATATATGAAATTTACAATAATCAGGAAACTTTAATTCAAATAGGAGAAGAAAAAGCTATAGCCAAAATAAAACAGGGAGTTCGACAAGGCTGCACCCTATCCCCGCTATTATTTAATATTTTCATTGAACAGGCGATAGCAGAAATATCAGAGCAACCATTTGGAGGGGTTAAATTCAATGGACAAAGGGTTTTGTTTATAAGATTTGCAGATGATATAGCAGCGGTGGCTGAAGATCATTTACAACTAGAGGCATTACTGAACTGCATGGACAGAGTTTTCACAGATTACAAACTAAAAATTAACGTAAACAAAACAAAAACTTTAATAACATCAAAAGTAGCACCAATTTATAAGACCATCAAAATGAATAATACAGAAATAGATCAAGTCCAAAGTTTTAAATATTTAGGAAGCAACATAACATACGACTCTAGGTGTTCCACTGATATCAGGTGCCGAATTGCAATGGCCAAACAAGCCTTTTACAATAAAAAATATATATTTAAGTCCAATATTAACAGAAACATCCGCAAAAATTTCATAAAGACATACATCTGGAGCATTGCGTTGTACGGTTGCGAAACTTGGACATTAACTAAGCAGGATTCAAGCAGACTGGAAGCTTTTGAGATGTGGTGCTGGAGGAGGATGGAGAGAATTAGCTGGACGGATAAAGTTACCAACGAGGAAGTTTTAAACATGGTGGGAACAGAGAGACAACTATTGCTTGACATTGAGAACAGGAGAGGGAAGATGATAGGGCACCTTATACGTCATGACGAGTACATTAGAAACATCGTGGAAGGGAAGATTGAAGGAAAGAGGGGAAGGGGTCGTCCAAGGTACAGCTATTTCAGACAAATTAAAGAGAAGGTGAAAGTTGTGACGTATAAGGATGTTAAGAGGCTGGCACTGGATAGACAAAAATGGAAAGAGCTGCACCGACAAGAGCTAGGCTCTTAAATTAAAGAAGAAGAAGAAAACAGATAGAAGATCCAGTGCTGCTAAGAAGTATGATTAGGAAGGCGAATTCCGTCTAGTTTTTCACGATAATACCCCAAAAAGTAATTTTAGCAATTTAGATTCGTAATTGTATTATTCAGCATTACATAAGGCCCCAGTAAAACGAAGTTCTCCATAATCGCTTCATCTTCCTCTTTAGACCTCAAACTCGAACTCGCAAGAAACGCCCGACATGCGGAGTATCGGTCAAGGGGCCAGACGACAGTTAGCGCTCGTAAGTGCGCTTATGCTCAGCTGACACGTTATTATGGCAAGGAAACGGTGTTTGATGTCGATGACCTTCATTGCTTTATAAGGCCAAGGCGTGCTGCAAGATCCTTTGAGTTCAAGGACGGGGACACGGTCCTTAAGAAGTGGGAGAAAGTATTTTATGTTTCTTGGTTTTTAAATAAAGGAAATATTATTGAAGAAAGTAAAAATCTTTCGGCATGAATAAATCATGTTAATTTAATATGGCTCAATGAATAAAGCATTTGCTGCTTACAAGTGACTTTATAGATTTTGGCAGAGGAGAGGCTGATTAGAAGTATTGAATAAGCAAGTATCAGCTTTTGTCTAGTCATACTATCATAAGTATTACTAACAAATAAACTGCTGTAACGTAATATCTGTAAGTAGCAAGACCAATAAACCGATACATAAATGTTATAAAAAATGGCAACTGTCATAAAATCAATGGAAAGATAGTTCGCTCAGCATAATGCTGACTTTCCTGACTCAGCCTTTTGTTATCCAGCCTTCATTAAGTCCACAAAGATTTTACTTTATAGGAAAATCCAAGAAAATTTATGCAGTAATAAAAACTGGAATGAATCTGAGGAATTCAATGTAAAAATCGTGATGAGAGGTACGCTTTCAAACTTTGCTTGAATAGAAACTAATTTAATTAAGATATGAATTGCATGTCCTGTTATTAATTTCTTAATTATCAAAAATATTTGGTGCATTTATATTTGTAAGATGCTTATTTGCTGAAAAGAAAAAAGTATTTAAAAGAAACTGGTTGGGTACGTAGTATCCTGCTATTCTCTAAGGAACAGAATATTGTGTGTACTTTGTACAGAACTGGTTCATTAAGCGAGCCTTTGTAAGCATCATGTTATGTTATTACTACTATATTTATGTTATTGCAAATGATAAAAATAACAATAAATAAATACAATCCGACAGACACAGCCTTTATTTTATTTATGCTACTAATGAAACTATATTTAGGGCCGACATTTGTAATAATTAACTAAATAAGTATTCCTTTTTATGTACACAAATGTAGCATTACAATAAAAAATACACACTTTTGAAATTCTTTAGTAAAAATAGCTCATTGGATGACTTACTTCCAGAAATAACTTTGAACTCATTCCATTCACAATATTTTCCTTAGGTATGTGTCATAATAACATATCAGGAATTTAGTACATTTCTTTCCAACCAGAGAACCAATTAAGATCACCAATTAACGAACAAGAAAAAAGTTTTAACACGTTTTTCAATTTCCTAGTGATTTCGCAGTCCCGACATATTTCGCTGTATATGGTCACCCTACTTTATTGATACCGAAGCAAGTGTTTGCACTTTGGATTATGTCTTCGTAGCAGATATTAATCAGTTCTTAGTGTTTACACTAAAAGCTTTGAAATCGTAAGAAAATGTAGGTACATACGTTATGTATTTACCTACTATACATATAGTAGTAGGATTAGTATTTCCAGTAGTACGCTGATTGGTTGATAGAAAACTGGTAACTTCTCCGTCAGAAAAGACAAATCAAATCAAATCAAAAAGCATTTATTCAAAGTAGGCTGAAAACAGCACTTTCTGAACGTCAAAACTACATGAGACCGCCCCAAAAACGCCCGCCCAACCACTATGTGTTTTTGCTGGGAAGAAGAAGTGGCGCAACAAACTCCCCAGCAACACATGTTGTGACAGACGCATTGATTAACGCACAGACGACAGCAGGTCAAGCTAACCGAAACTTTCAAATTTTATCAATCGAATATTAAACTTCCACTATTGTGATAAAGTTGAAAATTTATCAAATAAAGACATATTATTAAGGTAGGTTCTTGTGCTGGCGTCTGTATTTTCTCTAGAGGGAACAATTCTTCAAGCAACTATTAGTCCATGCAGAAAATCAAAGAATCGTTTTACTATGGGATTTGAAAAATAAAACCCAGACTTTCTCAATTGGCTAGAACTTTCATTCACACATACCCAGCCTTATATGTAGGTAATATAATCTTCATATTACAATACCCTAACAATCTCACGAGTAAGCTTATACCTCAATTGTGTCCAATATTTATGGCTTTCATCTTTAATTGCTTAGAAAATGGCCAACACGAGGAAATGCCGGCTAACAGGCTAACACACCTGAATGGCCGTTGCACATTATTTACCACACCAATTAATTCTGTTGACCATCGCCTTACGGTTGTCGTGTACGCTTGGCTTAATCTTTACCTTGTGTAAGTTTTGCAGAAGGTTCAGTTACATAGTTTTTATTAATAAAATAATAGAAAAATGAAACTTTTTTTGTTGGTATTTTGTTCCTAGTATTGCAATATACTTAATTATCTACAGATACAGAGGACTTTTTTGTTTTTTTTTTACCCCCAAAGGCTCTGATACTGCTCAACCGATTTGACAAATTCTTTCACTGTTCAGAAGCTACACTTTTACCGTGTAAAAATAGGCTATATTTTGTCCGGATATGGGTAGAAGTTCCTCCGAGTAGTGCATGAAACTGCGGGAAAACAGTTAGTGGTTTTTATCAATGGTGAAAACGCGTGAGTAACTTCCTCACGATTACCTAACTTTAAAGCAGTTTAAACTACTCAGAATTTTTGTTATAATTTCTACTAGAGCGTCTTCCAAAACAATCAATTTAATCCCTTCCTAATTTATTCACCTTCAACCTCAGGAATTACGGACCAATACTACTGATCCGATTTCCGTGGATACCAAATATCAATGATTTATATGTATGTGCCGAAGCCAACCGCAAATGTTAGGTCCGATTCCGGTCATATACCGTTGGTCAGCCGGACGTCCGATTGTAGGTATGATATGAACCGACCTTGGCCCAAAACGAGTTTCCTCCATTCCGATGTTCAGCTTTCGTTTTTGCTAAGTCATGGATGGTCTCTTTTGATGGTAAATGGCAGGCTTGGTTATTTGGGTAGTCATATAGGCTTATTTAAATAGCGGAATTCGTTAGTATGGTGTTTAATTCCTGTCCTAATTATAAAGGTCAAATTGGTACAGAATAAGTATGACCTTGTCGTGTTCTACATGACCATATTTCTGGTTACTTCTAAAATTATTGTTTTCTATATACTCTTCCAGGGCTTCATCGGCACCTATCTGTTTGATTATAGCAAGAAAGTTTTGTCATATGAAACTTCAGAAGTCATTATAAAGTTAATGAAGTTAATAGACCACTGTACCTGTTATCCAAAAGGTGGTTTAAATTCAATTTTACATTATTCTAGAAATAAACCANCTACATGAGACCGCCCCAAAAACGCCCGCCCAACCACTATGTGTTTTTGCTGGGAAGAAGAAGTGGCGCAACAAACTCCCCAGCAACACATGTTGTGACAGACGCATTGATTAACGCACAGACGACAGCAGGTCAAGCTAACCGAAACTTTCAAATTTTATCAATCGAATATTAAACTTCCACTATTGTGATAAAGTTGAAAATTTATCAAATAAAGACATATTATTAAGGTAGGTTCTTGTGCTGGCGTCTGTATTTTCTCTAGAGGGAACAATTCTTCAAGCAACTATTAGTCCATGCAGAAAATCAAAGAATCGTTTTACTATGGGATTTGAAAAATAAAACCCAGACTTTCTCAATTGGCTAGAACTTTCATTCACACATACCCAGCCTTATATGTAGGTAATATAATCTTCATATTACAATACCCTAACAATCTCACGAGTAAGCTTATACCTCAATTGTGTCCAATATTTATGGCTTTCATCTTTAATTGCTTAGAAAATGGCCAACACGAGGAAATGCCGGCTAACAGGCTAACACACCTGAATGGCCGTTGCACATTATTTACCACACCAATTAATTCTGTTGACCATCGCCTTACGGTTGTCGTGTACGCTTGGCTTAATCTTTACCTTGTGTAAGTTTTGCAGAAGGTTCAGTTACATAGTTTTTATTAATAAAATAATAGAAAAATGAAACTTTTTTTGTTGGTATTTTGTTCCTAGTATTGCAATATACTTAATTATCTACAGATACAGAGGACTTTTTTGTTTTTTTTTTACCCCCAAAGGCTCTGATACTGCTCAACCGATTTGACAAATTCTTTCACTGTTCAGAAGCTACACTTTTACCGTGTAAAAATAGGCTATATTTTGTCCGGATATGGGTAGAAGTTCCTCCGAGTAGTGCATGAAACTGCGGGAAAACAGTTAGTGGTTTTTATCAATGGTGAAAACGCGTGAGTAACTTCCTCACGATTACCTAACTTTAAAGCAGTTTAAACTACTCAGAATTTTTGTTATAATTTCTACTAGAGCGTCTTCCAAAACAATCAATTTAATCCCTTCCTAATTTATTCACCTTCAACCTCAGGAATTACGGACCAATACTACTGATCCGATTTCCGTGGATACCAAATATCAATGATTTATATGTATGTGCCGAAGCCAACCGCAAATGTTAGGTCCGATTCCGGTCATATACCGTTGGTCAGCCGGACGTCCGATTGTAGGTATGATATGAACCGACCTTGGCCCAAAACGAGTTTCCTCCATTCCGATGTTCAGCTTTCGTTTTTGCTAAGTCATGGATGGTCTCTTTTGATGGTAAATGGCAGGCTTGGTTATTTGGGTAGTCATATAGGCTTATTTAAATAGCGGAATTCGTTAGTATGGTGTTTAATTCCTGTCCTAATTATAAAGGTCAAATTGGTACAGAATAAGTATGACCTTGTCGTGTTCTACATGACCATATTTCTGGTTACTTCTAAAATTATTGTTTTCTATATACTCTTCCAGGGCTTCATCGGCACCTATCTGTTTGATTATAGCAAGAAAGTTTTGTCATATGAAACTTCAGAAGTCATTATAAAGTTAATGAAGTTAATAGACCACTGTACCTGTTATCCAAAAGGTGGTTTAAATTCAATTTTACATTATTCTAGAAATAAACCACGTAGGTCTTTTTTCCTAATTTTTAAATGTCGTTACCAACTTGGTCTACTGTTTATGCTTTACGCTATATTTGAGTCTATATTTAAGCTTTCCGTGACTGATTGAAGATTAAATAATTACTTGCGTAGCGCAGTAGGAGTTAGCTGCAGGCAATTGGATGAATGGTGTACTAAGTATGTCCTGTGGTATTGCCTGTATAGTACCAACATAAAGGAGTTATGCTTGTTGAGAGATGTTTTCCTATCCACCTCTTGATACGATTAAATCTGTGTGTCTATTGTTAATTTGTTTTACTATAAATATTTTTTACGTTTAAATTAAATTAAAATATTGTAATCTTTATCTCAACGTATTTACCATAATTAATTAGATTTTCCTTTAATATATCATTAGATATCATCCTTCTGCCCTGCTCTTATCCTAATTTATTTGGTGTCGGTGCAGCGTGTTTTTTACTTCCATACTCTTCTATCTTCTTCTTAATCGTCAATAAATGACAAACAAATGAATACCTAGTTACTAATGTGTACTTAGTACCATGATTAATAAATGCACCATTTAGCAACACAGCTGAACACTAAGCTATCTAATAAGAGCGGAACCGTACCGTATAGACTCCGTTTATGGTGAACCGGGCTATGGTTTGATGGTTTTTATGGGCTCTTGCGGGAAAATGACTTAGTTCTAGAATGAGGGTAGTAAGGTGTTTGTTCTGTTAGTTGATTTTTAATTGATTTATTACGATGAATAGTATATGTTAATACCAGTTCAATATTTAATGCCAGTATCTGTTTATATTTCTCGGAAAATTGGGAACGTGATGATTTCCATACGAACTCCCATAATTTAACGGCTATGCTTACTTGAGATCGGAATTTGACATTTCTTGCATGGGGCTAATGTCAAAATTCTATCTCTACTGGGCAAATCTAGAGATAGATAGATTATTGAATTACGTAGTCAGACTTCAAAGAGTTCTTAGTAGTCAGCAGTTTTTTATACTTCATGATGTTTTTTCTGGGACAGAAAAGGCCTTAGGCTTTTTTACAAATTGAGATTTGGGTAATTCCAACGGTTGATTAGTTCCCAAAGCAAGGTGCTTTGCAATGTAAGTAAAATTTAATCTGGTAAGACTACATCAATGTTGGCTATAAGTACCGCCTTAGCGGGAGGCACACGATCTCAAGAAATAAATCCATCGGAAACATGATCAAATGAACATATAAAGCTATGATAAAATAAAAGCACTTATCTATGTGAAAGAATATTGTATTTTATTCAAATGCAGTGTGTTTATTCACATGTTCCATTGCAAGATCCTGGATAAGGGTCCAGAAAGATCTGGCAAAAAATGTCTCGATGTCCTGGAATTGCCCTGAAATACCTATAAATATTACTCCATCCACTCGTGTAACACCATATTTTATCGTAAGTCATCTTATTGACACAGAGAACATAGTCAGACAGAGAAGTTCCTATGGAAGAGGAAGACATACTGCGCCAACACCAAATAATATTAGAACAAAAGCAGGAGAATAATAATAAATGTCATAAAATTGTTTACAAAACCTAGCTATCAATTCCGGCAAATAATTTACATTCTCATATCAATAAGATTTTGCACTCAATACCTAGACATATTTAATACTCTATATGCACTAATCCTTTCAACATAAAACCAGCTATATCAATTAATGTAATACCGTTGACGGTCCTACTGACCACAGCGAGCTTAGCCCCGTAACACACTAATGCGATTCGCGATACTAATCTACAGAATTGATTGAGTGCTACTCTGATGCCTTTAGAGTTCAATGCCCTCTGAGATAAGATCACGTACTGAGATACGACTGCAGAAGTTTATTTGACTTGAAGAGATTTTGTGAAGAATGAGCTTTTGTTTTTGATTGTTGGTTTTTATGAGTAGTGGATGTTTGTGTTGATTTTAAAGTCACATTTGAGGTTAATGAACTCCACGGCCTGGTTCATGGCGATTGCCAGGAAGAACATCTTCTTTCTGCCCTATTCCCAGTTTATTTGGGGTCGGCGCAATGTCCTCCTCTTTCATTATCCTGTCACTAGTCAAACATTCACTCTCAAATCATGAGAGATGATTCTCAGATAATTCTTCCATCTTTTCTTCGGGCTTTCATAGCAACGTGAGAGGGTTTAAATCAATGAAAGCAAGTAAAAATCCAAGAAGTCTACCTTGCTTCCTAGGTTCGATAATCATTGAAGTCGCAAATTGTTTGGCATGGTTACATACAATGTATGTATTTGCTTCAGCGTGTAAGTGGACATTCTTTCTACTACAGCCAGCAGCCAGAAATTTAGAACTATTTTATGTATTTATGTGAACAATGGTTGCCCATAAAATCTATGTATAGACCACGATTCGACAAATAGTTTTACCTGCTAACTCACACTAGACTAGGGGCAATGGTACGAAGATGATGAGGTATTTAAAGTGTGTGGTACAACGTGGCTTGCGGGTGCATTTACACAGAACGATGGTCCCATGGCGAGAAAATAATTTTGTTTAGGATTCACGCACACCTATCATATAGAGGACGAAAAAAAAATATTTTGATAACTTCCCAAATTGTGTATGTATTGTAAGTTTATGTTTTTATTGTTCGAAATATATAGATGATTTGAATTTAGAACAGGTTTTTATTGTGTTATCTATTTTCCAGTCTGTTTAATGACCAGTTTCAGAGGTATAAAGTTCTTAATAGCTATTAACTAGAAGTAGTCAAAATTAAAAACATTTATTTTGCATTATCTCACAGATAACTATCTAAAACTTTATCTCGAACCTGTGAAATTAGCCCTTTGTTTTTTCCCAAGTGATCCCTACTAATGTTATAAATGCGAAAATAACTCTGTCTGTCTGTCTGTCCATCTGTCTGTCTGTCTGTTACGCTTTCACGCCTAAACCAGTTAGCCGATTTTGATGTTTGGTACAGAGATAGAATAGACCCTGAGGGACAACATAGGCTACTTTTTATCCGGGTACGGGAAATAGTTCCCTCGGGAAGGGGGCGAAACCGCTGGCAGAAGCTTGTTAAAAATATTCACAATACCACTTCATTATTTTAACTATTTGGATACTCCTGCAAGCAACCTAACAGTATTTCCCTCCTTACTGCATCAATTACGAAATTCCCATAGAGTTATAGAATGTGCTACGTGAACTAGATTCTATTTAAAGTTCAAAGCGCCATGAGATCAGGAAGTTATGTTTTCATGCAAACGAGGAAACAGTTTAACTGGTAATAAACAGTTAACGGCTCAATTACATACGGGCTTCATGTAAAAATATCGCCCAATTAAAACCTGGAACTGTATTTGAAACTTTGAGCATGTAACCTATAGGAACCGACATAAGCATTAAAGTCTATGCGAAAGCTCGCCAATTTACGTGCCACGTGCAATTCATGCGCGCAAAATAAAAAAATACACAGTTGACGCTCATATTATGTACAGACGACAGCACATCAAGTTACCACAATCTGTCAAATTTCTGCAATCGATTTTCAACCTTATCACAATTATCACAAAACCTTATCACAATGGAGGTAAGTTAATGTTTGACTAGTAAAATTTGACTGATTCGTTTACGTTGACCTGCTGTCGTCTGTACTAGTGTTTCAAGCGGTTTCACCCATCGCGGGGAACTCCTTCCCGTACGTTCGTTTCAGCAGTTTCGGAGCCTTTAGCATACTAACAAAAAAAAGCCTCTTAATTTTATTAGTATACTTACACCTACGACTGAGCAGCAGGACAGAACGGCAATGGCGTCTCTTGTTGGTTAAATGCTCTTAGATATGAAATAGCGTTTAAATAGTGTAAACGTTGCAGTGTTTGTTTTATTTTGAAATATGTTTGTTTTATCTATACATATAATAAAATCGTAGGAAAGTCAAAACTGTACATTGAATATTTTTTTAAAAGAATACTTGGGGCGTGATCTATAATCGATTCTGAACCCAAATATATGGTTTTTAGAATTTTTGTCTGTATGTCTGTTTGTCTGTTTATCTGTTTATCTGTTTGTCTGTATGTTTGTTACGGATAAACTCGAAAAGTACTGCATGGATTTCAACCAAATTTTGCATGAATATTACCTGGAGACCGGTGCAACACATAGGCTATATATTATCACGCTATCACCTAAGGGGCATTAGCAATGAACCATTGTTTCTGTTAACCTTTCTGTAACCGCGTGTGATCTAACAATACATATCTGAATGTTGCGTATTAGTTGATCGGGCTATCATCAATCTTTAATAATGAAAAAATCACGCCTTATCTATAAGTAACTTGGGAAGAAAAATAAAATTTTTGAAAACTGTGTTTAACCAAAGTAAAGGCGGCTCCATCTATGATGTATAAATTAAATTAAATTTGACAATGCAGACGGAGTGGTTTCCACCAACCAATTAATTACCATTCAAATTAATAGATGGAGTTGTGCATTTTCTGTGATTAACCATGTTGTAACACAGAATGTAATGTTTCTACAGATATTTTAATACTGTTTATCAGTTCGCTGTGCCTCATAAAAATCCCGCGATACTATTATCTCGAATTCTCGATGCAAGGAAAATTTAATTTATTTTACAAATTTTAGAGTGATGTAAAACATGTAACCCCTAATGATTCTAGAAACAGGCCCAGACTCAAGGTGCAAGCTGTAGTATGCTAAGCTGGCGCGATTTAAAACCATGCACACATCAAATGCTTTATCCCAGTCTTTGAAAACGCACAAGTTAAGAATTTTCATATAAATATAAGTATTTCACGATTTCTAAGAGTCACAGTCAAACACGAGACGAGGCGCACGCGCAGTGACGGAGGCACAGATCTGCCTTACTTAGCGGTGTAATTTGCTCCCCCGCGTGGTGAAGTAGATTATGACAAGCTCGCCCTAAGTAAACTCATGTGTTCACTGTGTTGTCGGTTATATCCCGCGGCACGCCCCGCGCTCCCGCGCAGATTGGAAAAAACTGCGCGCGAGGCGCCTTCCCGCACATTTTCCGCGTTGGCAGTGTGTTGTGATCGTGTAAATTGAGATACTCGCATTCAATGATAAAATCTGCCATCCCGCGCTATGCGACGGAGCGCGTTGCAGTGGGTGGAGCGCCTAAAACAACGCCGTCAGATAACTAACTTTGATATCATTCATTCCGTTACCAGGACGAAATCAGGACGATCAAACGTGTTTTAACGAAATGTGCTATTATTTTTGCAAACATATGTTCCTAACTGAAACCACGGTCTTCCTTTTACGTCACATTGGTAGCTTCAATCCGGTTAGTATCTTAAGACCATTCCAATCACTTTTAGTGTGATATTGTCGCTGATAGAAGACTATATTCTCTGTTTGTCCAGGAGAGTTTAAGTGAAAGCTGACATTTTGTCCACTACAAAGCAGACGTAGGTTAAAAGGGTGTCATACTACGGATGAAGTTCTACTATTAGCAACAAATTACAACAGTACAAGAGCTTGAGAGGAGAAGCTTTAGCAATCCTTTCCTTCACTTGGAGATTACTGTACATGCACAAATTTAATCTAGCGGTCTTTTTACGTGCGATAGTTCGGTCGCGTGGACACCTCTTCATCGCGTCTTTACCAACTCTTAGTGGGTTGACCGGTCCTGTACCTCACTTAATTAGAGGATCAATAAGATTGCTTAACAGTTCTGGTCACTGATCGCGGCCTGTATGACTGGAGGAGGCACTGCTCTGGGAGAAGCGTTGTTGCGACAATTTTGTTGCAGTCCATGTGAAGGGCACGCCCCAATGTGCAGAGAGTTCCTCTTGAGGAGTAGGTTCGGGAGAGTCATGGCGCCTCACCTTTCGCATCAGTGCAGGTCCTCACTAACATGTGTTCGGGAGGCACCTGCATACGAACGAGTGGGAGGTGGCACCCAGGTTGTCACCCTGTGCAGACAGGCCGGAGAACATGATGGAACACACACGGTTGAGGTGATGCCTGTTGGTAGGAGTACTGCCGTTCTTTATGCGGTAATATTGTGCGGCGATTTCCCGCCCAGTCCACGCTATATTTCCGAGTGAAAGGAGGGTGGGATGCTTTCGCCTCCTTCAGCGGAAGCAGTCATCAGCTAGAGAAGGAGGCGGCCGAGCGATTTCGTAACCTCAAACCTCAGAACGCAGGGTGAACGTAAGAAACACCCAGGGGCGCTGGGTGTCGCATGCCAACTGCCGTAGGTCACTTGATGATTCCCAACCAAAAAATGAAGTTATAATTAGCTCCTATAGTCCACTGCCGTTCCTTTTCTGCGTCAAATCTTGAGAAAGCCCCCATAAATATTGGCCTTGTGTGCAAATTCCGTGTGTGAAAGGTGGACGATGCAAAATTGCCGCATAACATTTGAATATGGTGAGGTGACTCACATCATCATCCACTTAGGATTTTCATAACCATATTGGTGTGACTTGCAGTCTAACCGAATTATGGACCGTGACAGTCAACGAGCAAACCGTGTTACTCTATAGTAGACTGTTTGACAAGCTTTTTAGCTTCTGATGAGTCCGCAGCGGGCGGCGGAAGATGTTGAGATGGCGGCTTTGGTCAGACTATGGGTATTTGTTTTCCGTGGTTCCACCGGATAAAGTGACTTTCTGTTTTATAATAACTTTCTAAGTCAGTTGATAAGATTAAAAAATTCTACAAAGACACGACTTACTTCTATATGTAAGTAAATGTCAACATCCACAACGCAATCTCGGTTGGTAGTCCATAAGTCTGTCAGTTTCCGCAGCGTCCTCAACTTTCTTGCAATATTTTATTTTAAAAAAAAATACTCCTGTGGGGTAAATGCATGTAAGTATCTATAGTATTTGCCAGTTCTGTTAGCCGCCCACTGCAGACGAAGTCGCGGCAGCAGCTAGTTTGAATATTTTACAAACGGGGTTTATTTATAAACGTTTGTAGTTTTTAAATATTTTGTTTGTAAGATACATAATCATATACTGTGTACGAAATGTTTCCTCGCCTATTGTTTTATGAACATGAAAGATTTTTGTATGGTTTTAGTTTATTGTAAGAAACGTCTAAAAAGATTAAACCTGGGATTAAGACAGTTTCTTTTTATTTAAGTAAACCGGGTCAACTTTTAATTTTAAACTTATTATTATTTGCTAAAAAATAACTATTTTTGTTTTAACTATTATTAATTGAATTTTAGTAAGTAAGACACAGCACATCACAGTACCACAATTCTGTCAAATTTTTGTAATAGATTTCAACCTTATCACAAATGGCGGAGGCGAAATTTCGATTGGTACAAAATTTGACAGATTCGTATTACGTTGACCTGCTTTGTCGTCTTGTACCTAATTATTAGTTACATAATAGGACACCTATGGGTGTTTACAGCAACTGCACTGAAATAATATAATTTAATTCTACGTGTAATTTTAACAATATTTCCGTACAAAGAGCTTCTATGCACGAACGTTCTTAAAAAACTACCCGCAGTAAATCACATACCTTTACTGCGGCGTCGCCACTAAATCATGTTCCTCTCTCTTCGTAATAACTGCTAGAATTAAGCCGGCGACAGTTATAGTCACTCAAGATTTTATTCTCAAAGTTTCTATAATAGGATTTCAAGAATAAAAATGAACGGGTTGAAGGGATATTCGTTGTCAATTTTGTTGTGTTACGAGTTTGATTGTTTAAAGGAAATGTGTTAGGATGATAAGTTTGTATTTAAAGAGGAATGTATTTTTATTTTGAGTTAATTTCTGTTTAAAAAAAAATCTTCGAAAAAGTGTATCTATAATCCTCAAATTACCGGTACTTGGCCAAAATCGAACGGCAAACAAAACATGCTAAAATCTCAATTTACAGCATTCCGAATCCAAATATAAAACAAAAACAACAGCTTCACAAAATTCCATATTAAAATAACATTCTAGAGAACAATTCAAACCAAGGCTTTAACGGAAAACAATTAAGTACGTACATACAGTAATTGTATGCTTTTGAACATTGGAATGCAGATTAGGTTAATTCATATGATTTGCATACAAGAAAGGTCGAGGGGTCACTGCGCCGCTAAGTGAACTACAAAATGCATCATTGTTGTACACGACTTAGAGATAATGAGGTTAGTGCAGTATTGTAACTCTGTTGGCAGCTGGTATTTAGTTTGACCTTTATATGGTCAGGAGAAATTTTAATGAATTGAATAATTAAATTGAAACAATAAATAGTAACGTTTTATTTTGCAATATTCTTTACGTCAGTATTATCCGTTCTCACTTAAAGAATAGTTAAATTAAATTAATTTTGAAATTGATTCAATCGTGTATGGTAGACGGTAGGGTCGAAAAATACGAAAAATAACGGGGTATACCATACTAACTGTTCCCATTCAGTTTCACTCCCCCCCATAAAAGGATTTCTTCCGTACACCGGATAAAATATAACCTGTGCCCTCGGGGAAAGTGTAGCTTTCCCAAACATGAGAGGATTTTTCAAATCGATTCAATAATTTCGGAGCTTTAGGGCTTTTGAGAAAAGTTTTTTTACTTTTTGTTAACAAGTAAAAAAACTTTTTCTCATAATTTAACCTTTAAAATACGCCTATTAAAACCTGTAAAAATAAAAGGTTTACCTGTAAGTATGTGTGATAAAATTCCATTAATCTCCATTATTGAACCTTCACGACCACTAATTGCCTTCATACCATCTTCACTAAATTTTACCATCAACTAATAAGACATTTATTCCAGTCACCATAAGACAGAGACACACTTAAGATTTATAGTTCAATACGAACAATTCTGGTTGCTTCCCTCATTCTAACTTCAAGCTTTAAGGAAGCCCAACAATAACTGCTAGACAGCTTGATCCTACCGGCAGAAATTTAGTAGCAAATACAACTAGCTTATTCACGTGGGTTCCATTTATTGTCCGCCCATGTGGTCCTGTGGAAACTATTTTTGAGCTTGGATAAAAAGTTACCGGACTTAACAATAAAAAAATATCTAGAGTTTCGTTTACCTAAAACCAAATTCAAACTTTAAATTAATTTGACATAGTTTGCATAATAGTATAATAGTATCATTGTATATAATAGGTAATCGTAAAGTACTCAGAACACGGGAGTAGAATGGACGTATCGAATCGAGTATCATTACTTCATGCATAACTACTTACCGAATTTTACGCAAATGGTAAGTCGATTTACCGAGACAAAGCGATCACATACATAAAATAACATAACGGAACCTTGTAATGATATGCACACTTTAGTTTTTGCCTCGGTTCTGGCCTTACGATACGCGAGCCTACCCACAAATCTACTTGATATATATAACATGCCATAGATTTCTTTTATTCCCATGTCAAAATAATCCTCATCAATTTATTTAAATTACCACGAAAACATACAAACACACACAAACACACTGGCATTTATAATAAGTTAGTATAGTATGCGCTGCGCCGCTGTAGCTTCATCTCTGAACAGTAGGGAGCTGTAGGAAGTGTCAGTGGACAACTCAGGTTCCATTAGGAGGCTGAAGTTTGTTTGTGTTTTCACTGCTTGGAAAAAACGGAATAATTATTATTATATCTAAGGTTTGAACTTCCTTGTTTATGGGTGTTATAGTATGCTGTTTTGTTTTGCTATGTATAATAAGTATTTTTGATGTTGGTTTGCCAAGAAAAACTATAAATGTATTACTTTACTATTTTCTATAAGTAATATAAAAGTCAAAGTCCTGGCTCACTTAACCGCAGGGCCCAAAACCGTGAACTTATAAAGCTGAAATTTTGCACAGAGGTTCATTTTAAAAACTTTCCAACGCTGGGATAGAAAAGGATTTCCCGAAATTTCCACGGGAACGGGAAAATAACGGGATTGTAATTTTTACGCGAACGAAGTCGTGCAGAAAGACAAGTATAACATAAAAGGATTCGGTTTTTTAGCATTTTAAACATGTTTAAGAGTCAGAGTAAACTTTGGATCTTAATACACATGGAGTTCCACATAATCACTAGATAGTATATACCTACAAAATAGTGCCTACGCATATTTACAACTGTGTAGTGTAGTTTGTTTAAGGTCTTGATAAGAGA
>NWSH02000050.1:14472827-14502974 GCA_002382865.2 Heliothis virescens
TTCCTTTTACGTCACATTGGTAGCTTCAATCCGGTTAGTATCTTAAGACCATTCCAATCACTTTAAGTGTGATATTGTCGCTGATAGAAGACTATATTCTCTGTTTGTCCAGGAGAGTTTAAGTGAAAGCTGACAATTTGTCCACTACAAAGCAGACGATTTAGGTTAAAAGGGTGTCATACTACGGATGAAGTTCTACTATTAGCAACGTATTACAACAGCACAAGAGCTGGAGAGCTTAGCAATCCTTCCTTCACTGGAGATCTACTGTACATGCACAAATTTAATCTAGACGTCTTTTGTTACGTGCGATAGTTCGGTCGCGTGGACCTCTTCATCGCGTCTTTACCAACTCTTAGTGGTTGACACGGTCCTGTACCTCACTTAATTAGAGGATCAATAAGATTGCTTAAACCAGTTCTGGTCACTGATCGCGCCTGTATGACTGGAGGAGGCACTGCTCTGGGAGAAGCTGTTGTTGCGACAATTTGTTGCAGTCCAGTGAAGGGCACGCCCCAATAGTGGCAGAGAGTTTCCTCTTTGAGGAGTGGTTCGGGAAGAGTCATGGCGCCCTCACCTTTCGCATCATGCAGGTCCTCACTAGACATGTGTTCGGGAGGCACCTGCATCGAACGAGTGGGAGGTGGCACCCAGGTGTCACCACTGTGCAGACAGGCCGGAGAACATGATGGAACACACGGTTGAGGTGTGCCCTGCTTGGTAGGAGTACTGCCGTTTCTTTATGCCGGTAATTGTGGCGGCGATTTTCCGCGCCCAGTCCACGCTATATTCCGGAGTGAAAGGGAGTGGGATGCTTTCGCCTCCTTCAGCGAAGCAGTCATGCTAGAGAAGGAGGCGGCCGAGCGATTTCGTACCTCAAACCTCAGACGCAGAGGTGAACGTAGAAGACACCAGGGGCGCTGGGTGTCGAATGCCAACTGCCGTAGGTCACTTGATGATTTCCCACCAAAAATGAAGTTATAATTAAGCTCCTATAGTCCACTGCCGTTCCTTTTCTGCGTCAAATCTTGAGAAGCCACCTAAATATTGGCCTATGTTGTGCAATATTCCGTGTGTGATAGGTGGACGATGCAAAAATTGCCGCATACATTTGAAATTATACGCCCATGCTCTTATCATCATCCACTTAGGATTTTCATAACCATATTGGTGTTGACTTGCAGTCTAACCGAAATTATGTGACCGTCACAGTCACCTGTTTGACAGACTTTTTAGCTTCTGATGAGTCGCAGCGGCGGCGGAAGATGTTGAGATGGCGGCTTTGGTCAGACTATGGTATTTGTTTCCCGTGGTTCCACCCGGATAAAGTGACTTTCTGTTTTTANCGAATGCCAACTGCCGTAGGTCACTTGATGATTTCCCACCAAAAATGAAGTTATAATTAAGCTCCTATAGTCCACTGCCGTTCCTTTTCTGCGTCAAATCTTGAGAAGCCACCTAAATATTGGCCTATGTTGTGCAATATTCCGTGTGTGATAGGTGGACGATGCAAAAATTGCCGCATACATTTGAAATTGAGGTGAGGTGACCTCACATCATCATCCACTTAGGATTTTCATAACCATATTGGTGTTGACTTGCAGTCTAACCGAAATTATGTGACCGTGACAGTCACCTGAGCACCGTGTTACTCTATAGTAAGACTGTTTGACAGACTTTTTAGCTTCTGATGAGTCGCAGCGGCGGCGGAAGATGTTGAGATGGCGGCTTTGGTCAGACTATGGTATTTGTTTCCCGTGGTTCCACCCGGATAAAGTGACTTTCTGTTTTTATAATAACTTTCTAAGTCAGTTGATAAGATTAAAAATTCCTACAAAGACACGAACTTTACTTCTATATGTTATAGATAAATGGTCATACATCCACAACGCAATCTCGGTTGGTCAGTCCATAAGTCTGTCAGTTATCCGCTAGCTCCTCAATTTCTTGCATATTTTTATTAAAAAAAAATACTCCTGTGGTAAATGCATGTAAGTATCTATAGTATTTTGCCAGTTCTGTACCGCCCACGCAGACGAAGTCGCGGGCAGCAGCTAGTTTTGAAATATTTTACAAACGGGGTTTATTTATTAACGTTTGTAGTTTTTAAATATTTTGTTTGTAGATACTATATCCATATACTGTGTACGGAAATGTTTCCTCTCCTATGTTTTATGAACATGAAAGATTTTTTGTATGGTTTTAGTTATTGTAAGCAAACGTCTAAAAGATTAAGAACTGGGATTAAGACAGGTTTCTTTTTTATTTAAGTAAACCGGGTCAACTTAATTTTAACTCTATTATTATTTGCTAAAAAATAACTATTTTGTTTTAACTATTATTATTGAATTTTAGTAAGTACAGACGACAGCACATCAAGTTACCACAATCTGTCAAATTTTTGTAATAGATTTTCAACCTTATCACAATGGCGGGAGGCTAATATTCGATTGGTAAAATTTGACAGATTCGTATACGTTGACCTGCTGTCGTCTGTACCTAATTATTAGTTACATTAATAGGTACACCTATGGGTGTTTTACAGCAAACTGCACTAATAATATAATTTAATTCCTACGTGTAATTTTCACAAATATTTCCGTACAAAGAGCTTTCTATGCACGACGTCCTTAAAACCATACCCGCAGCTAAATCACATACCTTTTACTGCGGCGTCGCTCACTAAATCATGTTCCTCTCTCTCGTAATAACTGCTAGAATTAATGCCGCAGACAGTTATAGTACTCAATGATTTATATTTCCTCAAGTTTCTATAGGATTTCAAGAATAAAATGAACGGTTTGAAGGATATTGTTGTCTTTTTGTTTGTGTTAGAGTTTGATTTTTAAAGGAAATGTGATTAGGATGATAAAGTTTTGTATTTAAAGAGGAATGTATTTTTATTTTGAGTTTAATTTCTTGTTAAAAGAAAATTCTCGAAAAAGTGTATCTATAATCCTCAAATTACCGGTACTGGCCAAAATCGAACGCAAAACAAAACATCTAAAATTCCAATTCACAGCATTCCGAATTCAAATATAAAACAAAACAACAGCTCACAAAATTCCATATTTAAAATAACATTCTAGAACAATTCAAACAAGCTTTAACGGGAAAACAATTAAGTACGTACATACAGTAATTGTATGCTTTGAACATTGTGAATGCAGATTAGGCTTAATTCATATGATTTGCATACAAGAAAGGGTCGAGGGGTCACTGCGGCCGCTAAGTGAACTACAAGATGCATCATTGTGTACACGACCTTAGAGATAATGAGGTATGCAGTATTGTAGCTCTTGTTGGCAGCTGGTATTTAGGTTTGACCTTTATATGGTCAGGAGAAATTTTAATGAATTGAAATTAAATTGAAACAATAAATAGTACGGTTTATTTTGCAATATTACTTTACGTCAGTATTTCCGTTCTCACTTTTTAAAGAATAGTTAAATTAAATTATATTTGAAATTGATTCAATCGTGTATGTAGACGTAGGTCGAAATTACGAAAAATACGGGTATACCATACTAACTGTCCCATTCAGTTTCACTCGCACCCCATAAGGAACTTCTTCCCGTACCCGGATAAAATATAACCTGTGCCACTCGGGGAAAGTGTAGCTTTCCAAACATGAGAGAATTTTTCAAATCGATTCAATAATTTCGGAGCTTTTAGGGCTTTTGAGAAAAAGTTTTTTTACTTGTTTGTTTAACAAGTAAAAAAACTTTTTCTCATAATTTAACTTTAAAATACGCCTAATTAAACTGATAAAATAAAAGTTTTACCTGTAGTATTGTGATAAAATTCCATTAATCCAATTATTGAAACCTTCACACCACTAATTTGCCTTCATACCATCTTCACTAAATTTTCACCATAAACTAATAAGACATTTATTCAGTCACCATAAGACAGAGACAACACTTAAGATTTATAGCTTCAATACGAACAATTCTGGTTGCTCCCTCATTTAACTTCAAGCTTTAAGGAAGCCCACAATAACTGCTAGACAGCTATGACTCCTACGCAGAATTTAGTAGCAAATACAACTAGCTTATTCACGTGGTTCCATTTACTGGTCCCCATGTGGTCCTGTGGAAACTATTTTTGAGCTTGGATAAAAAGTACCGACTACAATAAAAAATAAAATCTAGAGTTTCGTTTACCTTAAAACCAAATTCAACTTAAATTAATTGACTAGTTTCATAATAGTATAATAGGTATATATGTATATAATAGGTAATCGATAAAGTACTCTAGACTACGGGATAAGAATGGACGTATCGAATCGAGTATCATTTACTTCATGCATAACTACTTACCGAATTTTACGCAAATGGCTAAGTCGATTTACCGAGAAAAGCGTCACATAAAATCAAATAAACGAACCTTGTCAATGATATGACACTTTAAGTTTTTGCCTCGGTTCTGCCCTTAGAATCCGAGCTCCCAAAATCTAACTTGATATAATAACATGCCATAGATTTTCTTTTATATCCATGTCAAAATAATCCTCATCAATTTATTTAAATTACCACGAAAACATACAAACACACACAAACACACTGGCATTTATAATAAGTTAGTATAGTATGCGCGTGCGCCGCTGTAGCTCATCTCTGAACAGTAGGGAGCTGTAGGAAGCTGTCAGTGGAACAACTCAGGTTCCATTAGGAGGCTGAAGTTTGTTTTGTGTTTCACTGCTTGGAAATAAACGGAATAATTATTTATTATATCTAGGTTTGAACTTCCTTGTTTATGGGTGTTATAGTATGCTGTTTTGTTTTGCTATGTATAATAAGTATTTTTGAGTTGGTTTGCAAGAAAACTATATGTATACTTTACTATTTCTATAAGTACATATAAAAGTCAAAGTCCTGGCTCATTAACGCAGGGCCCAAAACCGTGAACTTATAAAGCTGAAATTTTGCACAGAGGTTCATTTTAAAACTTTCACGCTGGATAAGAAAGGATTTCCCGAAATTTCCACGGGAACGGGAAAAAACGGGATTGTAAGTTTTACGCGAACGAAGTCGCTGGCAGAAGACAGTATAACATAAAAGGATTCGGTTTTTTAGCAATTTAAACATGTTTAAAGTCAGAGTAAACTTTGATCTTAATCACATGGAGTTCACATAATCACTGAGTATACCTACAAAATAGTGCCTACTGCATATTTACAGACTTTGTAGTTGTAGTTGTTTAAGTCTTGATTAAGAGATGACTTATCTTTATTTATTTCTGTTTCAGGTACTGCCTGTCTTGTCAAACGGTCAAGTCAAGGAGCCATCGTAACTAACACGTAAAGTGTTTAGAAACCAGCCGTAATTGGTTTGAATGATTGAATTAAGATAAGGCTTTTTGGAAACTACCCTTATTACTGAGATCCTTGCTTAAAAATCAGAGGTACCAAATTCTTGATTAAAAAAGGGACACACTTTCTGACTTCGACGCTTCTAAGTACAGATTTCTGCAATCGATTTTCAACCTTATCACAATAGTATAAGGTGTAATATTCGATTGGTAAAATTTGATAGATTGGGATACCTTGACCTGTTGTCGTCTGTACTACTGACACCATGCTTTCAACAATTTTCGGGTTAATCAACAACCAATTTCCTTTGCCTGTTCTTTCATCAAAACCCTAACATTTTCTGCAACAGACAGACAAATATATTTTAGTTGTATGTTAGTCGTGCTTCAAGTTGGCAATATATCCCATCGGCGCGGTTAGTTCATGGCAACATGACAGGTGGCGCTACCAGCGTACAGTCGCGAATATTATGGGGAACTTTAATTTATTGTTCACGTTTCAATTTTGAATGCTTCCTACACGTTTGTTATTTGAATTAAATGTTGTTTATTGTATTTCATTTCGTTTAAAATGTGATGAGTATTTTTGTTTTTAAACTTTCGCGACTTGTACAGTACATACACATATTTTAGACAACAAACGGGTCTTACTCGCAAGGAAATTATTACCGTGGTCTCGGGTAGACTGTCTACCTGTGACCACGGTCGGTGCAATTCAGCCGAAACGTCGGGAGAAAAGAGGTATCGTAAACCTTTATAATTTCATCGCTAGTAAGACCCGTTTGCTGTCTAAAATATGAGTATTTTTTTAGTAGGTATACAGTTATTGATATCTGAATTTTGGAATCAATTTGTTCTAATGTTACAGCGCTTTCACGCTACTGAATTTTCCACTCGGTTTTTCCGCGCGATAACGCTCGAATCATACGGGCGTTTGTCGTGCGTATACAAGCGCAATGATTTGTAGGCTTCGGTCTTATGGTAGTCAATTCCTGCAGACAGCCAGTTACATATAGCTATAGGTTTATTTTCAGATTGTTCGAAAAAATCTTCCAGTTTTCGATCCCCATAAATATAATTTAAATTTATATCTAGCCATGCACCTTAATCACAGCTCAAGACTAAACCAGCCATTTTCTATTACAGCAATGCATTTCAATCGCAACGCAGTTAACTAATAGCTACCGGTGTTACGCATTGCTCCTCACGTACCAAATCGTTCAATGTTCCCAGTTTATCCGCGCGCTCCCATTGGCCGAGCAGATTCTCTAATAGGTGCACCCACCACTACCGTGCTACCAGGCAATTTGATTTAGCGGCGTCCGAGTTAACAGTTCGTTTGAAGTAGACGGGGACTTTAATTACTTAGAAGAAAAGTTACATGAATGCGTTGTAGTATAATATAAGAGGGACGTTTGAAAGTTTACCTGATAAATGAAATTAGCACAGCTAGATAAGCAACGAAAGTTTTCTAGGTGTGAGTACTCTAACACCTAGAAAACTTTCGGGGGTTAAAAATTGAAGTGACTAAAATATAAGACAGACAGCGCAACTTCAAACTTCGCACAGGAAAGCAATCCTTCATCAAGAAAATTCCAAACCAGATCTTTATCTACAAACCATGATAGGATATTGCAATTCATATAACTTTAATCAATTCAATTACTACAACGCTTTTCGAGAACATAAACCTGAAACCGCTAGCTATAAACACGGATTTGGTATTACAAGACGCGTTCTAATTTCCTTATGATATATTACGGCCTGGAAACTATGATAGTTTACAAGTAATATACACTGAATACAGGATATGTCTGGCTGTAAAACAGTAGCGAATAACAATTATTCCGATATAAACGACGATCGCAATCAATTTTCCGGGCCGGCTAATTGCTGTGCCTCTGTTACGCATTGCCAATGTAAAGAAAAGGGCAGAAGGTATAATGGGAATCCATTTTATTGCGACATTTAATAACTTGTCTATCTGTCAGGTTGGTTACTAGCGATGTACAGACAATGCCTTATGTCAAAATTAAATCTCTAGTAAGCAAATAACAGATAGATGAGTCCTAATTGGGAACATAGAAGAAATTACAATGAAATTTATGAAACTTATAGGTAATTAAAGATTGACAGGCTCAGAAGTTAAGTGAAAAGCGCAGTTGCAGTTGTTGTTCGTCGATTAAATGCAATAGAAAAATGTTTTTTTACTAACCATGTCAATTATTCTATTTTAAATACTAGTGGGGAAAATATACGTATACGCAGTCGGATTGAGAACCTCGAATCTTTTTTCTGAAGTCGATTACTTAATAATAGAAAAAGAGTCGAGCAACTTTATCTAAAGTGCCAAAAAGTTTGAAAGAAATATGACTGATCTAATGCTCAGCTTGTAGCTATTTTTTTTTCTTTACGGGTGTAAAATCAGTAATAAAGAACTCCACAAATTTTGATATATCTTTGTACAATCATTTAGAACTTCTGAATGGATCTGTCACATGTATTATTCCCAGCATCCAGTCGGATCACGCACGCCATGAGATAAACACATAAACATCTCTGTAGGTATGTTTATAGGTGAGTAAGTAAGTTATAAGGGGTGGGTAATTAACGTGAGAATGGGGAGAGATATATTTATGGTACTAATTCGTGAGAGCAAGTACATGCTACCCTTAAGTATAAGGAAATTCTTTCTAACCAAAAATTTTGAGTTCGAAATTTCGACTTCTGTTTNTCATCGCTAGTAAGACCCGTTTGCTGTCTAAAATATGAGTATTTTTTTAGTAGGTATACAGTTATTGATATCTGAATTTTGGAATCAATTTGTTCTAATGTTACAGCGCTTTCACGCTACTGAATTTTCCACTCGGTTTTTCCGCGCGATAACGCTCGAATC
Source organism: Heliothis virescens (assembly GCA_002382865.2). Lineage (NCBI taxonomy): Eukaryota > Metazoa > Arthropoda > Insecta > Lepidoptera > Noctuidae > Heliothis > Heliothis virescens. The sequence continues at coordinate 14,481,037 of NWSH02000050.1, forward strand.
ATACGGGCGTTTGTCGTGCGTATACAAGCGCAATGATTTGTAGGCTTCGGTCTTATGGTAGTCAATTCCTGCAGACAGCCAGTTACATATAGCTATAGGTTTATTTTCAGATTGTTCGAAAAAATCTTCCAGTTTTCGATCCCCATAAATATAATTTAAATTTATATCTAGCCATGCACCTTAATCACAGCTCAAGACTAAACCAGCCATTTTCTATTACAGCAATGCATTTCAATCGCAACGCAGTTAACTAATAGCTACCGGTGTTACGCATTGCTCCTCACGTACCAAATCGTTCAATGTTCCCAGTTTATCCGCGCGCTCCCATTGGCCGAGCAGATTCTCTAATAGGTGCACCCACCACTACCGTGCTACCAGGCAATTTGATTTAGCGGCGTCCGAGTTAACAGTTCGTTTGAAGTAGACGGGGACTTTAATTACTTAGAAGAAAAGTTACATGAATGCGTTGTAGTATAATATAAGAGGGACGTTTGAAAGTTTACCTGATAAATGAAATTAGCACAGCTAGATAAGCAACGAAAGTTTTCTAGGTGTGAGTACTCTAACACCTAGAAAACTTTCGGGGGTTAAAAATTGAAGTGACTAAAATATAAGACAGACAGCGCAACTTCAAACTTCGCACAGGAAAGCAATCCTTCATCAAGAAAATTCCAAACCAGATCTTTATCTACAAACCATGATAGGATATTGCAATTCATATAACTTTAATCAATTCAATTACTACAACGCTTTTCGAGAACATAAACCTGAAACCGCTAGCTATAAACACGGATTTGGTATTACAAGACGCGTTCTAATTTCCTTATGATATATTACGGCCTGGAAACTATGATAGTTTACAAGTAATATACACTGAATACAGGATATGTCTGGCTGTAAAACAGTAGCGAATAACAATTATTCCGATATAAACGACGATCGCAATCAATTTTCCGGGCCGGCTAATTGCTGTGCCTCTGTTACGCATTGCCAATGTAAAGAAAAGGGCAGAAGGTATAATGGGAATCCATTTTATTGCGACATTTAATAACTTGTCTATCTGTCAGGTTGGTTACTAGCGATGTACAGACAATGCCTTATGTCAAAATTAAATCTCTAGTAAGCAAATAACAGATAGATGAGTCCTAATTGGGAACATAGAAGAAATTACAATGAAATTTATGAAACTTATAGGTAATTAAAGATTGACAGGCTCAGAAGTTAAGTGAAAAGCGCAGTTGCAGTTGTTGTTCGTCGATTAAATGCAATAGAAAAATGTTTTTTTACTAACCATGTCAATTATTCTATTTTAAATACTAGTGGGGAAAATATACGTATACGCAGTCGGATTGAGAACCTCGAATCTTTTTTCTGAAGTCGATTACTTAATAATAGAAAAAGAGTCGAGCAACTTTATCTAAAGTGCCAAAAAGTTTGAAAGAAATATGACTGATCTAATGCTCAGCTTGTAGCTATTTTTTTTTCTTTACGGGTGTAAAATCAGTAATAAAGAACTCCACAAATTTTGATATATCTTTGTACAATCATTTAGAACTTCTGAATGGATCTGTCACATGTATTATTCCCAGCATCCAGTCGGATCACGCACGCCATGAGATAAACACATAAACATCTCTGTAGGTATGTTTATAGGTGAGTAAGTAAGTTATAAGGGGTGGGTAATTAACGTGAGAATGGGGAGAGATATATTTATGGTACTAATTCGTGAGAGCAAGTACATGCTACCCTTAAGTATAAGGAAATTCTTTCTAACCAAAAATTTTGAGTTCGAAATTTCGACTTCTGTTTACGAGGCCTCGGGTACAACACCCGGTCGGGCCGAAATCACTGTCAGTTTTAGAAATTTTCACAAGCTCGGAGTCTGGACATTGGGTGATTGACAAACCCGTGTATCGGAGAGCACGTCAATGTCGGTGCCACGCCGGATTGCCGACCCATCGGTCTATAGGAGTGTGAGATTAAGGAGTGCACCTGTGTCTGCGCAAATGCTTGTGGCCTGACATGTCCTGAGCCCCTGGCTCATCTCCTTATATGAGAACAGTCACCGTGGCCAACAGGATAATAAAGGCCCATTTACACATTGCGATTTCATTGCCCGTTGCTTGCCATTTTATTGCATTAATATTTGACAGGCGACAAATGGCAAGCAACGGGCAATTAAATCGCAATGTGTAAACGGGCCTTAAGTATTTAAACACAGACAAAAAGATGCCAAGTAAAACGTTTTATAATTTCACAAGTCACCAAATCATTAGCTACCAAAATACCCTAACAAAGCATAACAAAAACAATTAATAAATCAAGCCATTAGCCGGCCTATATAATAAATGTGTTATATAAAAAGCTAATTTAGTCGCATTAGGTCATTGTGGCGTGTTGGCTAATCGCGAGTCATTGCCCCCTCGTTAGGGCAGCCACCCTTAATTTTGTGGATTTATTTCTTAGGCTTATGTCATTATGTTTTGGCAATTAGACATATGAGATAATGGTTCAATAATAGCAGTACAAGTTCGTGGTTGAGTAACACTCTTTATGTCATCCGTATCCAGAAAGTCTGATCACCTATTTCTCCAAGGGGTATCGGATGGCCTGGGTAGCTGAGTTAGAAAGGTACTTACTCAGCTGTATCACCTGTAGCTGGTCCCGGCCCTAACATAGTTGGGATAAGGCTAGGCACATGATGACAAGCAACAGTCTTAAGATAAACTACTTTTGTAGAGACCGGTATATGGATGGGTCAACTGAGTCGATGTTTGATGTTCTACATGGCTCGGCATGCCGGGGCTTTAGGTCTTGAGTGGGAAGTAAAGTGCATCTGTCACATACAAAGTTTAAGCTCCTACAACTATTGATCCACGTAAACATAACACCAGATATTCCTCTTGAATGAAGTGTAACTAAAAAAAATCTTTATTGTGAATAGAATTCACCAAATAAAGATTTTTCAAGATAAGTAGGTGACAATTTTCTTAAAAATCGTCTACATTTCTAGAATTTACTATCTTTCAAAAGACGTGACAAAACAGTGTTTTGCTTTCACAACATTATTATTTAAGCCGAAATATTTTGGGCAAATCTGAAGAGTGGCAACCCTGTTTATGATACAGCGGGTAGGCACGCAAACTGCGTCAACCTGTATAATGTCATTATTTCTTGTGCATTAGTCGGGAAATTTATTAACACTTCAGCAATCGGCCAATATTGTAGATAACAGAACTGGAAAAATGATGACTGAACATTTTCTCAAGTGAATTTAAACTTTTTCTAGAGCCAAGGACGATATTTTTAGTATATCACGCTATGCAAGGAATAATATTTTACTTTATTTAAAACGATATTCCTCCGGCTAAATTGCATGACACAAACCATTTTGTTATGTTTAAAATCGAATGTCAAACCACATAATTATTACACACAAATAAAATAAATACACCTAACAATAGAAATCTAGTAAAATATCAACTGAAAATAATGTATTCTGTCTGAAATGTGACCAAAACATCGAAGAGTATACCATCTCTGTCTCACGAAGAGACTTTACTAAGGAGCGAAAGAGAAAATATGTCGTTATTATGTCCTTAAAGGACCAAGAATGTTAGAGATAAAATCCGGTATGCAAGGGGTGTACCGGATTCCATTGTGAATCAAGCTCACATTCTAGACTATGACTAATGCATTTTATAGCTCTGAAAAATGTTTATTCCTTAGTCTCCATTTTATTTCATTTTCTTTGACCGGTAATCCGATTAAGTTGAAACATAGAACCGATATGCACTTTGTATTATAAATTGGATACTGAAAATATTGAAAGGAAAAATTTTCTGTATTGCTTTTTTTTTCCTTTTTATTTAATCGGATTTAATTTTACCTTGAAAGATGTAGTAATCTGTACTAATAATATAAAGCTAAAGAGATTGTTTGTTTGAACGCGCTTATCTCTGGAACTACTGGTCCGATTTGAAAAAATATTTCAGTGTTAGATAGCCAATTTATCGGTGAAGACTAGGCTACTTTTTATCTGGTTGCGCGGAGTGCTTTCCACATGTCGCGGGTGAAACCGCTGGCAGAAGCTAGTAAAACATTAAGCTGGTTTTACATCATGAGTAAGAAATAAATGCAATATGTTAATTAGATGGACTAAACATAAGAAACTCCTATTTAAACTGTACCTATACGAACTGAGAATCAAACCCGAGTTTATTACTATTTATTAATTAGTATAACTAAAGATACAGGTATATTCAGCAAGCATCCCTCTTAATTACTGTTCAAGTATCAGTTAATCAAATTAGCATATTAATATGTTACAATATTGATTCGCGATCGTATCTCGGGCGCCATTGTTGTAACAATTGTAATCTTCGACAAAACATAATGTTAGCTTATCTATACAAATATTATAAAGAGGAAAACTTTGTTTGTTTGGTTGTAATGAATAGGCTCAAAACTACTGGACCGATTTTAAAAATTCTTTCACCATTCGAAAGCTACATTATCCACAAGTAACATAGGCTATATTTTATCCGGGTACGGGCAGTAATTCCCACGGGATGCGAGTGAAACCGTGGGAAAACGGCTAGTTTGACATACAAATATAATTATAATTATTCAGATTTGTAGGACATTATCTTTCGTATCCGGTATTTAATTTTACTTTGCGACGTAAATATCAGATAGCCTTCTTGTTATGTAGGTCTGTTTATAGAGGTTGATGCATTGGTATGGTTGGCTGTTGTTCTGCGTGACGTGGGTTCGATTCCCGAACAAAGCAAGTATTTTAACACAGGGATAGGAATATGTGTTTTATGTATGTGTCAAACAATACTTGTTATAAAATGTTGAATTTACACTCCTCGTCAATTCATCGTCGATAATTCAGTAGAAGATTTTTATTATTTATGCTAAATTCGGTAATTCACTGAAAACATCAATGAAACAGGATACGTTAAATATGTCTAAATTTTCAAAAGCACCTTCTAATAAGTATCAACTACATGTCAGTGAAATTACTGAAAAAATATACTTTGATATTACGTTGAAAATAATTAATTTACAGTGTGGTGTACACTGTTTTCTGAAAATTCTGAAAATATGTTTTGTCATAACAAACGGCTTTTGTTACTATATTTAAATTACTTGTAAGTATTTACGTTGTAAAATTATCCAGTATTATCCATATGGATTAAGATATGAAAATTATAATTTACGTCATCAATTCATTCAAGCTTAGTTATTAAATGTGTAAGAATTATGTTATCAAAACACGTGGGCTATGTTATAAAAATAACTCGGGTAGCTAATATCCTTTATTAGATAAAATACATACGGAATGTACATACTTATTGGATTATGACGATATAATCCTCTATTTTCAATATTACTTTGTTACTGTTCAATGAGTTTTTACATCATTATAGGATATTGTATGCGCATTTAAATATATACGATTCGTAACGTATTTTTAGAACAATCATAATGGCGTCCTAGCCGATTACCGGCCACGGCGGCTGTTCAGCCAGCTGCGCAGGACATATTATAGTGCACAAGCATTTGCACAGACACAGGTGCACTCCCTATTCCCTCACTCTCATAACCCGATGGGACGGCAATCCGACACGACCGGAGCGAGATCAGGCGCAGGACCGATATTAACGTGCTCTCCGATGCACGGGTGAATCAATCACCAACTTCCAACTCAGGGTTGTTTTGTGAAAGTTTCTAAAACCCACAAAGCGATTTCAGCCCGACCCGGGAATAGAACCCGAGACCTCGTGCACAGCAGTCGGCTATGCGACCACTAGACCAACGAGGCAGTTACACAATCATATACTTAGCTTTTCCAAACTATAGTGGGGTCAGCTTCCAGTCTTTCGGGGTGCAGCGGAGTACCAGTGTTTTACATAGAGCGACTGCTTGTCTGAGCTACTCTCGATGCCCCTCGGTAAGCCTGGATAACAGACTATTGTCTACCCATAACGACTGCCAAACATGTACAAATGACAGCCGGGACCCACACACTCAACGTGGATGGTTTCTAAGTAAATGATGCTTTTAAAACGAAAAATAATGCCTTAAAACATTAACACCATACCTATAGCTAGTTCAAACACGGATGTCGGATGTCTTTGCTTGAAGATTATATTGGTCGTAGAAGAGTCCAGTCATTCTTTAACATAAAACTATACTATAAAATACGTTGGTACTATAAAATTTACGGCTTTATAAGCACCTGAAAGTCCTATTGTTTTCTTGGATTCGCTAAAGCAATTGTAGTATTACATTTCCTATAAAATTTATTGGAAGTTTATATTTCCTGAGACAGTATAAATTCGCATCTATAGTGTCAAGTAACAATATTTTAAATATTACTGAGAAATCCGTTTTCCATACAAAAAAAATCACTGAAAAATTTCCAAACATTTTCCGCCCATTAAACTTCTGGAAATCACAACCGGTTACACAAATTAACTCACTCACCGCCCACGGGCAAACTCACACAGTCACAAGGGCTCACACACACATACGTACGTACAGTCAGTAGACATCAGTCCGGCCCACACTGAAAGCGTTAATTCGCGGCGCGAGGGCGCGACAGCCAGCGACGAGAAATTGTCGCCAAATTGTCGTTTCCTGAACACTGATTGCATCGCTCGCTCCCCGCTTCCGTCCCGCTGTTTGCTTATGATGGAGAATTAGATTTTTTAGTAGCAACACAATTGATTCTCGCCCACGCTTTTTGTTCTGTTATTGGTTTTGACTTAGTTTTATTTCAATGGTTGATTAAGCTGTTATTGGGAATGGAATTTTGGGTAAATGTTTTTCGAAAGTTACTTTTATTTTTTGAGTTAATTATAGTTGATGTAGATTTTTTATACATTTCAAGTTGGTAATTTAAAAAACTTTGTCGATAATTTCCTCAATTAATATCTTCTTATTCGATAGCGTTCACTCTCTAAATTCAGCTATCAGCTATTACTTGTTAGTAAAAGTCTGTTATTGTTTCAATTCTAAATGTATTTCTGTTTTTCTTTAATAAAAGATACTTGTACATTTGACAACCAATATTCCACATTTATTTTTAACCCAAAGAACTTCTAAAAAGAACCACTTCACAACGAAGATCTCCAAAAGGTTACCATTCATTGCACCTATCGTACCTCCATCAGATCTTATAAGAGTTAAGAATTTCCACAAAGTTACAAGGGTGCTCCAGATTTAGAGTGATTCTCAGATTCTCCTTAGTGATTCTCATTCTCTTAGAGTGATTCTCATAATTTTGGTATCTGTCTCCGTCAAGATAAAGTGCTCCTCAAGTCGAAAAGTGCTCCTTCCACAATATTTTACACCATGAGCGAACACTTTCAATTTTCTTCAGAATAAGATTCGATTGAATCAAAGTCAAATGTTATTATTTCAAACTAGCTGACCAGGTAAACTTCGTATAACTTACCTTTAATTTTTTTTTTATAATCATATTTTCTCATCGTTTAAACCTTCCCTCGATCTGTACAAACATTTTAAAACCAAAATAAGCCCGATCGGTCCAGCCATTCTTGAGTTTTAGTGAGACTAACGAACAGCTTTTCATTTTTATATATAAGAGAAGAAGATACGCCTTTGCAGGCTCCTATGAAACGTCACACTAGTTACACGGTTCCAAAAAGTTGGTCTCATGGAGAAGAGCCGGCAAGAAACTCCATAGACAGTCTTTTAAAAAGTAGTATGTTTACAAACATATAATAATGAATGGAAACGTCACCTCTGGTTATTTTAATTAGAAACTGCTAATGATGGCCTCCTAGCCGATTATCGGCCACGGCGGCTGTTCTCATATAAGGAGATCAGCCAGCTGCGCAGGACATATTATAGTGCACAAGCATTTGCGCAGACACAGGTGCACTCCCTATTCCCTCACTCTCATAACCCGATGGGACGGCAATCCGACACGACCGGAGAGAGATCAGGCGCAGGACCGACATTAACGTGCTCTCCGATGCACGGGTGTATCAATCACCAACTTCCAACTCCGGGCTGCTTTGTGAAAGTTTCTAAAACCCACAAAGCGATTTCGGCCCGTCCCGGGAATCGAACCCGAGACCTCGTGATCAGCAGTCGGCTATGCGACAACTAGACCAACGAGGCAGAATAACTACGTAATAAGAAAACTGCTAATAATTACGTCGGATTCAGAACACGTCGATGTTCAATTGTTTTTGGTGAAGCTAAATGGTAATGAAGTTTGGAATTACTATTTTGTAGAATAAACCTAATGATAACATAGTTAAAGTGTCAGATACAAATGTGTTTGTGAATTAGGAATAGTCGAATCAGAACTAACTAGTTTATCGCGGGTTTGCTCACGTCTCTGGGGAAATCCTTCCCGTAACCGGACAATATGTAGCCTATGTTACCCGTGGATACCATGGCTTCCCTACAGTGACAGAATTTTTTAATTCGGTTCTGCAGCTTTTGGAGTTTTTAGAGTACAAACAAACAAAAAAGTTTTCTCTTTATTATATTAGTACTTATAGAAGTATACAATACTTGGCGTATGAGTAATAATAACCACAAATTCGATGCTCATACAAATATCTTAAGTCACCATTAATATTTATTCCTCAAAAGCAATCTCAAAAGTTTTACCAATCGAAAAGCTTTTCAATGTTTATATTTGTTTCGTTCTTCAAATGAGCGAGCATATTACGTTAACTTGAATATCTTTACTCTTGTTGACGTAAGGAAAAAAGGAAAATATGAAACTCATATCCTTTCCATCTGTATATATTTTTCAATCCCTACCAATATTATAAATGCCAAAGTAACTTTGTCTGTCTGTCTGTCTGTTATGCTTTCACGCCTAAACCAGTGAGCCGATTTTGATGAAATTTGGTACAGAGATAGAATAAACCCTGAGGAACAACCACTTTTTATCCGGGTACGGGAAATATTTCCCCCGGGAAGCGGGCGAAGCCGGTGGCAGAAGCTAGTTTGGTACATAAAAAAAACAAAAGGAAAAGTTAATAATGACATCTCTAAAAAAAACAAGTTACCTTAAATACACTACCGAACTCATCGGTACCGACAAGTAATAACTCCATACCATACTTAATCTTTGAACAAAATCTAACAAGCCACTGACTATTGGTAAATCTAAAGTACCGGTATCAAAGAGGTTCAAAAGAAGACAACAAAAAAAAGCAAATAGCCTTTAATAATGGTTATTATCGCGAATACCTGATCGACCTTGCACGATGTGGTATTAGGTAACCAATCGGACTCTCGCGGTTCGAAGATCGCTTCTAACGGTATTTGGTATACTTAAATTGTGGTAGAATCGACTTGGATTGTTTAATGCCTATTGGGTAGTAGTCTCTGTGTGGAAAGAGTTTTTTTTCTTAAAAACATTTACAAAAAAGATAAACACATGTTCAACACGTGTTTTAAAAATTGTTGCTTGAAGTATTTTCTTAAAGACTGAACAGATAGTGTTGAACGTGTGTTTATCTTTTTCGTAGTACCTACCTAAGACCCAAAGTGTCTTTTAGCTTTTAGTAATTATAGTCAGAAATATCCAATAAATAAAGAGTTTACACTGATAATGAAACAAAAAAACTAAGCATTAGTTTCTAGTATTTTAGAACCAAAATTTAAATTACGCTACCAAAATTATAACAAGTATTCCACGTGGGTGCAGTTATGAATGCTTTACAATAAAATTGTGCAACTCACATACTATGAAATTTGTAATTTTAATAAGCCGCTGTACTATGGTAATCACGCGAATTTGAACATGCTCCACATTTTGAGTGACTTTATTGGGATTAAGTTCGTGATGTGGATAACATTATAGGAAAATTGGATGTTGTAACGTTTTATTCATAGCTCTTATATTATATTCATGATTAGCTTTTTTTGATTGATCACGTTTTACACTTTTCTTCTAAAACCATTTGTAATAGGTACAAACTAGAAAGCTGGAAAACATTCCTAGAATAACTTTCAGATTTTGACAGTTTTTTTTTTAAAGTAGGCATTAAATCACCGCTGCCCCCTCTACACTTACATAATCACAATTATTCACAATGGACCATGGTCGTAGTCAAACTATCTATTGGATGGATAACTGTACTGTTAGTTGCGCAGTGTCATGTCTCCCGGACCGTGATAAGCCAAACTGGATCCACGATGTATAGTCAGGCAGATCTGCTCTGGATACCTGATAGTCAGACAGGCCCTAACACTTAGAGAACAAGGTCGGCGAAAGGAATGGGAAAATACGAATGTTTCTTAACAACTCTTGGCTGAGAAAGGCTTGTGTTACATACTAAGAATTTATCTAATTTTGTTTGTTTGGGAATGTTTAATGTATTTGCACGTAAAAAGAAAACGAAGTTTATCAAAGTTGATGAACTGTCTGAATTTTTATGCAGTATCTTCTCATCTTCATAGTTTTAAAGAACGGCAATGGAGTCTATTCGAATAGAACCTACGCAGCTGAATATAATATTTGGAACAAATGTGTACCTATGTCTCCATGATGTTCAAGCTTCTGTTCATTGCTCAGCAATATAGCACCACTACTCGCTAGCTAGGCCTGGCTAAAGTTCGGCTAAAGTTCTGTATTGGGGCAATGTAGAAAGAGCTTACCTCTAAATGTAACCTACCCAAAAATGTTTACCAGCTCTCGGGCCCTAACTCGAACATGTCAGAAAAATATTTTTAAGTTATTCTCGTAATATTTTTTCCTAACCCAGATTCTCGGTAACATATACATTTTTCAGTTTCCATCAATGTTTTAGCACTAGTTGAATTAAAAACACGTCAGCAGTACTTTTAACACGGTCCCCGACTAATGGTCACATGTAGTTCGTTCGCTACGTTAATTGGGGCTGCGGAACTGTAGCCGAACTCACTTGAATTGTTCCGTTTTAGTTTTCAAACAAACCAAGTGACGTATTCTGATGCGATCGGTATTTTTCGATCCATTTTTTAGAAATTGGAATGTTTTTGCTAACTGTAACTACTGCCTTGCCATGATGAAATTGTTAAGGGATAAATAAATAAAGTTTGAATTTATTGAATAACTAGCTTTTGCCCGCGACTTCGTTCGCTTGGAATAGTGACTTCCGGCAATTTTTTTGTTTTAACCATATAGTTCCCGATCTCGCGGGATCTTTATAGTACGAAATTGAACAATAGATGGCGCTGTATGTCTGTATGGAATAAATTTATTTTTTATTTTTATTTTTTGAAATAAAAATTATCCTATGTCCTTTCTCAAGTTCCAAACTATGTCTGTACCAAATTTCACACAAATCGGTTCAGTAGTTTAGGCGTGAAGAAAAGACAGACAGACAGACAGACAGAAAGACAGACAGACAGAGTTACTTTCGCATTTATAATATTAGTTTGGATGTGCGGACTTTTGTTAACTGTAGCTACTGCCTTAGCCGTTTTGATTGTTAAGGCATGTTTAAATGTAATAGAATAAGGTGCAGACTCAGGCCCGAGTTTACCGACCACATTAACGTAGTTTTCTTAAAACAACTATCTATTATACATTTTCACGTTCATTTTTCTATGTAAACAGCTGTTTTAGAAAAGCGGACGTTTATAGTCTCGGTGAACTTGAGCTTCAGTAGGCTGAATCTAGAATTTATTTCAGTGGATCAGTATATTGGGTATTGAAAAAGAGGGATGAGAAAAGGGTATTATAACAGAGATCAGAATGTTGAGACCGATGTGTAGGGTAACTAAGTTAGAATTACAATATGCCGTCAATTTGTGACGTCATGGTGAGAAGTAAAGGTAAGTATCTGAATCAAATTCCAATCGAATTCCAATCAAAGATTCAGATCAAAGACCTCATTATCAATAGTACCCAGCGCTTATTACTATTGAGCATAAATATTAGGTGGTTATAACTTAACGAGAAGTCTCAACTAACCGCGGTTAACTGTTACAATTCCACGAACAATGATAACAAGTACTGAACTGAACAAGTGGACTTTCCCTATAGTTTCCCATACACATAACCCTAAGGGCGCGTAATGTACGCTAATCAAAGTATGGTGGCTCACACACTACCACGCCATGCACTTTACCACACACGCACAAAGTGCGTACTTTTTATACCTTTATTCGGTGGAATTAAAAATATCTTGGAAAAAAAAAATCCTTTATTGATACCGTGTGTATACACATTTTTGACTGTCTAAGTATGTCTGTGATTCCTAGTCAGGTCACAGTCACAAACAGTCAAAAATATCAGTTAAAAACTCGAAAATTTTTGCGTTGAAAATTTTAAGGTAAGTAACATATTAAACATGCGCAGTTAAACAAATTGAAAACTCGTAAACGATGCGTAGGTACAGACAACAGCACATCAAGTTACCACAATCTGTCAAATTCCTTCAATAGATTTCAACCTTATCACAACAGTGTAAAGTTAATATTCGATTGGTAAAATTTGATCCCTTTACGTTGACCTGCTGTCGTCTGTACATATAGTGCCTATGTAGTCTTTGGGTGCATAGATCTGCGTTATAGAAAGACGCGTGGTAGCGTGTGGTTCGCCTACGTAGTAGGCAGTTTATCCGCAAAGTATGTCGGCTACGTGGAACCTTCGATTATAAAGTATTCTACACACGAGCGGTGAGTATCTCGCTGTCAATGAACGCACCTAAATAGAACCATTCATTCGTTCGTTCATTCATTCGCGGTGTCATTTATTTGGTGTCGCCCATAGATGGAATAATGAAGGGTTTAGTTTTTGTTTCAGATACGATTGTCTCTATGGTATTTCGGATTTTGGCTTTGATGACAAAAGTGGTCATAAAAATTGGTATGCCATTTTATAGCTTGAAACACAACACACTGCCTAATTGGGCCCTAGCTATTAAAATCATTCTTTAGATTTGTTATGTTGCGCATTTTACAGGAGCTTTAAAATGTATAAGGATGCCTTAGTAAGTACCTGTATATTATCGAGACTTTTCTTAAATTTTGTACACAATCGAAAATACAAAATACATAAAAATTATAAAATAAGTACATGTTAATTCACCGCTCAACTGTCTTCTTCATTGGGAACATTCCAACATTACTACTTATTTTTTTCTTACTGATGGCTATATCGCTTGTTCAAGACCAGTAGCGTCGCAGGAACACAAATTGGGAAGAGGCAGAGAATGAGGGGAATTCAAGTACCTAACTACGCAATATCAATAGTCCATAAACATTAATTAAAGGATTAGCAGATTAATAAACAAGTATTTATCAACTTCACGCAGTGGCCATTCACATTCCATTAAGTTCGTCTTTACAAGAAACATACGTTACAGTATTAAATCGTGTTTTATCCGGAATTATCGTATTTACGCCTACAATGCGATTATTATTTTTCCTGTCGCGGAAGTAATTAAGGATTAAGATGATTAAGACAAAAATATAAATAGGCAAATAAAAATTCAAAAATAATATCTCTCATATTATCCTTAGGCGTGCCTACCCAATACAAAAACATTTACTTTTTAAATCTATCTTCATGAATTTACAAACGAAATTGACCCTCAACCCAAAACTGAGTAAATAACAAATACAGTATACAATTACTACAGAAAATTAGTTTCGCTCAAGTCAAATTAACGAAGTTGAAATTATTTCCAAATTGAGCTTTTCGGAGAAAATTAGAAACACTGAAACTCCACTTAAAGTTGTGTTGAGAATTACGCACTAAGATTGATAAGGCTGTTAATGAAAGAGTAGTTACCAAAGTAGTATCGATAAATAGCTGAGTTATTAATTAAGTCATTATTACATAATTACTCTCAAAGATGACTCAAACTTTTTTTTTATTTTTTTTTTATTCTATTTACACTCTGTTTTATAATATCATAAGTAACTTTTATAAATATTTGCATGCCACGACAAGTGGCAAACATGTTTTCAAGCACTTACCTGTACCTAATTGTAATATTATCCTACATACATGCACCTGCGTGTGTGTGTATGTATACACATGTTTTCTAGCAAATAAATATTTCTATTCTATTCTATTCTATTCTAAAAACTTATTTATTCTAACTTGCTGGCTGGCTGGACAGCAGCACTTTTTGACACCAAAAAAATTTTTTTTTCACAAATAGGTACAGCCCCAAAACTATTTTTCTGCGAAGAAGTAGCGCAGCAAACTCCCCAAGAACGAAATACATCCTTCAATGATGATCCTAATCACAGAAATATTCATAAACCATGCTCTATATTCTCCAATTACTTGCCTTTCCTTACGAGTTTTCCTTGTCCCTCTACAAGGAAAACTCGTAAGGAAAGGCAAGTAATTGGAGAATATAGAGCATGGTTTATGAATATTCAGATCAGAAATACCACTGTTTTTGTTTGTCAATAAGGAGAAGCTATGTAACTGGATCATACTTGAAGAAGTAAGAAGGTATATTGAGGGAAATCTATTGTTCTTTTATTACGAATGCTATAAATCAATCAGCATGTTCGAATGTTACACTGTATTGCATATTACGACATCAACGTGACAAATATTTAAGTCTAGTAACTTGGAATCAGATGTAAAATCTTGTAAACTTGGTAAAAATTACAAAAAAAGTGAGGGATTGTAGGCGGTTGGTCTGTGAAACCGCAAAGTAAATAATATAATCAGAAGAAAAAAACCTGAGTACTTCAATTGAAACATTTTCTTCTAAACTCTATATCTATATACTTGCAACTTCATCAATGAGGGTTTTCAAAACTTTTTTTGCCACCAGAGAGCGCTTCATGTGCGTCAGGTCCAAATAGCTGTCAGATAGTACAGATTCCAACTGATCGAATGATTTTTTCGTGAAATTTTACGCATTTAGTAGTGTTATTGATTTATTAAGGTTAATTAAGGCCAAACTGAAGATTCAGCTAAAAAAAGAGGTACAATAGTCATTGCTACAAGGAAAAGTTTTTTGAAAGGTTATTACCGCAATTTGATTAGTCTAACTACTATAAAATTAAAGTAAAGGAAAATATATTATTTTTCAAACATTCTAAGAATGTATTTACATCAAAAAACGATCGAAAAATACAAGTTTTGATTTGTGTTTGGACCTGACGCTACAGTGCTGCCATCTGGTGAAGACCATTTTAGAAAACCCTCATTGTTTCTACTGTTAGCGACGCTAGTATGATGGTCAGTATGAAAAAGTTCGAATTTTATGTACAAACAACAGCAGGTCAACGTACGAATCTGTCAAATTTTACCAATCTAACATTAACCTACCTCCATTGTGATAAGGTTGAAAATCGATTTCAGAAATTTGACAGATTGTGGTAACTTGATCTGCTGTTGTCTGTACCTACTACCATCGCGCAATCTCACAGACATTTTCTTCAAACGAAAGTGCAAAACCAAGGTACTTTACGAAAGGAAATCACGTACGTGAAATAACGCAGCTTACAGTTCTGCAACAAACGCAAAATGTAGATCGTTACTTAACTAATGATTTAAATAGAAAAATCGATTCTCACGAGTGAACTAGGTTCGACGCAATAAATCGATGCAATTATGTCGTTCGATACTCAGTTCCCGCATGTTTTTGCCGCGGCTTCGCTTGCGGTTTTTTTCCTATTTTACGCAGTCATAGTACTTACCGTACTCTCGCCGCAAGTCTGCTATCTGACTGCAGGAAACTATGCTCCAAATTCTTATTATAAATGTAGGTGGGTTCGTGTTTCGGTAATCGAATGAATTGTTTAGGTACTTCCTTTTGTTTCAATTGTAATACATAGATCATAATAAACCTCCTTTTAGATCTATAAGCGCTTCATTAAGCAAATAACCCAATAGAAACAATGAAAAACCAATCCCCAAGCGAGATCTCACACAATTTTGCATACATTATTCATGCGTTAGTTCCAATCATTTCACAGCTTTCCAATGCTTTTTATATCGAGATTTATATCCGTGAAATATATTTACATGCTTCTCTTACGCGTAACTGGGATATTTAACAGTTTCGCAGTAAAAACGACTGTGATTCCGAGATTTTGGAATCACGTTCAACTTTTAGGACTTTGCGAACATTTTAAACAAAAAATGTGGCCCTTTTTCCTTGCAATATACTGTAAACGTGTGTCCTAAAAATAAAGCACTTACACGTTCTGATCTGGCCCATTTTTTGTAAGCCCTTCATTATTAAGAGCGGGTTTTCCTCGAAGTTTGATCATTATGGATACCGTGAGTCGTGACCTTTACGGAAACACCCAAAACAGATATTCGTGAATAGCCATTACGCGTTTTTGGAATTGGATTCTTTCTATATTAAGACATGATTATTAAAATTCTCTTTTTGCAAGTGTGTCTAATATTAAATTGAGTGTTTTGGACAACTTTTTGTTGTATACTAGCTTCTGTCAATGGTTTCACCTGCATCCCGTAGAAACTAATCCCCGCACCTGGATATAAAGTAGCTTATGGATAAATGAGCTATCTAAAAATGAAATATTTTTCAAATAGGACCGTTACTTAGTTCCTACTATTAGGGCGTTCAAGCAAACAAAAAACCTCTTTAGCTTAATTATATAAGTTAGCTAGTCAAGTATATTTGCTGTTAAACGAAATAAGAAATGATTTCAAGGCATCATCTTTACCCTTCTGTGCACGTTTCATTTTACTTATTCATTTCATGTACCATGATACAAAGAAATGAAATGGATGTTGTCCTCGTCACAAGCATAAATAGACACATAATAAAATGCATCAAGCGTCGAGAATCACAATATAAAACTTCATAAGAAAGTGCACGCGTCAACGAATAAAGGAAACGGGTAGTCAGATAACCAACCGGACATTGGACCCCACAGAATGATGGCATGCCATGTGAAAAAGCTAAAAGCCAAGCAATTATCGACCTTATTCCCTTCACTTAAAGCGATAATAATTAAATGTTATTACCCCGCCTTTCTCGAGTGTCAATTATTTCTGCAAACATGAACGAAAGTAGGTTGCTCAGAACAAAAGCTTTAGGTGTTTATGAATTTGACATAAATAGCCGTATCGGGGAACTAGTTCAAGTTTCCTTGGCGGTTTGTCTTAGAGAAGTGGATTAAATTGATTCGGTTCGGTGTCATGCTGTGCAATAAAAGCAATGAAAGTCGGTACCAGTTTTGGTAGTTTATTGTATCAATTTTGCTGTCAAATTAAGCGGCTTTGATAAATTCCTGTACTAGATCTAGGATTTTAGATTATTTTTGTTTGTTTACCTATTACTTATCTACCCAAAAAGACTCCGATCTACTCATCTAGAAGCTACACCATACCCGGTAACATAACGGGTAACGTGGTTTCCACGGGACTTAGATGAAATCGCGGGAAACTTCTAGTATCTAGAAAAGTATACGTTTATATGTGCCAACATCGAGATGCAAAAATTGTGATATATGTGATGGATGAATGTGTTATGTTTTCTTGTACGCATCCTGCATAGTAAATGAACCATTTCGCTATCATTCGTGAACGAAAACCCGCTGACGTTTTGAAAAAAGTGAGAACCCTTTTCTCATACACATACGTCATAAAACTACCGTCACACCATCCATATGAGTACGCAGGATGGAGGATGGAGGATGGTGAATACGTTATAGGGGCCCATACATTTATCCGCATAGTTTATTTCACAACGTGAGCGACAGTTCCCCTCATTCTAGGAGGTATTACGAACGTTTACAGGCCTTACAAAGGCTCATTATTACGTGTGTTTCCTCGTTACATTTCCCTTCACGATTTCGAATGAAAGTTTAAATTGAATGCTACATACTGGTACAGTTTTTATCGAGCTCGAAGAGATAAAACGTAACTTTGATACAACTAGGATAAGAGACATAGATGATGCTTTTTATATTAATGATACTTCTTCGTTGCTAATGGTATGAATATATTAAGATAAGATAAATTGCAGTCTAATGTGTCCTTAGGTATTTACAAGTTTTATAAATGAACAAAAAGTAAATAAAAAAATAAAGGTATCCATGCTTCATTAAATCATAGGTGAGGTGCTAGACAAGTTCGGAATGAACGCGTGCCCTCGTATTCCGCGCGCCATTCGGTCAGCGCGACATTCCGTTCTTTCGTTCGCGCTCCCATTCGTTCACTAGTCGCGAGTGATAACCGCGTAGTGACGGACGTGCGTGCCGCGCTTTATCACGGTTCCCGCGTAACATCGAACGAAAAATATTTAGTGATTAAAAATTATAAACAAGTTACGAATTGTGTTAGTGTTTCTATTGTGGATTCAAGTGCTTATCGAAATAAATGCTCATGTGTGTGTAAAACGAGTTATTCTATTTTCTGTGCTCACAATTCTTGGATTTTTCTTTAACGAAGTTTTTGTGGTAAGTCTAGAGATCAGAGATCATTGAGTTTCCGTGGTTGCAACTTGCTACAGACTATTAATGTCCCGTTGGTGGGTAGGCCTGTTGAAACGCCGGTACCTACCTGTCCACATTTTTGTAAGTACCGTAGATAATCGACACATCGGTACTTGTTGATTGGCGGTACATTCTTATCGTGGTGCACCTTTCTTTGGTGAATGGGAGACCGGCTACAAAGCGTGTTTCCAAAACGTTGTTTGAAAATAATGTCTGATAGTTTACGTGGTTTGTGAATGTACGGCCACGCGCAGTGTTAAGTTATGCCACGAATAATCTTAATTTAGACCGAGTTTTATGTAAAATGCATTCGTGCACCTTTGAATAAATGTGCTGGTGCAGCTTTATAACTGAGGTAAAATATGCGTCAGTGCTAGCATCCTATTAGCGGAATAATTAACGACAAATTCTAATGAATTAAATGAGTGAATGTCATATCATTAATGCCCTAATTTTAGAGCATCAATGAATGACATTTATTGTTCCAGGTTTTTAGGTATCAATCTATAATTAACAGTAATATGGAATACAATTTCTTATGGGAATAAAATAATCATCATCACTTAATTAAAAAGAGATTAGAGATACAAACCCGCTTTTAAACCTCTTATATCCTTTAACCTTAACACATCAGCATCAGTCAATGACATTTAATTTTAAACATCATGATAAGAACAAAAATCAGTCTTAAAAAACGTTCCTTCACATTTTACAATTCCCTTATCGCAAGGCCCGTGTTAGTGAGAACAGACTAAAGTGTCCCACATTATACGGAGTCGGTACCTATCTACGTAGCTATATCTTTACCTAGTTATCCTACTTGGAGCGTAAACAGCGCGAAGCTGATTGCGTTGAGTATCCCACACTGCGACGCAATTTACCTAAATACTTGTGTGTCCGGGTGTACGTAGTTGTGTCCGCGACTGCCTGATGCGTAGTTCACGTCACATTAGTTTGCCTCTCAGAAGTTGGGTTTACAGTCGAAATCTATCAAATTGCTGACTTCAAACAGGCTCGGACTTGGAAAGCATTTTTGCTTTTTTTGTAAAGTTAAAAGAACCACTTGATACGGCGATTTTTTTCACTAATATATTTTTATCTAGTAATAGGTACAGATGACAGCATATCAGCGTAAACGAATCTGTCAAATTTTACCAATCGGACATTAACCTACCTCCATTGTAATAAATAAGATTGAAAATCTATTGCAGAAATTTGACAGATTGTGGTAACTTGATGTGCTGTCGTCTGTACATATATTCTCTTTTATTTGATGTTTTGTGCAGCAGAAGTTCGTACAAATAGGTAGAGAAGTTAATGCCAGTCAACTGAAAATGTTGCAGAACAGTCGTAATATTTATACCATTCCAGTTTACAAAGTTATCTTAGTTTTTACGATCTGACGCGTCCATTGTTTGAATTCAATGTGTCTAGAATTTTATCACAAAATGTGTCTAGAATCAACATTACATGACACTTTGGTATTTGCAAAATACGTCTTAAAATTTTAATATTTCTAGAGTTACGCCTGTCTTTAATGCCAAGTTAAAATTACATGCATACAATGCATACACTTCCTTCAAATAAGTTTGCCATCCCAATATTGGCTACTTGTGTGTCCACTATATTCAAAATGTAAAAAAAAACAAATCACGGTTTCGCACACGCGAGCAACGTAGACTTCAGAAAGGCAATAATACTTGATGAAAACTATGGTCCATATCGTTCTCTCAAATAGACGGACATATCAAACATATCGAATGTCCATGTGTGTGTACTGCCAGCCTACAGAGCGACTTAACGACCTTGCTTTGTAAAGCTTTGGTCGCTGTCCAAATGACTTCACTAGTCACTAGACTAATGGCTAACCTATCATTAGTCTGTAATTGTACATCATTTACTAGCCATGATTATTGTGGTTCTTAGAATGATTTCCTAGTTCTTCGAAGAGTTTAGCATAAAATTTGCATCACTTTGTCGTGTTTAATTCTGGTATTAGTAACTTAAAATACAATAGATTTAAAGAAGATTCTAGATCCAAAATACTTTTTCGGATCTAAACAGCTAGCAGACAAGCTAAACAAACATCCACACCAATTTTACTAAGATTAATGAAGTTATTGAAGCAACCAAAATTACTAGAGGCAAGCAACTAAAATCTGTCCATGAGATCACTTTCCAAATCTGAAATAACCAAAAATACAATATTCATTTCCAAAAATCTGTACCAGTACTTTGGTGAAATAAATCTGTACCAGATACAGTACAGACGCCACATACACCATCTGTCAAATTTCTTCAATAGATTTTCAACCTTATTGTAATAGTGGAAGGTTAATGTTTGATTGATAAAATTTTACAAATTGAAGTTCGCAGTTATTTAGACGATGTAAGAACTCGAATCACATTCACAGGTGGTAACGCTGGAATTAATGTTAGTTTCACGTGGTTTCCTTATCGCTCAGGTGGTAACGATACAGCACGATAAATTGTACAAGTTGATTGGTAGCGTGATCAAAACTATTTGGTATTTAAAACTCTGTTCAAAGTAATCGAAAGTAGAATGAATCATACACTTGAAAGTCTGAATATGGATCTGACTCAAGTTGTCAATTGTTTTAGATTTAAAGAGAGATAAAAATTGGTCTATTTTTGAAAATATTAGAAATGATATAGCTGATGATAAAGGTTAATAGCGAGATATGCAACCATGTATGAATGAAAGCAAAGCTGATTATAATTCGAAGATCTATTCGATGATGATGATTAAGAAAAAGATAAAAGAGAGAGAGAAACGGTAAAGAGAAAATAATCCGGTAACAGCAGTTCCCAATGATATCACACACGCAAGAAATATAGCAATCTACTAGATAAGTAATTCCTTTAGAACAAGTGAAATAGGTCCTAAATGTCATGGAATTCCTTACTAAACTCCACTTGGTTTCTATTTGCACGCAAATCAAAGAGAACTTTGCAACCCTCATGGAGTTCACACCGCATAGTTTGCCAAGTTGTGCAAAAGTTTACACCTAACTTTACATGTCTAACTGGCGTTAAACCTGGTTTTATCTGCTAGTTAGGACTTAGGTTTACTGTTGTGTGTACTGGCTTATATCAAGTTCCTTTAGTAAGAGTTAAAGTTATGTTTACGAATAATATTTTTGACGAAAGACAACTATCAGTATTTTGTCTTGTTTTAGAAACTGGACGCAATCAAGGCTGTGATGGTAAAAATCCAGAAACTTCTAATCTTAATGATAAAGGTTTCACAGAATTGGACGTAGTTATGCAAAAACGTTCCAACCCACAAGTCACCCGAAATCGAGATAATGTGATCAAAATACTTTTTATGACACCTAGTATCAGATTAGCAAAAACGTTTCAAGTTTTAAGTCTTCTGTCAGAAAATAATTTTCTCACTTTTGTTCCAACCCACAACCTTTATCACACAATAACTATTTTTATTTTGTTAAAACGTCACAAAAATCTTG
>NWSH02000050.1:14520607-14532043 GCA_002382865.2 Heliothis virescens
TAAAGGGTTGAAATTGGATCATTATTTGTTACGACAAGTACCAGGATGGCAGAAGTCTACGGAGATGATTGCTTAAATGTTATCACTTAGTTATGCACAAACTGTTTTTCTTCAGCATATCGACAGAATGTGTAATTAGAAAAGACAGATTTTTGTATTATCTATTTTTAATAAAAAAGTGTTAATTTTTTATGTTTATAATTGATTATATTTTGATTACGATAATATAACAAGTAATTGAAAATCACTGCACTGTTTGATTTATTATTCCTAACGCACATGATTTAAAACTGATTTTCCTGCTGACTGTACTGACAAAATGCTGTCCAAATATATTTATTTTTAAAATGCTTTGATGAAAATGTGTGGAGCAATTTGAGAACTAACCCATTGTATTATTTGTTTTCGAAAATACAAAATTCTTTTTCAATTTTAAGGTCGTGGAGCAAACTGGGAAACGATTTAATTCTTATTTTAATTTAATATTTTTGTCGTGGATGACTTTGGGAATACTTCGTGGATCAAAATGAGAATAACCCCTCAAATCAACGAGATGGTGTCAAAATAATATTCGTACGCAAGTTTCGTTTGAATATATTGGTCGTAAAAAACTTTGTAACAAGTTACGAACCCAAATTAGGTATTTTTCCGTTTCTTGAGATCAATGATCCTTTCAATAGAAGGCTGTATGATCATATGAAGGAAAAACATCTACCATTCAATTCAACATAAGTATTTTTTGCTCCGACAAGAATCTGATTGACAGGATATTTTTAGAGATCCTCAGTATGAAACGTGATTTTTACATAGTAAAATAAATAACGAAATAAAACCATTTATGACATAAAATAATTGTTTTCTGAAAACCTCAGTACGTACGTAGAATTAACTTTTAAAAAGTCAATAAGTTATTTCTTTCGGGGCGTATTTAAACAGTTGACATAATTTTTATTATACCCAAATTCTCGTCAAATCAAGAGTTTTTTGAAAGATAAAAAAGTTTAGATTAAAAGAAGATTGTTTTCGCAAATTGTTTTATGTGAGCTTTTACTTTTTTCCTTCTACGGAACCCTCCCAATAAAAAAAAATCTAAATGATATTTCTACCACTGAACAAGATAATGTCCTTTAATAAAAAACTTGACGATCTACCTGAAGACATGACGTCATATTTCATTCGTTATTTTTTACCAACACCACAAAAACTTTGCCTTGTGAGAACCGGTATTAATTTAGCTAGATGAACAAGAAAGAGTATGAAATGAAGGGCACTATAATAGAACCTTTGTATCGAACCTTCTTACAGCACGATACGGCGTGACGTGATAATAATTAGAAGATTATCTTTGTATTGCAAATAGAAAACCTTGTAGATTTAATCATAAAGTAACAGTAAAGAGATTATTAGCTTTTTTGTCGATCTCTTGAGCTTGGTGAGAATGGAGTGACTCTTCATGTTATTAGATAATTTTATTTTGAACTGGCCGGTTGTGAAGTTTTTGGTTTCCGAATTCAATAACGGTTAATGAACATGTACTTATATTGATTCAAATGTGTATCTCTGTACACTCTTACAACTTGTTACTTTCATTCTTGGATAGCTTTGGGTCTTAAGGCTATAATGCCTTGCAGCTTTTTTTCTTTTATTGATAACTATGATCAACCGATTGGTTACGAAGTTAGACCGTAATAGCCAAGTTTGTCATATATGTAAGTATACTTATATGTCAGAAAGATTTAGTTAGTCCTACCATAAATGGCCAAATAACTGTATATTAAAACCCGTCGTTTTAATATAATAGTAATGATTACTGTTCTCGTTTCAGTAAGCTCTAAAAATAAATATAAAATGGCGTCTCATTTCAGAGGTGTCATGTTTGAAGTTAATATTCCGTGTTATTGCGAGAGATAAAGGAAGCTGGTATATTTACAGATAATTGGTAAATTACAGGGAAATCTGACACTAACGTTGTTAAAATAGATTTAAGTTTCTTACTTCAATCTGGTTCGTTAGAATTCATTCCTACACGTATAAAACCGAGTACACGCAATTAAATTATATCCTTTTTTTTTCTCTAACATTTTCATTTTCCTGTAATTAAAAAAGCCAAATAAAATAAAACCCACGTTTCATTATCCCATTACTTAGTAAATACAGAAATCATTAAACCATTTCCTCTTCGCTAAATTAATCAAACCCCCAGTGGCCTTGAATTGATCGATTGGCACAAAGCCCCATAAGGCATACAGTACATCAAATTCAAAACTAGTATTACCTTAAAAGTCTACAATTCATAAATCTAAATCGATTCCAATTATATACTGGCCGTTGATATAATTGGGCCATTTATGAATACTGCTATATGATATACTTTTGCTTTATGATATACTGCTTACGTATTCGGATACTTCCCACTTTATCGATTGACAGAATTGATTCTATCGATTATGCCATATCAACTGGACTGCCCTTGAATTTTTTGTTCGACAATTAAATGATATTTTATGGCGGCAATATTATTTAAACATCAATCAGTTTAGAACCAGTCAATTGAGTTATTTAATGTGATACTTGATCTGATAATTAAGTTCGTGGTAATTACCTCCCACCATGGTCGTTTTACGATTCAGCTTCGATGAGTTCATGTATTATTTAGTTACTTACCTAATTTTATGAGTTTATTCAGCTGAATTCAAGTTAAAATCTGTACTAATACACATTATAAAGAGGTAATAATATGAATTGTGAATTTGTGTTTAGGGCAGGTAGATCTCTAGATATAGATAGAGAAACGATTTTAAAAATTCTATTACCAATAGAACAGTACGTTTTTTTGGACGTTTCCTAGTCTATGTAGGGACGCACATGAAAACGATTTATTCTAAGATTTTTTATGCAGTACATAAAGTTAACCATATATCAAGTTGATAAAGATTAAACTAAAAAGATTACCAGCTTCTCTCACAAGATTTGCTCGAATTAGGTCGTAAGGTAAGTGAGGCGATGCACGCACTCTCTTATGCAATAGCATTGTAAACATTGCACATACAATCTGGAGCAATTCTTGAACATGTCTGTCAATATCTGCTTCAAGCATAGTAGTTGCTTACTACAATGTATTTTGTTACCATCATGTGGTAGGTACCTATATTATAAAATTATATTATTTGAATAGATTTTAGTTTTTGGCCAAATCTTACAATTCGTAAGACTGGAATGAAATAGGCAGTTTAAGTTCTTTATCTGTAGTATCGGAGAGCGCAGTTTTTCAGTTGCCTAATCTTAAGAATTTTTATTTTTAACATCCTATCGAAGATCAATATTTCATGTAATAAAATTGTCTAACCATTTATTCACATTTCTTTTGCACAGCTGACAATGTCAGGTTATTTCTATAAAGCATCATGCATCATAGCACAAACTCTAGCTAAAACATAGATCACTAGTTATAATTAATATTGACACAGCAATATCCAACATGCCAGTTCCTGACAAACAAACAATAACAGAAACAATTGAAGTTCGCCACGGAATCAATAAAGTTTACTGAGTGTTAGCACTAGGAACGCCAAGAGCGGCGCTAACTAAACTTAGTATTTTACTACTGCTAAAATAACAGGGATTTTCACAAGGCCCAAGCATTATTTATGTTATTACATCAAAATAATGCCTAACTTACAAGTTACTGTTCTATTTTCTGCTCTTTAGTTGTTTTTTTTTGGCACAAAAAAGGTTAGCATCTCGACAGCAGTCATTTTGTTTTAAATAAAAGTTTTAATGGCGGCTCTAACTTCAAATTTGGAATGGTAACGTTCGAAAGGATGCATCTTCTACTACCAATAATAATCCTAGGTACAACATTAGCGGCCAGTTTCACACATTCCAGATAAAGTTCCAGATAAATCTGGCAAATAGTACCATAGAAATATTTTCAATTTTGATTATGGCATGATCTGTCATAGCGCTATCCAGAAACTGACCATAAAGGTTCTGATTTCAAACATCTAAAGGTAACAATTTGAATTTAGAATGCATCTTCTGTATAATCTCTGCCACTGTTGTATGTGGGTAGAGTTTAGCCTGTTAATTAAGTGGGCACACTATTGCTTCCTCGTGTGTTGGAGGCCCGCCTACATACCATGAGAGTTGGCCCAACATTACGAAATAACTTGACAGGCGGTCTGTTTAATCGCTGTTTAGATACATTTTGTCTTGCATGTGCTAATGTGGTGATATCTTTTACCTGTGAATAGTTTTAGGTCTTTACACTAGCCGGCATATTTTAACGTACCTACTCTAAGATTGAAAATTGGGGGTCCCAGCTGTCATTTGAACATCTTTGGCAGTCGTTACGCGTAGTCAGAAGCCAGAAAATCTGACAACCAGTCTTACCNTAAGTTAGTGTGTAAGTTGTAATCTTCGTAACTGCTAAACCAATTCTAAAAAGTCTTACAGGAAAACTATAATAAGTTTTATAGAAACATTTGGCTCAATAATTCTTTTTTTGAAACACGTCAATATTTAAATTGAATTGTGGAGGTCAGACAGGCAGTCGCTCCATGTAAAACACTGGTTCTCAGCTGCATCCGGTTAGACTGGAAGCCGACCCCAACATAGTTGGGAAAAGGCTAGGCAGATGATGACTCTAAGATTGAAAATTAATTTTCATCAGGAGGGGAAAATATTGCTCTCTTTGAGGGTAAAAATCCTGATGGTTTTCCTGGCTAGTGTTCACTTACTTAACTATAGCTGAGCTAGTAATAAGCGCTTTTGTGAAGGCTATTTACTACATCTTCATTTGTGAAGCAATATTATATCGGTTTACTTGTCGAGACTTGTTCAAGAATAAACGTGATTATGATGCAGCTACATTATGGTAATATTTTGTGTTCAAAGCTTTGACAAACCAGTTTAAATCTCATTAATTCTAACAGCGAGGCAGTACGTTGCAAACATGGCCATTGATTAGTCAAAGAAAAAAAAGAAATAGTTATATCTCTATAACCACAGAATAATAAGTACAAGTACAGAAGTTCCACTTCCCGTAACAATTCATAGAAATAGAGACTCTTGATACTAAGCAATAAAATTCAATTCAGCTCGCATAAGCGCTCAGTACCTATCGAGATATTCACCTAAGTATTGGCGCTCTCTTCTAACGCTTAGCTCTGTCGCTGTCTGGCGCCGAGTGACGCGATACCTATGTC
Source organism: Heliothis virescens (assembly GCA_002382865.2). Classification (NCBI taxonomy): domain Eukaryota; kingdom Metazoa; phylum Arthropoda; class Insecta; order Lepidoptera; family Noctuidae; genus Heliothis; species Heliothis virescens. The sequence continues at coordinate 14,525,815 of NWSH02000050.1, forward strand.
GCTAGGGTTGTCGGCTCGCCGATGCGTTGCTACTCAGGGTTGCAACCGGTCGCGGCGGATCCGGTAAATCGGCGGATCCGGCGTGTTTTTAGACCACCGGATCCGGGCACCGAACGCACCGGATCCGTGCCGCGATCCCGTTAAACTTTAAATCTGGCGAAAAAAATACATTGAAAAAGGTACTAGAAAGTCAAAATCCTCAGAAACAAGGTTATAGGAGAGCTCAAAAACATTCGATGCGATGCGCATATATGAGTAAGGTAAAAAGGAAACAGATTACATATGAGGAAATCTTAAAAAATTAATGACTTCGTGGGGCGGAGAAATAAGGAAAAAAGAGACAAAATAACACTTTTCACATGGCTCTAGAAGTAGGTGTCTGCAGGTCAGTTGATTGTGTTTATATTGCCACCGACTTCTAGAACCATGTTAAAAGTTTTATTTGGTTCCTTTCAGTGTTTTGTGAAGTTGGTTAATTTTTTTTGTAAACAGATTTTAATTTTTATGCTTTTCAGTTTTTGGGTCTAAAACTATAGTATTTTAATACCCACTGTGGCAGTCGTAACCAATAATTAAGCCATAATCAACTCAATATCAAGTATTCAGTCGATGCTTGCCTGCAAAGTTCATGAGTTGCCCTAGATTTCTCAGGGTATAATTTATATGATCCCCAAAAATATTTTTAAACCCCAAAAAAAATATTTTTAAGGAATCTAAGCTTAGGCACCAAATCAAATAAATAGGCCCCCAAATAAAATATATTGACTTTTATCAAAAGGGCACTAAAGATACCAATCATACCTCGATCCCAAAAAAGATTAAATAACATCAGAAAAATCGGCAAATCCCTTGTCACCAAATTAGTTTCGACTCAAAAAGATTGAATTATACTACCAACAAATCTTACTCCCAAATAGTAGCATCGGTCAACCAAAATCAATATATTTGAATCCAGGAATAAACTTGGTAATGTAAGGACTAAAATTACAATTTGGTTTCCTTATTTCTTAAACCCGGTCACCGTAGTGCGTGAGGCACAGGCTGCCGCCCGTGCAGAAGGCAGGGCAGTTACTGTAGGGTACAACCCCCCATTAACCATATGCAAAAAAAATATATATATCCTAGAAAAACATTAAAGCTGAAGTATAGGTTTTATGACAGAAACGAATTGCATGTAAAATCACGACTCCAATCGGCAAGTCTTGTCTGGCCCTACCCCTAGAGTGTTAATTTCAAATCCGCGCGTAGAGCGCGATGGCCGAGAGCGGGCCGCGGTTGAGAGCAAGGGTGGTTGTAAAACCACTCGCCACCTAGCGGCTGAGGCTGGCCGGCAAGGCGCCGGCCAGGCAAGGCCGAGGCTGCGGTGGTGAAGCGTTAAAACTTCTGCGACGATAAAAACTCGCGTGGAGACCGCACGGAGCCCCGCAGCCGCGGAGCCGTGCAGAAATATGCCTGCTGCAAAAAAACTCGAAAGTTCACAATCAAAACCTGAATATAACCTCAGTGGACGTTCCAAACCTTTACAAAATCTGCTCTGCCACCTGCGTTGCAGGGCCTCAAGCATAGATACGCCCATCCTAAAAACAAATAACGTTTCTTGGAAAACCCCAGTATTTTTAGTGAACTTCATTAACAAAATAAATAAGTGGACGTACATTTTGGGAACTCCCAGTTATATTTAATTTGTATTGCAGGAAAATATCTCTAGGGTCCGTTGGGTTTTTTTAGCCACCAAAAATTAACCAAATATAGGACTTCATGATATTACATAATTTGGTAATCAACCTAAGTGGTGAAATATAACAAATTTTGGTCTTCAAAGGTGTTATATAAAGCGTCCATCATATTTTATAAGCAAGTCAATAATGTGATAATAAGGGTTCCATTCAGAAATATTTTATAGGAAACGTTACTATTTGGATAATAATAGGTACTTTTTTGGATGCGTTTAAACAGCAAGCGATTTCCTCAGGGTGTCCTATCATCAGATCCTGACCTGCGAATATGGGAACCGTTCAGACTTTGACTAAAACCCAGCATTCGCGTGTTTCCTTCTGGAGCCCTTTGTAGGTCCAAAGCAGCGGTAACTCTTTCGATACAATCCACAGCCCCGACAGGCCTCTGGCCCTAATGGTTTTTGATGACCTATGTTGTGGAACGCGTGGAAACAAAACGCGCGCCGCCCGAACCACGGGTGTGTCTCCTCAGTATCGTCTCCTAGGACGAACGGAATAGACGATGTGCCACAAAAAAACTTACCGCCGCACACTCCCACGCCTACGGTGCCCGCGGAGCTGTCTTCTCGAATCACCCGGCGAGCGTTGTTTACCAACTCCAGGTCCACAGGCGGCGGCTGGGGATGAAAGAGGCGGCGCGGAATTCGCAGCCGCTCCGCCGCTTGCTTTCTCTTAGGCATAAACTGTTTTCGCCAGAGGAGGGACGGCATCCCATCTCCCTCTCGCCCCCCACCATGGCTTGAAACCATGGCTGGGCGCTGAGAGTTTTGCCGCCGCCAAATTGCCGCCCGGGGGACAGGCAGGTACCTCCCGAAGCACCGTGCCCGGTGTGAACCATACATGCCGAAAATGTGAAGGGCCAAAGTAACATATACCGCCTCTCCAGACTCATATTTGGCTAATTTGCCCGCGGCCGGATCATCGCGGCCGGATCCGGTCGATTGCACGCCAATCCCGGCCCGGGATCCGGCCGGATTGGAAATGATACCGGATTGCAATCCCCCTATTAGCTACCCTAGCTTACTATAATATTCATCGTTCTATCTATCTAAAACTATTTTGACCCACTCTTATTCTATATTTTTGCAGTGCTGTATTGTTCTTTGAATACTTCTGCTATAAAAGGAGAAACCTAACTATTCTTTTTATAAACCCTCTTAAAAATTTTGCTCTTTTCACATGAGTAAAACAATTCTCAATTTTAACTTATACAGTAACAATATTTAACATTTGCATAATTAAAAGTGTGTTGGAAAACAAAAAAACATAATAAATATAAAAATCTGGTTTGTTTACAATTTTTACTCATTCTTAATTCTTAATTAATTCTAAATCTCCTAACCGCGTGTTGACCTGATTTTATATGATTCCAATACGGTATAAAATAGGTTTTTAGACTTAGGCCTTTCATTGACACCTTAATCGTTAAAATATATCAAACAAAACAAAAAGTCACAATTTTCAAGTTGCTCTCGAATTTAAAAAAAACAAATTCCTTTCAAAATTCAGACATGAGTCCATATTATTAGTTTAAGTATTCAAAGTAACTAATTAATGTTAGTAAAAATGAAAGTGTAATTGTGAAGGTTTTATTAGTTTTTTCATCTGGCAGGTTAATTGAACAATATAATGAACCAATCCCAAACGTTCCTTTTTTGGTCTTGACACACATCATCAAAAGAGCAAATACTTTTAAAAACACAGCCAATTTCTCTTAATTTTAAAAACTTATTTTATAATAAAACTTCCACCAAACCACTTGCCGAGGCTTCAACCGCTGTGAGCAAGCGGACCCAACCCATCAGTCGGTATTGGCGGCCCGTCGCCGCGCGGAAATTTATTAAACAGGACATTTATCGCGAGGTACGGGCCGTCAGTGGCGGTGGGCCTGCTATACTCTTCAATTTTCAATGATTTCTTTAAATTTGAATTCCAATAAAAAAGGGGAAATATATAATTCAAAAAATCTATTTAAACTTTCGTTGAACAAACGTCAAATAAGTGAAGAAATAAGAAAATGTGGTTACAAAGTTTACCATCGGGTATGTCGACCTTCTGCATTGGAACTTGTCACGTTTCCGAACGGTACCGAAGCCCCACATTTTGTCTTTCTAAACAGTAACCTTCATCGAGTCTTAAAGTCCATAGTACCTTACTGCCTTTTTTTCTGGCCTTCATTGGGTGTTCGTGAAGCATAATTAGTTAAAAACATTTATAGTATTACATTCTGAAAACACCGGACCTTTGCAAAAAAAGATACCTTAAACTCTAAAAAAAAAAATATAAGGACTATGCCTTTTTTTGACTGCTTTATTATTGTTCAATAAATTATTATGACGAAAAAACGATAATTTAAAATTAACGGTTTACTTATAAGTCGTGAAAAATGCACACTTACATAAAAAATCTTTTGATGTTTAATTAAGGACCCGCGGGGGCCGATTTTAAAAATCAAACGCGAAAACACAATTTCCCCGTCTGACCACGTTTTTTCCTGACTTTAACAAATAATTTAACTTTACTCCAGCACATTTAAAAACGAGGTAACTATTACCAAAAAAGGCAAACCACGAAAAAAAAGATAACTAATTAAGTGGCAAAAATTAACGGGACATTGCAATTTTTCTGTCGATTTATCGCTGTAAAGGCGCGATAAAATCTATTCGGTGTTCCGAGGGTTTTTTTTTTACCGAACTGTCACGAAACGTCAAAAGGAAACTTGGTATTGTTTTGACCGTAATAATTATAGCAAAAAACCTTTGCTTAAATGAAAAAGTTATTTTTTTTTAATTTTTATTACTACTTTGCCAAAGTGGGAAACTGGGCTTAGGTTTCCCGCGGTTCCCGGGAACTAATTTAAGCGGGCTCCTTTCTTAATCGGGGCCGTTCGGTACATATAGCCGTCTTATAGCAAACTTTGTTTAATGATTATTTAAATTTGGCAAACTGGACACCGGACAGTTACTTATTAAGTATTAGTTTTATGGCGAAGGAAAACAACCTTTTGTGATATTGTTTCAAAAATTTAATGTAAGAAATGCTTATTTTGCTTAGGCGTTTCCTTTATTCTATGATTTCTTGTTTTAAAAGTTTCTTTCACCATATCCTTAAAATTACATTACAGAACAGAACGTTTTATTATATTGAGTCAAAAGTCCCAAAAAGCTATTTCTGATACTTAAAGAGACACAACCATTGCCAGAAAAACATCGAAATAAAGATCTTCTTAAACTGTCTTTAATTATAAAATAAACTACGTTTCAAACGTCCACAATTTAAAAAAAAACCTTTCAAATTAAAAACAGCCCCCAAACCATCCGTTTGTTCACCACCTAAACCCATCATTATTTACCATCCTAATCCAAAAAGTTTTAAAAAGATCTCAAAGGTCTTCCTAGGCTAGTTCACTTACCCAACCTCGTAAATTGGCCAAAGTATAACGTCTATAAGTAAACTTTCCTATTGTACCAAAACTATACCTGTGGTCTGTAAACAATGGTCTCGGCCTTTCCTCACTCACACAAATTGACCCAAACATTGGCTTAGAATAATTATAAATCAAGGGCTTTTTGCCCTTTGTCTGTTTAGTTGTTAAATTATTATTTTTTTGTTTGCCAATATTATTGTTGTAGGATTATTGTTTTTAGGATAAAAGCGATTAAGTGTTATTTTTTTTTTTCGGGGAAAAAGTGTAGTTAATTTATGTTGGCTCTTCTAAAGCTAGGTGGTTAAGAATTGGTTTACTCCAAATATGGTGAAATTTTTAAAAAACCTTAAAAAAATCGACCATTTCCGTCGTGATAGCCATTAACAATATTAATTTAATTCAAATTCATATTTATAAATGTTCCAAAAGATTCTGAGAAGAGGAAATTTCCAAAAAAAGAAGGAAATGCGAAATAAATACCAGATTTACTTTTTAAAAAAAACCACTCAACTTCAAACACAAATAAAATAAAAAAAAATAAAACCCGAGGACCCACTCAAATATTCCCACAATCATTAAGTAAAAAGTAGGTATCAAATTCAACTTCTCTATTAAATACGAACGAATAGAGTGCACTTTTCGGTGTGAAATATCACCATGGCCATCGCTCCACACTATCAACTTAAAAAGACATAAAGTTTAACTTAAGTAAATACATCTAAGCATCAAATTAATATTACTGACATTGACATTTTCTAAAAAAACCCATTTCCATATTGGGACCAGTACTGGGTTAGGTTCCACCCACGTATATTTTTTATATCTACTTTTGAATTTTGATTGAAAATACCAACTGCTTTTTCGTATTATTCAATCAATTCATATTTATATTCGTTCACTTAATTCCTATTGCCCCTTATCCAATTTTAATTTGGGGTCCTTTTCTTTCTTCCATACTCTTCTATCTGCCAGTCATTCCCAAAAACAGTATCTCTCTTCCTTAGCCATTTTGACTTTTCCAACAACAAAAAATTCCATCCAATCTTTCTTCTTTGGTCGTCCCCTT
>NWSH02000050.1:14532068-14575342 GCA_002382865.2 Heliothis virescens
AAAAAACAAATTCCTTAAATTCAGACATGAGTCCATATTATTAGTAAGTATCAACAAAGTAACTAATTAATGTTAGTAAAATGAAGAATGTGAAGGTTTATAGTTTTCTCATCTGCAGGTAATGAAAAAAATGACAATCCCACGTCCTTTTGTCTTGACACACATCCATCAAAAGAGCAATACTTTAAACCAGCCATTCTCTCTTATTTTAAACTTATTTTAATAATAAAACTTCCACCAAACACTTGGCGAGCTCAACGCGTGAGCAGCGACACCCATCAGTCGGTGTGGCGCCGTCGCCGCGCGAATTTATAGGCATTTATCGCTGTAGGTACGGCCGAGTGGCGGTGGCCTGCTATAACTTTCAATTTTAATGATTCTTAATTTGAATTCCAATAAAAAAGAATATAATTCAAAAATCTATTAATTTCGTTGACAAACGTCAATAGCTGAGAATAGAATGTGGTCAAGTACAGTCGGGTATGTCGACCTCTGATTGACTTGTCACGTTTCGAACGTACGAGCACTTTTTGTCTCTAACAGTACTCATCGAGTCTTAAGTCCATAGTACCTACTTGCCTTTTTTGCTTCATTGGGTGTTCGTGAAGCATAATTAGTTACATTATAGATTACATTCTGAAACACCGACTTTGCAAAAAGATACCTTTAACTAAAAAAAATATAAGGACTATGCTTTTTTGACTGCTTTATTATGTTCAATAATTATTTGACGAAAAAACGATTAATTAAAATTAACGGTTACTAAGTCGTGAAAATGCACACTTACATAAATCTTTGATGTTTAATTAAGACCGCGGCGATTAAATCACGCGAACAATTTCGCGACCACGTTTTCCTGACTACAATATTAACTTACTGCAGCACATTAAACGAGTCTATTACCAGGCAAAACACGAAAAAAGTAACAATAAGTGGCAAATTAACGACATGCAATTTTTCTTCGATTTATCGTAGCGCGAAATCTATTCGGTGTTCGAGGTTTTTTTTTACCGACTGTACGTAACGTCAAAGAAACTTGGTATTGTTGACGTAATAATTATAGCACCTTTGCTTATGAAAAAGTTTTTTTTTAATTTTTATTTACACTTTGCCAGTGGGAACTGCTTAGTTCCGCGGTTCCCGGGAACTAATTTAGCGCTCCTTTCTAATCGGCCGTGGTAATTGCCGTCTTTAGCAAACTTTTTTTAATGATTATTTTAATTGGCACTGACACCGACAGTACTTATTAAGTATTAGTTTTATGGCGAAGAAAACAACCTTTGTGATATGTTTCAATTTAAGTAAGAAATAGCTTATTGCTGGCGTTTCTTTATTTCCTATGATTTTCTGTTTAAAGTTTCTTTCACCATATTCCTAAAATACATACAGACAGACGTATATATTGAAGTCAAAAGTCCAAGCTATTCTGATACTTAAAGAGACACAACATGCCAGAACATCGAAATAAAATCTTCTTAAACTGTTTTAATTATAAAATAACTACGTTCAAAGTCCACAATTTAAAAAACCTCAAAACAGCCCCCAAACCATCCGTTGTTCACACCTAACCCATTCATATTTACCATCCTAATCCAAAGTTTAAAGATCTCAAAGGTCTCCTAGGCTAGTTCACTCACCTCTAATTGGCCAAGTCTACTCTATAGTAAACTCCTATTGTACAAAAACTATACCTGTGGTCTGTAACAAGGTCTCGCCTTTCTCACGTACACAATGACCCAACATGCTTAGATAATTATAATCAGCTTTGCCCTTGTCTGTTGTTGTTATAATTATATTTTTTGTGCCAATATTATTGTTTGTAGATTATTGTTTTAGGATAAAGCGATTAAGTGTTTTTTTTTTTTGGGAAAAGTGTAGTTAATTATGTTGCTCTTCTAAAGCTAGGGTTAAGAATTGGTTTATCAATATGGTGAATTTTTTAAACCTTAAAAAATCGACCATTCCGTGGTATAGCCATTAACAATATTTATTTAATTCAAATTCATATTTATAAATGTTCAAGATTCTGAGAAGAGAATTTCCAAAAGAGAAATGCGAATAAATACCAGATTTACTTTTAAAAAAACCATCAACTTCAACACAATAAAATAAAAATAAACCCGAGACCACTCACAATATTCACAATCATTAATTAAAGTAGGTAATCAAATCTAACTTCCATTAATACGAACGAATAGGTGCACTTCGTGTGAATATCACATGGCCATCGCTCACACTATCAACTTAAGACATAAAGTTTACTTAAGTAATACGATCTAGCATACAAATTAATATACTGACATTGACATTTCTAAAACCATTCATTGGACAGTCTGGTTAGGTCACCCACGTATATTTTTATATCTACTTTGATTTTGATTGAACACCTGCTTTCGTATATCATCATTCATTATTTATTTCGTCATTATCCTATTGCCCTTATCCCAATTTTATTTGGGGTCTTTCTTTCTTCCATACTCTTCTATCTGCAGTCATCTCACAGTATCTCTCTTCCTAGCCATTTTGACTTTCACACAATCCATCCATCGTTTCTTTGGTCGTCCCCTTCCACTATATCCAGCCATTTAACTACCCATATCTATTTGATATCCAGTAATTCATTATTTAATAATCTATCCTATATATTTATATATTATATACTAATATATCTTTACTTATCTATACGAATATTATAAAGCTGAAGAGTTTGTTCGTTTGAACGCGCTAATGTCAGGAACTATTAGTCTGATTTGAAAAATTATTTCAGTGTGATAATCCATTTATCGAGGAAAACTACTTTTTACCCGCGTGCGCGGGGTAGTTCCCACGGGACGCGGGTGAAACCGCTGGCAGAAGCTAGTCATCTCATATAGAACCAGTTCACTGTAACCAACGGAATTAGGATGTCTCTTAACTGCTTTTAATACGTCACATCAAACCCGACAGCTCTGATAGTACAGAACCTGATAAATCAATTTCAATTTTGTAGTAGCAACGATTTTTCCTCAAACATTGCTTGCGTCAATTTTTTAACATAACGCCAATGATAACCTAAATCATGATTAATAACACATTTAATCTATAATTACACAAATCGTAGATAGTATCAATGCAATACACAAAATATGCAATATAATGAGTCTGTCAACAGATTGTAAACTGAGTTATCTTAATCAGGCGCCTAATCATTTTGTCCCTGAGTGTACATTGGCCAATTTCCTTAAATAGTTTGTAATATTTTTTTATCAGTTTTGATAGCGATGCAAGTAGCCATTTAATATAAAATAAGCCTAATATTATGCAACATACGTCTGTTCTTTTTAACCAACTGCGCTTGATGGAGGTTTATGTCTCTGTTCTCTCTTTCTTTATTATATCTCCTTCCTATACTTTTGTAGGGTTTCTGTTTCATCCAGAAATAGGTATTGTGACATCCAGAGTAGTTACAGGGAACATTGCTGTTTCACAATGCCTTGTAATTGAAGATGTCAGAAGTGTTCTGGATGTAGATTAAGAATTAGATCTGTTTCCTTGTTAAGTTACATTTATCAACAATGAACGGTAAATATTATACTCTTTAGATTAGTGATAATTTGTTTAGGAAATGGTGAAAGAAAAATTTTGGGTTTAACAATAATAGCGTCAACATATTATAGGTACTGCACAAGCATTTGTCCAGACACAATTATAACACTTGTTTCAATTGTTTTGAAGCTAAACTCAAAAGCACAAACTATCTACACAACGACATAGTTTAAAATTCCATAGTTTATATGCACCAGCAAAATGGGGTGTGATTGCAAAGAATGCCAGTTCATCATTCGATAAAAAAGTTAAATAAATGTCCGCCGCCACACCCACGTAGTTACGACACTGCGCTACATATGAAAGCAATAAGCGGTGATAAATGACCAAATGTATGAGATAATACAGGGGTTTGTGCTCGTCTTACACTGCCTTTATTTTACCTGTATTTTTAGGGTTCCGTACCCAAAGGGTAAAACGGGACCCTATTACTGAGACTACGTTGTCTGTCTGTCTTCGGGATGTAACTCATAAGCCGTGATAGTTAGAAAGCTGAAATTTTCACAAATGATGTATTACCATTGCCGCTATAACAACATATACTAAAAAGTAAAAAAAAAATATTAAGGGGGTCCCCATAGACCAATGGTACGGAACCCTTCGTGCGCGAGTCCAACTAGCACTTGGCCGGTTTTTTAAACGTTTTGTTTTTAAGAGCATTAGTCATTGTCTGAGGGTGTTTTTATCGGAGTGCCATTTAGGATTTAACTGGTTTTAAAGGGATAACGCATTAGTGAAAATACTTTTGAAATCGTCTACCGATACAAACAAACCCAATAGAAACTTTCCAAAGTAAAGAAAAGTTATAGAAGAATATTTTCTCTTTTGTTGTATAGTATATAATATATGTATAGTTATATATATGTCGCAGTCGAATTGCATAATCCGCCGTATTACATTACCGCCAGCCGTTATCAAAAGCAGGGCGGTTATGTATTACGGCGGATTAACGCTTAGCTGGATTGTCATTGCGATACGTTCTACACTTTGGCGGCTCACGTTCAGCCGCACATTGTAGGGTGACCATGTGTTAACAAAATAAAACAAGGTTTAATTAAAAAAACAAAACAGTTTTCAGTAAAAGTTAGACTAAATTGTAGATTGTGAACTTGTAGTTTTTTGCAGCAGGCATGATTTCTGTCACGGCTACGGCGCTGCGGGGCTCCGGCGGTCCCACGCGAGTTTATCGTCGCAGATAGGTTTAACGCTCACCACCGCAGCTTCGGCTTGCTGGCCGGCGGTGCCGGCCAGCCTCAGCCGCGGTGGCGAGTGTTACAACCACCTGCTCCTCAACTCGCGGCCCGCCTCGCCCCTCCGCGCCTACGCGATTTTGAATTACACTCTAGGGGTAGGGCAGACAAGACTGCGTGAAGTCGGATTTACCGCAATTCGTTTCTGTCATTATAACCTAACTTTCAGCAATTTTTTTAGGATATTATTTAACACAATACCTAGGACATTTGAATTTAGGTCATGTAAAATTAGGAGATTTCATTAAACTAAATATAATTATATATATAAAATAACAAAATTTCGGGATTTCGAAAATTATGGTTACTGAAGTAAGTAAGAACAAAGAAGCGGTTAGCGACAAGCTCTTTGACATTACAACTAGCCGCATTAAAGAACGTATAGCGCCGAACACATTCCGGCGCAATTTCATTCAGCTGTATTCAATCCGGCTAATCGTTGATCGATAAATCCGGTTAATCGTAATACAAAACGGCCCTGCTTTTGATAATGGCTAGCGGTAATGTAATACGGCGGATTATGCAATTCGACTGCGACATATATATATTTATGTATAGTTACCTAGCTGAAGGAAATTGTATTTTGGCCATTAATAATGTGAGCTAAATGAATTTACTAAATGTATCGCATTTAGCCTAAAGTACTTACGATCTCTGACTCATAGAAGTAAGTACCTTTTCAATGATGATCAGCAGAGGTAATCTACTGTACAATCTTATCAAAATGACTCATGTTTTTGAGATAAACTTAACATCACAGCACTCTTAAGGTGAATGCGACCACTAGAAGCGGGAAATTCAAATATAAAATGGTTTTTTCATGTTTTACCTAAGTTAACATGCAATATGAGGCGTGATCTTATGATTGGCGGTTATAATATCCCACAAAGTAATTTCTGATGTCCTAGTTTAACTCCGAAACTTCTTACAATTTAAATGTAACTGTAAAAAACTTTTTATTGCGAAATATCATAGTTTCGACAGTTACATTTGAATTGTAAGAAGTTTTGACGAATGTTAACTTAGGTAAAACATGAAAAAACCATTTTATATCTGAATTTCCCGCTTCTAGTGGTTGAATGCACCTTAACGCTATGAGATCATTTTTACCAAAACCTTCCTTTCCTGCTATCGTTACATGCATTATCAGTGATGTCCCTAGTCTAATCCATCTTTGGACAAATTACACCGTCTTAACTAATGGCAAGATCGCTCGATTATCACAGCCAAGTCACGGTTAGGTAGCAGTTGGTTAAGTGACCGATTACCACCAACCTGTCGTATCCTATTCTTGACCGAAGATCACGCTAAGCTGTCGGCTTTATGTGCAGGTAAACCTACCTTACCTAATCTCCCAAATTTTACCAATCGAACATCAACCTTCCTCTATTGTGGATAGGGTTGAAAATCTATTGAAGAAATTTGACAGATTGAAGTAAGTTCATTTGCTGACATGTTTACTAACTAGCTTGACTCCTGTTGTATGATTAAACTGTGTAATAACGCTTGAATAACGATGATTAGTACCTATATTCGAAAAACTGAAAAAAGGTCATACTATACTGAAATAGCATCATACATACATAACTGAACAGGTAATAATTATAACGTTTTCTCTACCTTTAAAAATTTAAAGCTATCTACACATCTTTTACAAGTTCATGATGGTTTTTACCAAAAAATGTTGTTACCTAGTTAAACTTAAAGGAATCTTTAGTTTGATTAAGTACAAGCCGGTTTCAATCAAGCATAAAACCATATCTACGATATGTTATCAACAAAAACTTATTGTGTAATTTAACTTTACCATGTGGAAACTAGATCAATGTGACAGTCACTTTAAAAAGTTAACGACACTTAATACTTCCCTTTTACTAAGAGAAAGGTACAGTCGAGTGAAATGTTAATAAAAAAAAGTAGTCACATGTAAACATTACTTTTATGGACCTCGAAAAAATAATGTGTGAACATTTTGGTAATTGTTGGGAATGTACAGTTACGACCAACTGTGTTAGCGGTATATCGCTAATTGATGAAATGATTATGCCGTGAAATGTACTGGGAGGACATTAAAATTTACTTTTATAGTCATAATAGGCTCTTTGGAGGATAGTTCGCTGTTTCTAATGCCTATTTGTAGCTTTTAGTGGCGCCTGAGAAGTTGTTAGGACTATTTTGCAGTAGGTGTTAGTACAGTTTGTGATAGTTGAAGTCGGATATTTGTACTATTTTAATTTAAATTAAATTAACTATGTAGCATTTAAAAAAAATCTCTAATACAGGTTTTTAGTAAGATTACCTAAATAAAGCAAAAAATATAAACTCACAAAAAAGTTTTCGGCTTCACCGACCAAATATTAATCGCAAACAAAATAATTCTTCACCTATCGAAAAACGTTTACCTACAAATAAAAGTAAAAAAAAAAACAAAATACAATCGTTATTTCCCCGAACCAATTGATTACGAAGCTCCAAAAATACAGCAGCCAAATATTACTCAACCGCTATCATAATAAAATTCCCTCGAAGTTTTTGGAACTAGGTTGATGTACAGACAACAACACATGAAGCAACCACAATCTGTCAAACGTCAATAGATTTTCAACCTTATTACAATAGTGGAAGGTTAATGTTTGACTGGTAAAATTTGACAGATTCGGGTACTACCTGCTGTTGTACCCAGTACCCAAGCCGGTGGGTCAATATTGACTCTCTGATAAACATGAGCTTGAAGCAGTGGGTACCGTTATGTCACTATGACACTGGCAGTTGAGAGTAGCGTGTGTTGAATAGATGCCAAATGTGGAATGCAAGTCATCTATTTGGAAAAAGGTTTTTTTGCTGGTTTCATAAACGTAAAAGAACTAATACGCATTTAATAATTAATTTCAGCTTTTACAACAATATTGGTACTTAATTAATTTTCCAAAATTTGAAACCTCTCGTGTGACTTTGAGACTAGTTGTTAGTTCTTACGAGGTCCTGCATAACGATTCACTTGAACTACAGAAAAACAATAAAGTTATCAAATCTCAGACATAAACATAAGTAAGTAAAGCATTGAAAAAAATTGCCGAGAATTTTTCTAAAAATTAAACCATCTTAGATAACTCCACCAGGAAACATTTAGCGAATTCAGGTCCTCACAATCTCGCCTTCCTTCAAATACCAACAAACTATCCCTCCATATGGAGACCAGAAATAAAACATCCAGGTTAAAATAAATCGTCCAAGCAATTACAGCTAACTACTACCGTTTAAATATCACTTAAATCACACGTATTTATAATCTGTGGAACATTTCATCACCGGGACACTTAACGTTCTATCTTAACTGGTGTAATTAACCCGTCGACGAGTTATCTAGAAAATGTATGCCTAATTACCTTATGTGGTAAGTACATAAGTACTGGTAACTGATGAGTTATTGGAAAAGGATTTTTTTTTTGGCTTTAATGGACTTTTCGTAGGTACAGACGACAGCACATCAAGTTACCACAATCTGTCAAATTTCTGCAATAGATTTTCAACCTTATCGCAATGGCGGTAGGTTAATATTTGATTGGTAAAATTTTACTGATTCGTATACGTTGACCTGCTGTCGTCTGTATCATACCTCTTTATAGATAAGTACTCAAAAGTTATAGCAATTTTGGGTCTTCTTTATTTAAAGTTGGGAAAACTGACAATAACTCGAAAACCACAAAAAATCGTGGAACAAGCATGGGCTCGTAACAAAAATTTAAAATTACAGAAATCATTCCCTGCAGTTTCAACGAGGGAAATAGGTACTATACTGCTACCCGGAAAAGCAGTTTTTATATTATTGTGATATTTAAGCCTTATAACTTCCTTTGGCCTTCTTTAGCCAAGTTATAAAGCTTAAAAATAAAATTCATTCTAACATAAAACTGTAGTGAATGGCCGTACATTCAGTATTCAATAAATTCACCTTTAATTAAGTCTGATAGTGCGTGACATGTTCCCATTTTCACTATACAAGTTGTTCCCAAAGTATTCCTGTAACATTATCGAATTTGGTTTATAGGCCCATAATTTTTGAGCCTTAATGGCGAAATACTTCTAACCTAATTATTCACACGGTGCTATTTTTCCGTCGATCAGCGTCAGAATAAAAAATAGGGCACTCAAGGGAGCTGTGTTTACGATGTGTTTGTTTAACGGAGTTTTTTGGAAACGTCGCAAATTCAGGAAAATATTTCTTCAGGAGTCACTTTTTCCGGGAAATCATACCAGCCACATGATACAATAAAGTTGTAAAGTCTCACACATGTCTCTCACACATTACTATCTCTACTATATACATTATTATCTCACACATTACTGTAATATTCAGTACAATAAACCGACAGTAGAAAGTATCTTTTCCTTTTAAAATAAATATGGACATATAAATATGGTTAAATTCTAAGCTAACCTTCTTCAAAATTTTCGCTAAACATTTCATGGTTATCGCAATATTTTAGTAAAAATATCTAAAAGGTTAAAGTAAGCGGATAATACAAAGCAAAAGCAAAAGTTCCCGTTCAGCCATCGACGCAGAGATAATATTTATTGTTATGTTTATATCTCGAACCTTCGTTGTCCCGACCTTAGCCGTCATGTTTATTCTGGGAAAATATGAGCTTATTATGTTGCTGTAACAGAAAATACAGAAAATCTTTTATGTTAGGATAGAAAACTAGAGCATGAAGTCTAGTCCTGTTTCGATATGAAATAGGCTTTTCGGTTTTTGTCAGAAGTCAGCCATGTGACGCTTTGCCCAACTGTAGTGTTTTGTTCCCACATTTTGCCTATACATTTTTTCAAGAGTACAGACGACAGCGACACCACAGTCTGTCAAATTTCTGCAATAGATTTTCAACCTTATCACAATAGCGGAAAGTTAATATTCGATTGGTAAAATTTGACAGATCAATGGATTAAGCAACAGTATTAATGTATTTACATTGATTTAAGCTGCATTTTATTTTTTAATTGAGCTGAAACAAAACGCGTATCAATATTATGTTTAGATAAATGTCTATTTAATCTAATTAAAGGTACCGTTAAATCCCTAATAACGAGGAATTTAAAAGCAAACACAAAAATATTTATCAGACACCTATACAAAGCGTGACCTTAATAGCTTTGTTCATCAATCAGTTTGTCAATAGTTTATCTTCAGTACAATTACTTAGATAAGAAACTTCATCACTTCAACCATCTGCGGTTTCTAAGAAATCGATCGCTTTTCCCTTTCTATAAATTTTATCAAACTGCGATGACGTATCTAACACTTATTGCATGTCTAACTAAAAAGCCATGATCCTATCTCCATATAAATATTTTTAAACGAATTGTTATCAAACAATTAAAGGTAATTCTATTAAAAATCACTTTTTCCTATCGGAAGGCCTGAAAGATAAATAAAAGAATGTCTTATCAACATTCATTATTTACCTATGTTTTGGTTGAAAAAAAGATGGCCGCTGTATTTAAATTTAGAACGTGATCTTGATCGGCTTTTATTAATAACTGGTTGATTTTTTACAGAATATAAGTGTCATATTCTAAAATATTTTAAATTATGTCAGTCCTTTTCATATTTTGGAACATAACATTTTGTGTTGTAGTTTTTTTGAACTATGTGAAACCACGAGAAAGTGTTATCAAGTTGTAAACTTAAAGCCCTTGTAAATATTATGTTCCTGTAACAGATAACTTGTTAATATGAAGTTCACCCAAGTTGTGTTGTTACATCATGTTAAGATTAAGATAAAAAGTGTCGCAGTCTCCCTCCACCTCAGAAATCGAGCAAAACAAGCAGTCAAAATCTTCATCAAATATAAATCTACAGCATAAAAAAACAAAGTTATTAAGTGGCAATTAAAACATCTAAGAAAATGATACACTTCACAAAATGCACTTTAATTTTATAACTTACTAGATTCCGCCAGCGGTTTCACCCGCTTTCCCGTGAGAACTACTGCGCGCCCCCGGATAAAAAGTAGCCCATAACCTTCCTCGATAAATGGGCTATCTAACACTGAAATAATTTTTCAAATCGGACCCGTAGTTCCTGAGATTAGCGCGTACAAACGAACAAACTCTTCAGCTTTATAATATTAGTATAGATAAAATCCCGTCTGCTACTTAATTAATAACAAGCCTTGATACGTATCGCATATGTCGCAAACAGTAATTAACACTATCAACCTGATTACTGTCACTAATTATGACATACGTTTAACCAAAATACTAACTATACATTCATAAATAAATCTTATCTTATCCTCAATAACTACATAAAAAATCATGTTTTGTTTTTTCCTAGAATTTGGTCTGCGCTGGCGCCGGTACATTTCAGTTCAACGAAACGCAACCGGATAGTATGTGCATGCGACACATTATAAGCAAAGGATACCTATTTGCATTTCTGCCTGTCTATTGAATGTGAATAAAACCTTTGCTGTACTGACGGTTAAGGCTTCTTACAATTTCTATTACAGCGAGTATTGAACCCAATCTTTGTGTCTTTTAAGAAAGAATAATCTATACTAATACTGTTTGTTTGTTTGAACGCGCTAATCTCAGGAACTACTGGTCCGATTTGAAAAATTGTTTCAGTGTTAGATAGCCCATTTATCGAGGAAGGCTATAGGTTACTTTTTATCCGGGTGCGCCGAGTAGTTCCCACGGGACGCGGGTGAAACCGCTGGCAGAAGCTAGTAAGTTATATGAGCTACATAAAAAAATTGGATCTCATTAAATACATCACAATTTAAACAATGCTTATTAAAAATCAAATATAAATAAACACTTATATATTTAGATGAGACACAAACTGATGAGACACAAAAAGTCAAAGACGAATATGAATAAACACTTCTATATTTAGAAGAGACACAAACTGTAAGATCTTGCAGCGTAGACGATAAAAATCCTTCCAGAAAATCCTGTTCTAAGTTACCAAACAAGTACTTCATACAAAGTAACAATTACGTAACAAGGCTGTACATGTATCCCATAAAAATTATGGCCCATAAACAAGAAAGGCTACAAATATACGGGTCTATTTTTCTTAGTTGAGTCAACCTAAAAGATGGTACCTTTAGATAAATTCATTTGTTAGAGATAGGTCGTGTGTCTAGAGGGCAAAAGGATTACCGCCAACTGTTTTGCCCACTTCTAATTTGGCTACAATATTTTTCTTTGCCTAATAGTCTATAACTTGTTCTGAAAGGGCCGATGAAAATCTAGCGTTCGGTAATTAAGTCAGACTTTTATTTTCAATTTTCTTTTTTCTAAGTCTACTCGATTCGTTAGTCACGTGCCGAATAATGATTTAATTTTAGCGTCCTAACTTCGTTTAGTTAGTATTTTTCAAGCGAATATGCGCAGTTTATCACCATGTTAAATCGTATAAAATACCAAAGTATGACGTGTCACGATAAAAGAATTCAAGTATTGTTTTCCTGTACTTACTTTTTGAATTGACAACTGCTTTTTACAAGCAAGTAGGTATTTACAATTCAAGATATCCATATTAAAAATTGAAAACACCTAAGTAGCTTAATTACCCGCCATTAAAATACAAACAATCAGGATACAAGGCAATTCTTAGCCACCATACAATAACTTCTATAATGGAATATTTTGGTACAGACTTGTCAATCGGCTTCACAGCCAAAAGACGTCCACTGACAGATGAAGAGCTCCCCCAAGCTGGGGGGGATTTGCCCATACTCACCGCGCTAAGTATGCGTGTTGGTGATCCAATCCTTCCCCATCTCAATCATCATATCAAAATCATCATTAACCCTCTTTTCGTAAGCGCAATTCTAGAACCATCTACAACTCCATT
Source organism: Heliothis virescens (assembly GCA_002382865.2). Lineage (NCBI taxonomy): Eukaryota > Metazoa > Arthropoda > Insecta > Lepidoptera > Noctuidae > Heliothis > Heliothis virescens. The sequence continues at coordinate 14,544,771 of NWSH02000050.1, forward strand.
CTTCTTCCACAGATGGCGTAGCGTAATGGAGGCCGAGTGCTCTGAAAGCGCGGAGGGCTGGCTCCTAGTGCGAGTGCACGTGCCGGAGCTGAACGTGCAGAAGAGCCTCCAGTTCCCCAGAGACCAGCTCATATGGGACGTCAAGCAGCAGTGCCTCGCCGCCTTGCCTAAGGTCTGTATCTTGTGTGGTTCCTATAAAAAAATATTCGTTTTAGTTACGGATACTTAGATGTTTTTTACATAAACTTCATAGAATAGACGTTAAAGTTACCGTGAGTAAGCAAAATGGAAATGATTCTTATGTTATGGGATTTTGTTTTTTATATTATTTTTAAAGAGGGAATTAATAGGATTATCGCTAAGTACTAAACGATACTTCGCCAAGTAAGACATTCATCAATTACCAGAAATTACATTAGTTAGGTGCGCAAAATGTACCAAGTTTAACACTGTTCGTGTGCATAGCAGAATTTGACAATAATATATTAAAAATATGAGATTACTTGCCGATATAATCCTATGAAACAAAGCTCGTTCTATACACAATTTATTTCTCAATTTTATTCTCGAAACAAACCACCCACTCGTTAAATTAATCGTAGATTAAAAGAGTTCTCCGTTTTCCGGATTTAATGGTCTTTCATTGGAAACCTATTAACACAAGTTTCTAGAATTGATTCATATATTTTTGTGAAATTACGTATGGGTATTTTTTTGACCTTACGTCTTGTAGATTGCATAATTTAAACTAGAAGTTATACAAAACTTTGTAAGAAATAAAATAAGTTATGTTTTTTTTATTATTTGAGACAAATAAGCTTTAGTGTTTTGACATTAATCAGGCAGGCAAATCCTGACATTTAAAGTGCGATGTTATTATATAAAATTGTTGACAGTAGATTTATTTATTCGTATAATATCATGTAAGGGTCAATTCACACCGAGACGCGACGCGACGCGACGCGGCTTTGATGTAGCGCGACGCCGCGCTGCGCCGCGCTGCGCCGCGCGGCGTCTCGAGGTGCAGCGCAACGTATCTGAATTCCGACAATTAAATGTGTATCGTTTCGTGTACTGAATAAAGTATATTTTGAGTTGCTCTATGTAAAATCTGCGTGCAGCGTCGCGTCGCGTCGCGTCTCGGTGTGAATTGACGCTTAGATGAAAAACACGCGATTATATTTTGTTAAACCTAAAGTGAAACGTCTTTATATTTTGTAATAGGATTACGCATGTTACTGTAATCATAAAAATTCTTACTAAAAATAACATTATAGTGGATTAGTGTAAAGACTTTCGCTTATTCAAATTATTTTGTTTTAAAACATTATTCAATGTTACCGTTACGCTTGTCGCTGTTAAATTGTTTAGAAAATGTTACGGATTTTGTGTAACATAGGCAAATTTGTTTATTTGAATTATTAATATTTAATTACCATGCATAAATTATTCAAACCACAATTTTTTATTACTGATTCTTTTTAAAATGAAATTGAAAAATAAAACTTGTTTTGATACATCTAACATAGACTTACCTTATCGAAGACAACATAAGACCTATGAATTATTGAAGAATTCTTTCCCAATCAATATTATACAGGAAAGTAGGCCATCACTATTTCCCATTGCACCGAAGTTCCCATCACATATGCAATTATATAATTATCAGTAATGTGTTTCCTATAACAAACTCAAAGAAATAGTATGGGAAAATAAACAAGTGACTATCAGTGTGCCAGCTGACTTTTCTCATGGTTTTATAAGCCAATTGAGGGTAATAGAATTTTATATCGACGTTGGACGGGTCACACAGTTTATATGACAGAAGTAGGTAGGACATAATAAATGATGGTGCTGTAATATACTTGCATCAATCAGGACAATCGATAATGGTGAAATTATAGTGCAATGATGGTACAGACGACAGCACATCAAGTTACCACAATCTGACAAATTTCTGCAATAGATTTTCAACCTTATCACAATAGCGGTAGGTTAATATTTGATTGGTAAAATTTGACAGATTCGTGTATGTTGACCTGCTGTCGTCTGTACGTCACTGATAAATTCTGTTATTTGTCTATTAGGATTTCATCTTTAATTTCTCGAAGAGCAACTGCATAGACGCCAGAACATCAACCTAGCTCAATCTGTCAAATTTCTGCAATCAATTTTCAGCCTTATCATAATAATGTAAGGTTAATGTTCGATTGACAAAATTATACAGATTTGGTCACGCTGACCTGCTGGTGTCTATACTTTATTCTATCTTTCTTTAATCAGCTTAAAACTACGATATTAGATGTACTACAATATTCAGACGTTAATTAATGGCCTTGATAGAATAATAATCCCGCTTGAAGCTAGATTTATTTGCCTATTAGCTTAATGTATTAGTAATTAATATTGTTGTCTAATACTTACTCTGATTATGTGTTCAATTAGAACAAAGCATATGTGTTTGTATTGATTAATTATCATTAACAGGTACCTAATAAAGGTATAGTAGATATATCTTAAGTGGTAGCAATTTTTGAAAATCGGGACGCGCCAAAACAATGAAAAAGTCCACTTTGTATAAAAATTATGTGCTTTCCAAGTGTAATTGACCAAAACAGGTAAAGGTACCTGAATAAGTTAACGACTATGAGCCTTTTGATAAATTAAACTTCAAAGAAATTTAAGAAATGCCCAACTTAAGTGAAACTTAAGTATTTCAAAAGATTTGAGAGCCTCATAAATTGCTCTTCACTCGATTTTATCAAAGTCGAGTACACAAATATTATCGCAACTATAATTTCGAATCAGTGAAAGTAGTACGAACGTTTGGTACTTGATCGATAATCGAGTTTCGATTCAAATCGATTACGACATTGAAATGCAAATATCGAGACGTTCGGAGTGGGGACGTCTCTCGAATGTTTACATAGCACATAATTGAATGGAGCCTGCGGAAAATCGATTAAATTGGTATTATGATTTTATTTTTAGCGAGTGTGATTTGGCTCCCAATTACATTTTGCAATCAAGTAATATTTTCTTTTAATTGGATATATAATAAAAAAAAAAAAAATTCTCTTTCAATTATAATAAATTCGTTTTCCACTGATAAGCAAATAAATATTACGCTCCTAGATTGAAGAATTCGTTAAAAAATAATAAGCGAGTACATTAAAGTTTACTTATCGATCCCACTGCGGCACTAATCGATTTTTAACGCTATTTCCATAGCTAATATTCCGTAACCACTTCATGAAGAAATTTATTCGCAGTTATTATTTACGTTGGTATTAAGTACCTATATTAATGTTAATTATTTTTTTGATAGAGTCCATTTTGTTTTCAATTTCCAAGATATAAGTTTTTATGAGTGACATCGAGATATGAGATCTATTTTAAAAGCTTCATATATCTAAATATATCTTAGAAAACTTGAATAGCGTGCAGAATAACGATAAACTTTATAGCTAAATAGGTTTCTTCTACCAGAGAACGGATCCATAAAAAACTAAGAGAGCACTTTTACAAAATGCATCGTAAACTACACACGAATCGAGCATAAATAATATAAAAACTAAACACTATTAAAAATAATATTCTCGTAAGAAATGCAGTAGCAATATTTTAATGCAATGTAAAGCCCACAAAAGTGCAAGTTGGACGTGGGAAGTTGTAGGCGGGACCAGTGCGGACTGCTTAGTAAATGGAAATAAACGGTGCATTAAAGCATCACACTTTCAATCGGGGGATAATTTTTTTATAAAGCTTATAAACGCTGCCATATTACTTTTATTGTGGCTGGCTGGTTGCCGTGTAAAATTATGGCGTGGCGTTTCGTTTTTATTTTTTCGCAGCCGCTCTCTGTAGCAATTTGTTAGTTTGTTTGACCATTAAATAGGCGTACAGGTATGTGATTGAAATAAATATGGACGCTTTTTTTAAATATCTATCTAATGGCCAGTTTCTGAACACCTTTATCGGTGGTTTATCTATTCATTTTCCCTTAAAAATGAATAGATAACCTTTCGATAGCGAGACTCAGAAACCGGCCATAAGTACTTTATTTATGAAATACTAGCTTTCCGCCCGCGGCTTCGCCCGCGTGGAATTCGTTAAACGACACACAGCGCCATCTACAATCCATCCATCAAGCAAACAATATTTTTGTTTTCCCTCGGGAATACCTATTTTTTTCGGGATAAAAAGTACCCTATTATTTAATCCGGACTTCTAACTTTACGTCTGCAAAATTTCAAAGCAATCGGTTCAGTAGTTACGGCGTGAAAGCGGAACAAACAAACAAACAAACAAATAAACAAACAAACAAACTCACTTTCCGATTTATAATATTAGTAAGGATTAGTGATACTTTATTAAGTCGCTTTTAAATCATTTTTTTTTAGAATATTCATCGAAATCGACAATAATGTCGTCACAGCTTGCATAAAAAAAGATTGGAGCTTAGTTTTAAAAGTATACGTACTTAGAAAGGAATGTACATTAACAGTGATTTATAGTTATTCATAATTAAAATATTTAACAAAACCTGTCCACGTTTAATGCAAATATTATCATAACTTTGTATTATAAATCCGCTGCACAAAGAACTTGCCTATATCAAATCAGATCATAACATCGCGATCCTTTACACGGAACGAACGTCTAACCCTTATCGTGCGAACAGCCTACAACAATCAGCCTCGTAGGTACACGTCGTGTATCGGAAAAATCATTGGCCGACAGCAATCCACACTGGTACTTTCAAACCAGTTGCTACAATACCGTTATGTGGAAGTAATTTCTTGGCGGCCATTTCGATTTCACTGTCATTAATATTTGACGGAATTTTGATGTTTCCATGTACTAAATGTACCTACTAGGGATTGCAATCCGGTCCGGCGGATCCGGTAATCCGGCGGATCCGGCGTGTTTCTAGACCTACCGGATCCGGCACCAACGCACCGGATCCGGTGCCGGATCCGGTAAAATTCTAAATCGTAAAAAATACATTGAAAGAGGTACTAGTAAGTCAAATCCTACAAGAAAAATAAGGTTATCGGAGAGTCAAAAGTAAAAGGAAACAGATTATGAGGAAATACTTAAAAAATAAATGACTTCTTAAGAAATAGAAGGAGAAAAAAAGGGACAAAATAAAACTTTTCACATGGCTCTAGAAGTCGGTGTCTGCAGGTCTGTTGACTGTGTTTATTTTGCCACCGACTTCTAGAGCCATGTGATAAGTTTTATTTTGTCCCTTTCAGTGTTTTGTGAAGTTGGTTATTTGTTTTTTGTAAAAAGATTTTTATTTTATGCTTTTCAGTTTTTGGGTCTAAAACTTAAATATTTTTATACCCACTGTGGCAGTCGTAAGCTCGTAACCAATAATTAAGCCATTATCACTTCAATATCAAGTTTTCACACGATGCTTGTCTGCAATTTTCACGCTTTGCCCTCGATTTCTCAGGGTTTCCATCATCAGATCCTGACCTGACGAATATGGGACCTCCTGGGAAGTATACCCTATCAAATAAAAAAGTCTCAGACTTTGACTAAAACCCACCGTGTTCCTTCTGGAGCCCTTTGTGTGCCAAAGCAGCGGTAACTCTTTCTAACAATCCCGCAGCCCCGTCAGGCTCTGGCCCTAGTGGGCCCCGCTGGAGTTTGTTGACCTCTTTGAGGAGCGCGTGGAAAAAAGTGGCCGTGTTGTCCACCAGGTCTACCGCGGCGGCTGGGATGAGCAGTGCGAATTCGAAGTCGCTCCGCCGCTTCCTTCTCTAGCATAACTGCTCCGCAAAAGGAGGCGACGGCATCCCATTCCCTCGCACCTCTCACCATGGCTTAAACCAGGGCTGGGCGCGAGAGGTCGGCGCCGCCAATTGCCACCACAGAGACAGGCAGGTACCTCCCGAAGCAACCGTATTCGGTGAGGACCCGTCATGCAGAAAGTGAGGGCGAAGTACATATACACTTTAGCATATTTGATAATCCGGCCGGATCCGGCCGGATCCGGTCGGATTCACGCCAATCCGGCCGGATCCGGCCGGATTGAAAATGGTACCGGATTGCAATCCCTAGTACCTACTGAGAATCGTATGGTGATCAAATTGTCATTGGATTAAAATATTTGATACGTGTTATAGTATTCTTAGTATGGGCTAACCATGGGCTAACAGACCAAATACTTGCACACTGCGTAAAACGAAATTCCATGTTTTGCCGCGAAAATAAATTGTAGCTATGTACGCGTGGAACGTGTTCAAATTTCGAATGTTTTATTTTTTTATGCAGCGTGTCATCGTTTTATGCCAGTGAATTTTTATTTGGTCGAATTGGTATTGCCTTTGGCGGAATTTAACCTATTTTTAAAATACTCTTTTTATTTTTATATATTTAACTTAAAGGTAAAATTAAAATATGATACGTATATTTTGAATCCGTTTTATTCTGTGCGAATTAAGCTTAACACGGGTTATTGTTTCTTTTATGGGTATAACATTATCGTAAAAGTTTATAGGCACTGAACAGATTTTTATTACACCAATATTATAAAAAAATATTATGTAGTCCACAACAACCTTTAAGCACAACCTACAATATAAAACTCAACCTGCCTGACAAAATGTAATATAAGCTTCTATTCCAGTATATATGTACATATAATTAACATTTAATATATTGTTTTCGGTGGTGTCTCCGGCAACCTCAGGTGGCCACTTGGTACAGGGTACGTTTTTAAAATGCAACCCCCCGTATATGCCTGAGCAACCCCCTGTATAATGATGCATGAATCATGGAAATGATTCAGTGTAGCCGATAGGGACGATAAAAGTTTAACTGCATGGATGATTAACCGTAATATGACAGCTTATAGTAAACTGGGTGATTACGATAGAACTCGTCATAGTCGCTCGTCATTTTTGGCGATCAGTTTGACTGTCAATAATTATGTACAGACAGCATATCAAGTTATCATAATCTGTCAAATTTCTTCAATGGATTTTCAACCTTATCACAACAGTGCAACGTTAATGTTCGATTGGTAAAATTTGACAGATTCGTATACGTTGCTATCATCTGTACTGACCGCCAAAATTGGCGATCGCGAGCGCTATCATAATTACCGGACATATTCCTATAAGAAAAAGAGGTGGTGCTATCCATCCTGTATAGCACAATCCCTTTTTCGAAAGGGAATTTGGAACACAATGAGTGTCATAATACGACCCCAAGATTACCTATAATGCATGATTAATTTCCCTGGCATGCTTGTATTTTCACGTGACTAGCGCTCCTTGAGATTGTTATACTTCTATTTTATATACAAAAACTGTGTGGAACGGTAATTTTCCTATACTTTTACGTCAAAAAATAAGTGAGAAAAATAGACATGGAAATATTCCAAAAGAAAAATGTTATTGTAAACATAATTTGCCGTTTCATTAAATATTTTAAACAGGCATTAAAATTTAATTTAATAACACGTTAAAATTGCCTGACTGAACCAACTCACGTGCTTCGACTGCGATAAACCGAAAATCGCGTGCACGTTTTCAATCTAACATGTTAAAAAATTCAGTACATTATTAATGAAAAAAATAAGTGGACGATTAATTAAAATTACTTCTAAATTTTATAAATAACTAGTCACGTGAAAATATGGCGTTTAACAATGGGACCTTGAAACCAACGTGCAATCGGTTGGCCATAACCCATAACTCACCTAGACGTTAAATGTTTCCATAATAACCACGGTATTCGCATTAACAACGTCATAATAAATCCTTTCTAGAAATTATACTATGACAGGTAAGTGATGCATTGTCTTTGAACTTGTTTAAGATGTCTTTTATAACAGCATGTGAATAAAATGTTACTTTATATAGTGTTTATATAATGTATGTTAACCTTCCTGGCCTTTGTACACAAGGGCATGCATTATGCTGATGTCTCTTTAAATATATACAATTATATATTTCAGTGTCAAAGAAAATCACTACAGCAAGACATATCTATCAATCAAGTCGTAAAAAATATTTGTAAGGCGGAATCGAAATAGCAAAAACAAGCGAGAGTTGTGCCCTAAAAATCACTTTTTTGCTATGTAACGTTACGAAAATTAAAAGCAAAAAGTGTCCATTATACGAATAGTCGGCAAAAAATTAATGGATAACAAACTTTGTTTGGAGGGAATATTAATTTCACAGTGATTATGCTAATATTTTGAATTTTTAAACAGTCCCTGTCAGTGAACCTTTTCAAGGTTATTAAAACCACCTTACTCAACCTCAGCGATGTCAAAAGTTATTTAGGTGCTTATTCAAATTGTGCTGTCACTGTAAATTCTCACAACCAAACAAAACTTTAATAAAGAAAATCCACAATACATTTTACTACGGACAAACGGGGCATTCTAAAAACTGGAGTAGAGTTTTCATGTCACCACAATTACGGGGCGAGCGTCCGTTCCAACGTCCTACTTATGAGAATGGCCCATCTTCATAGCTGGACACTTTCCTAACACAACATTCTTTGTTGTACTCGGAGACTTTTCCATACTTTTTCGCCATTGTGCTCAGTATGGCCCATTTTCGGAGACACTTGAAAGGGTTGGTAAAAGGGACATGCATTATGGTGATATATGTATGTATTTTGTGTCGTAGTTACATTGTGTACACTGTACAATGTACATGATCTCTTTTTATGAGAATTTGCGGAATAGGTGGGATTCTTCGTCGAGTGAGGTTGACGAAAAAATAGGACACAGGTAAAGAGCTCGTGTGATGTGTTTTCGCACACTACTCTTGGTAGTTTGTGAAAGGTTTTGTGGTCCTTACCAAGAAGAAACTACATACAAGAAGAAATCACATAAAATTGCGGCAATTAATGTAAAATAAATGTAAGTGAAGGAGTAAGCAAAAAGGGACATCACGTTTATCTAAACAAGAACTTCATAATAATTAAGTAGGAAGGTACATGATGAGAAGTTCAAAAGTTCAAACGAACCTTAAGAGGCTGTAGTGATAACGATCTCCTTTGAAACTACCAAGAATTTTAATCTCCATAATTGCATACTGCCGGAGCTTGCAGACTTTTTTTCAAGAAACGATTCTACAAGTGAGTGGAACTTTAATAAAGCTGGAATTAGGTCTGACTACATATTCTCTGGCCATGTAGGTTAATGAGGATATTTAGCTTGCTACACTAAGGCAATCTTGAGCTTAGCTGCCATACATTTCTCATTAATGTGACAGCAGGCCTTAATTGAATAATTTTACGCATAATTTGCCTCTAATTGTATCAGAGGTGCGTACGTTTTAATATTAATTAACGCCAGGATGAATTTTGGCGTAGCTTTGGGTAATTCGTCTTTAATATACAAGCCGCGTTTATATTAATGAAGGAAGTATTATCTTACTAAAGATTAATTTTAACAGCCACGAACAGGAAGTTTTAGACACGATTTTCTAACAATCAACAAGAAACATTTATCTTACAACATAGAAGATTTTATAAAATGATCAATACGGATACGTACTTGAACTGATTTCGTGAATAAGCATTTCTTTATTCCATTCTAAAGTAAGCAAAAACACAAGCTTGAAAGGGAATCTAACACAGAACAAAGACAAACCTTAAATACCAAAGATTCCTAACACTGCAGACATAAAAATAGCAATACCAGTAATGAAACAAAAATAAAACGTCCCTTGAATAGCGATACACTCGAAACGTTGACCATTATTCCATCCTTTTATAGAAAGAGTAATGCAAATGGATCCCTACAATTCAATACAATAAAATCAAACTTCTATATACGGCTGTGTTCCTTCACCATCTTTTAAGGTATTATTACATACTGGGAAGGTTTTGAAGGAAAACATAGTAAGAAATATTTTGTATGATTCGTACATTGAACCCGGAACTCACGATTCGATTAAATGGAACAATTATCGATTCTCGTTTGGTTAGCCTAAATAACATAGGGATTACTTATCGTCAGATTAGAAACATAATAATGGTGGTTTAGAAATTAGACAAACCAAAAGCGAAGATATTCATGAAATGATAAAATTCAATATTACAAATGTTTTTCCTGCTGTATCAGTTTATTAAATATTGGAAGAACTATCTAAGCATGTAAATGTAACACGTAATTCTAAGCTAATCCTCAAATTCGATTACTTAAAATTACAACATTTCCATATGAAACGGAATTAAATTCGCTGTCCAAGTACTTATAGTCAGCAATGCAACACAAGTTACGAGCTGCCTACAAACGAAGTGACACAAGGTCAACGAGTAACCACTTCACAAGCAAAATGCCAAAAATGACGAAGAAAAAATTATTGATACAAAAAACGATAAAGAACACCGCTTTTGTACACCACTTGTAGGTCCAAGCAATTTATGAAAGCTACTTAAAATCATTCTTTTAAAGAACACAACTGTATTTCATTCAGCTGGGAAAGGTCGAATGTCCGTATAAGATTTGTGTTATGGCGGCTAGTAAGTTAAATCTTTACTTAAACAGATTTAATGGAGTGCCATATTAAACAGTGACAAGCCTCCTTGTGGATTAAGAAGAAATAAGAAATAAAAAAGTTGAAGATCACGTTCCATATTCAAAAAAAGGTTTAGCACTCTCTAAAAATTTAAACAAAGATACTAAAACCTAAATAAGCTTTAAAACGTTTGCTTACTCAGAGTAGCCAGCATAATATGAGGCCTCTCATACAAAATGTATGACAACAATCGCGGCGGAATTTCGCAGCGAACCAGGCTTAATGTACTTAGTCTGTGCTAGACTTAACTGTGCCTCTTCTAGGAGCTGGTGTTGTGTCACATAATAAACAAAGGGAATGGCATGGAGGATGGATGTAGAATTTTATATAGGTATGATAGTTTTCAACTATGTACTGGTGTTTTGTTTTATGGTTTTATCAAAGGCCTTTGATAGGGGTAGTCGATCTCTGTTTTTTACTTTGGCTGTTTTGAGTTTACACCTATCAATTCATTTTGCTCAGGATATTTTTGCCAAATTTGTGCATATTTACCTATGTTTTTTTTATTTCCATCTTTTATGTTTTTCATTCTTCTATGATAGTTTATCGTAGCTATATCCTCCAGTCATGTTCGTCCGCTTTTACGTAATTGTAGTGTTTATAACTACACGCTTCCTTCTTTCATCATACAATTCTAAGTCATTAGTCAAATTACATAGGAGTATAACTAAATGGTCGGTTATCACAAATTACAAATTACTCTGTATATTTCCACTAACATGTTTTGTTTATAAAAACGAAACGATAGGTATGTCTTTGACCTTTGTAAATAATACAAAATGATATTCAAATAAAACAAGACAGCATGATAAGTGTTCATAATGATTTAGGTAACGATGTTGGTATTTTTGTCAGTGCAGGTAGGTTGAATCATGTACAGACGTCAGCAGGTCAGCCTATCCGAATCTGTAAAATTTTACCAATTGAAAATTAACCTTTCACTATTGTGATAAAGTTGAAACTATTGTGAAAAAGTTTAACTGCCTCGTTGGTCTAGTTGTCGCATAGCCGACTGCTGATCACGAGGTCTCGGGTTCGATTCCCGGGACGGGCCAAAATCGCTTTGTGGGTTTTAGAAACTTTCACAAAACAGCCCGGAGTTGGAAGTTGGTGATTGATACACCCGTGCATCGGAGAGCACGTTAATGTCGGTCCTGCGCCTGATCCCTCACCGGTCGTGTCGGATTGCCGTCCCATCGGGTTATGAGAGTGAGGGAATAGGGAGTGCACCTGTATCTGCGCAAATGCTTGTGCACTATAATAAATATGTCCTGCGCAGCCGCCGTGGCCGATAATCGGTTAGGAGGCCATCATCATCAAAGTTGAAAATCTATTGAAGAAATTTGACAGATAGTAGTAGGCTTATGTGCTGGCGTCTGTTCCTTTAGTTGGAAGTTGGATTGCCAAACGAGGAAAGGACTAGGCAGGACAACCTCATATGGTCTTCAAAAATGACTAACAGCAAAATCCGTATAAATCCCTAGGTAAACAATGACAAAAATATGCATATGCAGGAAAAAAATGAACATTTCGTCATTTTATCACTAAAGGAACTTGAAGCACCACCATTTTTGTGCAATGACGTCAATTTAGAAACATCAACCTGTCGCATTTCCGTAGTGTCTCACGTGAGTCATGTGTATGTATGATAATTCAACCACTGACATTATTACTTATGTAGGCACTGATGGACAAAATAAGGCGGAATTCTGCAAATTCTTGAGTGTCAATACTTAAGTATTGACATATATTTGATATATTGATTAAGCACTAAGAAGCTTTTGTCTGTTTGGTAATTGTAGCTGTTGCGTTAATTGAATAAAAACGGCAAGCTAGACACCTCAAAGAGACACATTCCTCAAAGTTAAAAAGTGTAAGGTCATAAGTGCAATATGTTTTAGTGATCTTAAAAAAAAAAGATTATACCTTTTTTTATATTAAACAATAAACTTTACAATAACGATCTGTTCTGTATACGAGTATATTACAAAATCAGTTCATTAATTCCTTGTTGGCACGTTCTCGCATTCAAAAATACCAGCTGTTCAATGTGGGCCGGTCTTTATATGGAAATGTCACAAGCCAGTGATGTAACTGGGGCCTCATATCTTATACAGGGGCCTGGGACCCGGGGCCCAGCGGCTGGGGTGACAGTATGTTACCTTGATTAATAGACTCTACTAGACATGCTCATTAACTTTGAAAATGTTCTCGAGTGAGCGATGTACTTTTGTCTTTAGTTGACTATTCTTGTAAATGGTTTGTGTATTTTAGCACTATGTTAGTAGTAAATATTTTGTTCCTTCAAAGATAAGTTAAATATAATAGAAAAGTCATTTTTTATGAGATTAAGGGTGGGGTTGGATTGCCATATGGTATATTGTGATTACCAATGGACAACCGTGTAACCGCCTCACCAGAGTTAAAATTCTTAGCCGACCTTTTGAAAGGTGTTCGCTCAATTTCACACATATTTGTAATATATTTTCAGTACAAATTTAATTATCCTACTCCATTGTTAACATAAATAGCTGTGTTAATACGTCAAATACCAAAACACAACTTAAATACTCATTATTACCTAAACTTTACTCCTCTATTTAAGAACCACTAAGCTTTGTCCGTAGTCATTACACACAGATTTTCCTCTTAAATCACGTACGTATTATAATAAACAACTATATTAGAACCAGTCTACATGATAATTACCTTTACTGATACCTAGTGCCTACAGCTTCAGTGGAACTTGATCGAATGACCTCATCATGATATAGCAAATATGTATCGTTAGGTGCATTTTCATCTACACCTGTTTAGAGATTGATTAGGTTGAGTTGTTTAGTGTTAATCTGCCTAGCCTTTTCCCTATATGGGGTTCGTCTCCCAGTACCAGTGTTTTGCATGGAGCTACTGCCCATCAGACCTACTCACCCCTGTTACGCAAGCAACCCAATACGCCTTAGTTAGATTGGTTGACAGACATTCTGGCTTGTGACTATCCGTAAAGTTGCCAAAGATTTTCAAATGACATCTGGGATCTCCCACCAACTCAACGTGCCTTCTGAAATAGTGTTAGTATCATCATCTGCCTAGCCTTTTCCCAACTATGTTGGGGTCGGCTTCCAGTCTAACCGGATGCAGCTGAGAACCAGTGTTTTACATGGAGCGAATGGAGCCGACTGCCGTCTGTACCTCCACAATCCGGGCAACCTGGCACCCCTAGGTAAGACTGGTTGTCAGACTTTCTGGCTTCTGACTATACGTAACGACTGCCGTAGACGTAGTATATTATTTCCAAATTCAGGATAAATATATCAACCCAATTCGAGACTCGTCTAAACATACAAAAGTAAAACTAATAAAAACCAACATCTATTCCAAAGCCAATGTAACTAATCAAGATTTTCTCACACTACAAAGTATATATTACTAAATGATTTATTAATAGTAAAACAACTTACAACATCATAAAACAAATTAAGTTTTTATTCTTACTTGAAGTTTTTCATCTTCAACCAATGTCATCGATATAAATAGTTATGTAAAGCATTTCAAACTAGTGATGCAAATTATATTTACATATATACCTGTTTTGCAACACGGATGCTGCAATGCAGGTTTTCTAAACGCAACCTATACTAATATTATAAAGCTGAAGAGTTTGTTCGTCTGTTTGTTTGTTTGAACGAGCTTATCTCAGGAACTACTGGTCCGATTACAAAAATTCTTTCATTGTTAGATAGCCCATTTATCGAGGATCGCTATAGGCTACTTTTTATCCGGGTGCGTGGAGTAATTTCCACGGGAAAGCGGGTGAAACCGCTGGCGGAAGCTAGTAAGAATATATAAAAGGAAAATTAATTCATTTCTCTCATGGAAAACCGCAGTTAGATCATCTATGGGACTTTCCTTGATATCTAATAGCTACTTTCCATTGCAATACTCAGACGACTAAATGTATATCATTATTTTTATGCGAGGGAAATGTTTCCGTACACTTAGGTAACATAAATTAAAGATAGGACACACACTCAACACATATTTTTAAGTAAGCGTAAAAAATTGATGTCATCAAGTAGATAAAATTGATTTAAATGAATTGGTTTTGATGCGATATAAAATCTTTTTTATTTTATCTAGTCCTTTTAATTTTTTATGTTTTATTTTTTTCTTTGGTCCTCTAAAATCATCTAAGTTCACATTCCTATTTCCTCAAATCCTGTCCAAAATCAACCTACTGTATCAAACATATTATTGCGCCAGTCTACCCAAACAGGTTCCTATTACTGTTCTATAATGCAACACCTAATAATAGGTCTAACTCAGCAACTTGTTAGCAACTTATTTTATCTTATCCACCTTAATATCAGCGGCGAGTTCCGAATTCCCGCCTTTGCAATGCGCCCGAGCAACTTAGCGCCTTCGACAATAATATTTTGGGTAATAATTTAAACTTGATATTGTTTGTCTATATTCCTCTGAAGATTTATAGAGGGTCCATATAAGTCCTTTCTTGAATGTAATTTTACAGAACAATAAATCTCCCAATTAAAACTGTTCGATTTTGTGGTATTCCAATAATTGGGATTTCCCTGTGGAAGTTACATGGATGAATTTCGGGAAAATGACGTTATGATTAAGTAGTTTTCCATATGTGAGAACACCCAAGTACTTTGTAATTAAATTCTGTCAGTCGTATCAAAAAGCTGCCTTTTTGATGAAATACAAGAAATCCCCCAAACAACACAATTCACCGAAATCATGAAATCCCGAATTACGAATTTCAGTGAACGAATGACGTCAGCAGTATTACAAACATAAAGAAATAAAGTTTGAAATCAAAAGAATTTTATGAAGGTTTTTTATTAATATTGCAGCCTGACTTGGCTTGAAACTCACGACTTATGATGAACCAGTATATCTTGGTATCCGCTTAATGAAGGAACTAAAACATTGTGAAGCATGGTCGAAGGTCAAGATATATCGGTTGTATTTGCATTAGCTTTGGAGTATTTGGTCATCACACTTGAATTGTTGCAATAAGTATTTAATGAGTTATTGTGAATAATGTCTATAGATGTGCTTACGTACGTATTGGACAGGTTCGAAGTAGTTATCCGTTGCAAAAGTAGAATTACACACATACTGCTACAAAGCTCCATCATTATATGTATCCTCACTTCCCCAGCGCCATCACTCGAAAATTCGTGGCCTTTCTCGATAAATGGGCTTTTAAACTCTGAAAAAAATTTTCAAATCGGACCATTTGTTCCTGAGATTAGCATGTAATAAGACTTCATGTAGGTCTCTGGCTTTACTTAATAATGAGCTGACCGTTAGCGACCTGAGACAACGATATAAAACCTACTTTGTAGCATGTTAGTAGGGAATTTTGCTTCCGTGTCAATGTTGAGCCTTGGACAGTTACAAACTCATTATTGCTTAGAACTGATGATGATGGCGTCCTAGCCGATTGCCGGCCACGGCGGCCGTTCTCATATAAGGAGATCAGCCAGCTGCGCAGGACATATTATAGTGCACAAGCATTTGCGCAGACACAGGTGCACTCCCTATTCCCTCACTCTCATAACCCGATGGGACGGCAATCCGACACGACCGGAGAGAGATCAGGCGCAGGACCGACATTAACGTGCTCTCCGATGCACGGGTGTATCAATCACCAACTTCCAACTCCGGGCTGCTTTGTGAAAGTTTCTAAAACCCACAAAGCGATTTCGGCCCGACCCGGGAATCGAACCCGAGACCTCGTGCACAGCAGTCGGATATGCGACCACTAGACCAACAAGGCTGCTTAGAACTACATAAGTATGGACAAGAACTCTATAGAAATATAATAAACTAAGAACCTAGAAACGAAAGAGTCAGATCGAAGGATTTAAAAAAATTAGAAGAGGCTATTTCCCACACGATAAAAGTTACCTATAAACTAAATTTTATTTTAATCGGTTCAGTAGTTTTGATTTAAAAGCATGACAGAAAAGGAACTTTAGCATTTATATTTCAGGATTAGCATTTTGTTTTTTAGGGTTCCGTACCCAAAGGGTAAAAACGGAACCCTATTACTAAGACTTCGTTGTCTGTCTGTCTGTCTGTCTGTCTGTCTGTCTGTCTGTCTGTCTGTCTGTCTCCACGCTGTATCTCATTAACCGTGATAGCTAGAAAGCTGAAATTTTCACAAATGATGTATTTTCGTTGCCGCTATAACAACAAATACTAAAAAATTAAAAAAGTTATATATTAAGGGGGGTCCCCATACAATAAATTATAAAGACAGTGCAATTTGAATACAACGCCATCTGTTACTCAAGCGTGGAACTACAGCTTGGTACGGAACCCTTCGCGCGCGAGTCCAACTCGCACTTGGCCGGTTTTTTTTTTTCAAATACACTTATGCTAGTAAACGATATTCTAGCCTCTCGAAGAAATATTTTACACATCACTTACTATTAAAATGTTACATTTCATAACCTTATATGTACAGACAACAGCAGGTCAAGGTATACGAATCTGTCAATTTTTACCATACGAATATTAACCTACCTCCATTGTGATACGGTTGAAAATCGATTGCAGGAATTTGACAGATTGTGGTAACTTGATGTGCTATTGTCTGTACAGCCGACAGTTAGGTCAACGTAAATGAATCTGTCAAATTTTACCAATCAAACATTAACCTACCTCCATTGTGATAAGGTTGAAAATCGAGTGCAGCAATTTGACAGGTTGTGGTAACTTGATGTTCTGTCGTCTGTACATCGGCAACATCTCATAGAATAACAAACATAAAATATAAGCATTACGAAACTAAATAGTTATAATACTATAAAACGGGAACATCACCATAAACCAGTTTGAGCACTATAAAACTGTAAATTATGATAAACACGTCATCTTAACATCTTGCTAAGATTATGAGGACTATCAAATTCTGACTAGATAACTATGATCTGCGGTTTTGCATGCATATTCTGATACATTACATCACTTACTCGTCTGTACTGATTGTACTATTCTAGGGGTTCGATGGGTTATTCTAGACTTTTTAAAATAGCTTTTAAACTTCTTTGAGAATTAGAGAACTAATTCTTGTCATCATTTGCCTAGCCTTTTAACAACGTTAGGGTCGGCTTCCAGTCTCACCTGAGCAGCTGAGTACCAGTGTTTCCAATGGAGCAACTGTCTATTGTTTAATTCTTGTATTTATAGTAAATCGTCATGATATTAAGAAGTCTCTTTATTATCGGATCATTGTTGAACTGTTGACTACTCTTGACATGTGACTTTCGCCAAGTCTTCAGCTTGACTGTATATACTAGAGAACATCTTTTTCATATAGACAAACAATTCCTTCTTAATAATATATTCTTCCATATAAGTGAACTGTCTTTACGATGCTGTAATACTAACATTTAAGGTTTACGTTCATAACATTGTTATCGTCGTTTATTCGCAAATTTTATAATACCATATAATATATAAACCATATAAAGTACTTATTGTTGTAATATCTAGTCATCTGTATAACTTATGCTTTGTTATTTATTTTGTGTGTGCGTAAAGTAACGATAGTAGCAGCGGAAAGATAATGACTCTAATTTAAAACGCCAGTCCATAATATAACAGTTAAATTAAAACATATAAAAAGCCTATAAAATCTAAAAACTTTCGCAATCTTGTCAAAACTTCAAAATGTCTTCTAATAAAAAAAAATATAGACTTATGTAAGTGTAACATAGGTGTGCAATATTATTTATCATATATTTCACCAATGTCATCAAGATCACCGACCTTAGCCCCAAAGTTATCAAGATATTTAACAATTATTAATAAACAATAACAACAGCTAATTATCTCTTGTTCAATGATAGTGCATTTAAGCCGGATGAACAATTTTGATGAAAAACTAAGTGATTCATTGTCTAGTCACTGAATGGCATCATTGGCGGAGGACGTGTTAATTAGTGGGTAAACAATTGTAATCCTAATGACCTAATGCTCACTTTATACGGGTTATGATAAAACATGACATATACTTACCTCAATTTGTCAAATTTCTTCAATAGATTTTCAACCTTATCACAATAGTGGAAGGGTAACGTTCGATTGGTAAAATTTGACAGAAACGGGCAGGTTGACGTTACATGGCTCGAATTCGGAGAACCATACCAAATAAACGAATGTCTATTTTAAACAATTTCGAATTCGCTGAACAAGAAACAGAGGACAACTAGATTGGAAATGGACTCAGACACAGCTGTGGAACTATCTCCGAACCGACCACAAACAAGTAAAAGCGCAGTAATCAATATAGACATAGCAGAAAAGACTTTATCAGATATAATAAAAACATTATATAACTTGTTCTATCACAAGCTAAAACATAAACCACTGGTATCTAACAGCCATCTTTACAATGTAGCCAAGAATAAATATTTTCAGAATGTCCAGTCTAAAATTAAATTAGTTTTACGAGGTACCATTTTAGGACCAATAAAGCGTATCAGCAACCACTATCAGACAGGGTCTATAACTCTACGTAATCCGACACAGTGGGGGAATTCTAATATTTTATAGTGGTCCAATTGTAACGTTACAAAACTGTGAATTATTGTCTTAATAAATCTTTTGTCTTGTAGTTTCTGGGGCACTTCGAATTGTCAATGTGGTTTGCGTGTTACAAAAATGGTTCAGTATTACAAGGTGATAGTGTACCTATAGTAGTCGTTTTACTGGCTTTGAATATTCTTGTTAATAAGTCCGCGTTCTTGTCATTGCTTACTTTGAATCACCTTCCGTTTGAATTGTGAATCATGATACTAACAGTTTTGACATCCACACGAATATCGAATATACCAACTTCCTCTTCATTTGTTTCACTGGTGTCGAATGTATCGTTTCCTTTTCGTGTTTTGTTACACATTTGTTTGTAACATTCAATCATGGATTAGGTATATTTGCTTCTTGAATCGAATTGTGCTTCAATTTGCAGCCTTTCATTTATTTCATTCAATTCAATGATTCATCAAACTGCCCGTCAGCTTCATCCATGGTATTGGTCGTCAGTCGTTCGCCTAGTAGAACGTATCATCTCCTATGTACACGCCTGTAATATTTAAATTTTATTTAACAAACAGTATTAAATCTGAACAAAATAACTCCAGCACAATTACAAATCAAATCTCCTACTAGAAACAAATGGAAGATCTAGATTGAATTTGTCTGCTCCAACGAAGCGTTCCAAAAAACAATTTCCAATGGCTCCAGGGTGAAACCGGTAGCGAATTATAATCACATATCCACTGGCAATCATCTTGACATTTCAATTAAGATGCAGAGGAAACCCGAAGCCTCGGAACCCGTTCAATGACATTGTGCATTCTGATATTATTGGACTCGTTTGGTTTACCGTTGGCAACACTTTGATCTAGCACTGCCCCCAGGATATTATGAAATGATCTACAGCCAGAATTGCAGAATAAATTCACATTAGCTACGATTGGATTAATCGGTAGGATGTGGGACTCTCCGTTTAGTCACGTTTGAATATTCATTCGATTCGTTTGTGTTATGTTTTCTTTGATATTTTGCTGTTAGCACGTCGAATGTACTGAATAATGCTTAGACCTATATAAAAAGAGCTACAAGCTTATTAAGTCAATCAACAAAAACTTAAAAATATTTACCCTAAAGTATATCGGCTTATATTTTACTAGGTCAATCAAGTACAATTTTCCGATGTTTCGCTACAACGCTCTAAGTCAAATTCAAAATTCAGAGGTCGCTTATTCAGTGTAGCTCTTTAATACCTCTTTGGGGCTTAAAAGCTTTGTCGGCTTCAGAAAATACGCCCACGAAAAATCTCAAAATAGCCGTAACGACTTTTCAAGTCTCATCGTTTGCTTATAATGATATTAAAATCAGAAAATTGAAATTCTTTCTTGTGGGGTTTTGTTTTTGCATCTAATTCCGTCTCATTTTTTTCAATTAAAAAACCGTTTGATGAGTTGATCTTTGGACTTGCCTTCGTCATTACTTGTCGTGTTGAATACATTCTAGGAACCATTGTGTTTATAATTAGATTTCTTCGTTTATTTTAAAATCGAAAATGACTTTTCTCGAATTAGCTACGCCCACATGACAGACTTCTAGGTACTGGCCAATTTTAAAGTCTATCGTTCCTAGTGGTTGTAATTATTATAAACTAGCTTCTGCTAGCGGTTTCACCCGCGTTCCGTGGGAACTACTCAGCGCACCCGGATAAAAAGTAGCCTATAGCCTTCCTCGATATATGGGCTATCTAACACTGAAAGAATTTTTCGGACCAGTAGTTACTTAGATTAGCGCGTTCAAAGAAACAAACTCTTCAGCTTTATAATATTAGTATAGATTCTCTAGCCCTAAAATTAGGCAATACAAATTGCAAGCCGAACATGGAAACGAATTTAAAAGTGTGGTTTCTGTATTATTTTGCGAAATGGTGCCAAGGCTTCACCACAAGTTAATATTTCTACTAAACAATGCCTTTCGATACATACGCTGATAATATGCTAAAACCGTTGACAAGTCGTCTAATTTTCATGTCTATCTAGACTGGTTTTCAAATTGTGTTGGAAATTATTTGCCTAAACTATTGAGTTAGGAACGTTAGGTATATTTTCTTTTTATTTCTTCTTAACCAAAGTCTATTGGAATGCAAATCGCACAAGATAATATTTACAGTCTGTCCAAATTATCATAATCGAATTTGCGCAGCTATAAAAAAGTTAGTTGAAGAATAATTTTGTTTGTGAGTTGAATTAAATTTGAATATTGCCAAGTGCAAATATCGATAACGATAAATTGAGTTTGATTTAATTTTCTCCTTGTGGTGTAAATTGATTTGATAATGTGGACTTAATATTATTTAATAAAAATGTTGTTCGACTTAATAGGATTTAATGATAGTTGTGCATAGTAGGAGTCGAAATACCAACATTGCATAAGCGACATTTACCCAGATGCATCTTCAAAACTATTAATAATTATTAAACAAAGCTTTATATCTTTAAAAATACAATATGTCACGTCTAAGGATTTGTTTGCACATTGTCATTTGTGCAACACATATTCATGAGAACCGCGGAGGCGAGCTATGAATAACTATCCAATGTAAATCAGCCTTATGTGGGTGTCATATCGGACGGAAATCTCAATTTAGCCGTAAGTGTACACCGAGCTTTAAGATTAAATGTTTTTGTATTTATTGTGTTACTGTCCTCGGAACATCATCTGGTTAATGGAAATGTTTTGTTAGAAGTGAATGATGATGGGTTTTGTTTACGTCATCGTATTATTTATGTACATAATGTATTATTGATTACTTGAAGGTGATCGTGGTTTCTCTTCTTGAGGTAAATTTTATCTATAATATTTACTTTAAGTATACATATGTATTTAATGGTAAATCGTCGTTTTAGAAACTGATATCCTGTGGGAGGAAAAATACAGAATGTTAATAAAAATAATAAAATAAAAAATTACAGAATTCCTGTACAATTTCAATGATGTTATGACACCTTACTGAAGCTTTCACGCTGACCTACGTCACGTCTAATTCACGGGCAACATTTTTTGACTTCGTTTTTTGAAAATATTGTTAAAAAATATAGTCACATACAAACGTTCACCTCACGCCAAGGCAATATGTTCAAGAGGTCTTTCACCCTACCTTAATAACCGAAGAATATAAACAAACTTCTAAAAACATAAAAATAAAACACAGTTCTGCCAAACAAATTACAGAACAATCGTGACTAAATAAAGTTCTAACAAATGATAATAACTTAGCCTAACTTATTTACATTTCTTAATTACTTGAGTACTTTCAGCTTAGTTACTTGCGTAGGATTTGCATTGCTTAGGATTTTAGAAAATAGGCTCTAGAAAAATCTTAATTTCAAATTACTTAATTGGAGAGAATTCCAAGGATTAGCTTAATTGGATCTTAAAAAAATTGCTACACTAAAAAATATTGGATATCCTCTTATAATAATAAACCTAAGTCTACTCTTGAAGGTAGAAATAATATTTGGATCGATGCTTACAAAGTCATCAACCTCAGTCATAATACCTACCAAAGAAAACAAGTTCATGGATATCCAAAGAACAAATACTGTCTACTTCTCATAATACCAACCTATGTGCTATTATCAATATTTGGATTGTCCAAGTGTTTCAAAAGTTTCGCTTACCAATCGATAATAGACTTTATCACGACCGTATAAAGTGGATATTACGACAACGGTTCTTCTGTGTGCTCTTGCGGTATCCGTTAGTTTCGACCATAGCTGGGATATAGAAAATAATGAGTATTTGAGTACCGAATGATTATAAATTCTTGATAAAATTGCAAGTAAGCTAAAAGGTGAAATCTTTGAACAAACTTATTACATCTACTGTTTAGTGAACTAAGTTTTCTACGGTTTTAAAAATAGGTATTGATTTTGGCTTGTTATTGTCTTGGCGAATTATTTATATAATTTACGGCATTAGTAATGGATGAGACGACAATAGAATACAAGCTTATATTGTCTGTCTAACTTACCATCTGTTGTTTAGCTTAAGAGATAGATAGAATATTAGGGGCAGACGTATTTATGTTCTCTTATTTCTGGTCTCCAGAATGTTCAGGAAAACTGAGAATGGTATGCTATATTACAAAATTAGTCTTTGGATCGTACCCTGTATTTTAATTCCTATTTATGTTTGTGCTGTGTAAAACTCCCATTTATTTAATTAACAAGTCCTCGAATAAATTGATTACTTAGGCTTTCAGGCGACCTATTTGCTCTGATTAAATGAAATTCGGGAACGAAACCGTCCATTGTTTTACTATAAAAAAAGAAAATGGAGGTTTACGTTTAAATAAATTCCATTGAAATTCAGAACAAAGAATTCCCCCTATTTCTGTAAATCATGGTTACCCTTTAGTGAATAATTAATTCTGTGTTTTAATTTTGTTAATTTATTTGTAAAGTTTTGTGAATTTTATATTATCCTTTTCATGGAAAAAGGAAATTAAAGTATTTGCATGTTATATAGTGTACTCCTTTTTCTAATATCTTTAGAAATAATGCTAAAATATCTCTTTTAGGACTCAAACTTCTCTTTGTGATAGTAAGCTATGTAGGCCAAATTACCAACGTGGGAGCAGACATAATACAAATACCTATTAGATAATTTTCTTTCTACCGCTCAAGTAACTTAAAAATAACACAAAAATGTGAAATCAAGGCTACTTTCAACTCACACTTAATATTAAAAATTTCGCATAGAAACATCAAAAACTTTCATAAACCGCGAACAAAATCCTCTAACCCACACCTTTGTTGCATCATACCATTTTATATCCATAACTACCCACAAATCACTCTCATATAGTACTAAATAGCTTCCATCCAGCATTCCCGAACCGTTGCCAGAACAATTTCTTACATGTATCCGCCATTTCGTGCGATGAATCCGCCATTTTGTGTGAGAATAAGACCTTTTATATTGCGCTAACTGCACCGGTATGTGCTGTAATGTTGTAGGCAGTTTACTGGTGAGCCTCGGTCAATTTTATCTAATCGAAAGAGTATTACTGAGAAGTAGTTTGAAGGCATTGTGTTGAATAGTTTCAACCTGTAACAGCCTTATTCCAGGCCGACCGTGTTGCAATTTGTACAGAATTTAATAATTTTGCTGAATATAAGAAGGAATAGCCGAATAAAATAGACCAAAAACCCATATAAAAAAGGAATATTTAAAATACCAACGCAGTTCTGTTAAAATATAACCTTTGAAATAAAAGCTACATAGCACAGTATAGATGATCCTAGATAAACCAGGACATGCTTTATAAATTACAGATTATCTTAACAAAACTAATAAGAGGCCAAAAGCTTTAAAAAGGAGCAATAAATCTATCTTGTATATCTGACAAATTAGTGATTTGTAGCGTTCTGTATCACCGACCTTACTGAATATTAATGATGGTAACATTAATTCATTATCTATGGCTCATTACGTGTAATAGACGTAATGAAAGAAGCCTGACAGAGGAATTTCAAAGCCAAAACAATTATGTTATTTGCAGGTGTATATTATTGCCGATATCTTAATAATGTAGTACTTATTTCAGATAAGGTAAATGTAAAGAGAAAACATTGAATATTTTTATCACATATTGAAACGTAGTAAAACGCGTACTTACCTAAAGACGTTTAGGCCGAAGAACTCACAAGATTCAAAATTTCTTTAAAAGAACGTAACATTCCCTCTCAATTTTGAGAAAGAAACTTTGATTTTATTTTTAATTTATTGAATTCACAGTCCTTAAATTTATATACTTCGATAATATTCTTAATATTCAGTATCGAGATATACCTACATAATTTACTGTCTTCCACAATTCCTTCTTACCAGCCGACCTCTAAAGCGATCGGTTCCCGCACCCCATTTATTTTCCAACGACGCCATTTATCATTCAGAGCACATCTCACAACCTACACCAACTAAAATTTTAAAGAACTTTATTCTACCGGGGATGGTAAACCTGCGGCAAGCAGAATTGCTAAGCAAAGAAGTCTTGTACATATTTAAAACTGTTGTTGTATTAAGTTTTAAAAAAGTTCATTATTTAAATTATGCGCGAAGTTTTCAAAGATTTTAAAATAAGTTGGAAGAAATGCTTAGAGCTTATTATCATTCGCAAAGGTGCTAACCAAAAATGGAAAGACCTTACCTATTATAAAAATGTTAGGCATCCCTGTCCCAACACATTTATATTCAGCCTACATCGAGAAGGACAGAGTTCAAAAACATGATTATCAAAGAACCTTTTTTCTGCGACCTACGTCAGTAAGGTGGCCGCAGAGCCTATAAACACGCTTGGGCTAATATTTATTCCGTACACAGGGGCTAATAAAAATATTTGTCTAGACTCTAGAGTAATATCGGATTGGTATACTTCGTGCGTCATACCTGCGTTGCCCTTGGTACGCTCTTTATACAGACTCAATGAATCTGCTCGTCCTTCAGACAAATTATAGGTGATACTTTGATAAATTGGATTCATATTAAACCTAGTCTGTATATAAATTACGTCATCCCTAACCTTGGTTGTCGAGTAAATGGAAACCATTTAAACTAAAATCGTGGGATGAAAGGATAAACTATATTTATCTGTGTATTAGCAATATAAAATGTTTTTCTTGCTCTGCAATTTATCTCCGCTAAATACACGCAACAAAAAAGAACTAACAACTTAGCAAGTACTCCAATCAGATTTACGCAGTTTATCCAAGCTTTGAAAATAGGAAAAAAACTACAATTTATATTTCCTTTTACACCGAAATTGTTTTTATAAAGTTTAAAAGGTACCTTGCCAAAATGCAATATGGAGTTTGGGGCTGTTTTGGCGGAGTGCCAGAAGTGACAACGTTGGTAGCTGTGGCACAAAACATGGCCGGCTTTAGGTCATGCAGCCTCCATCCATTAAGTCATTAACGGTTTTTATGGTCCCTGTTGTTTTACTGAGATGGCACCAAGGTTTACACTGCATCGCAAAAAATACTGAAATGATTATTTGCCGTCTCATTTTTGTGGCAAGGACGCGACAAAGAGGCGAGAAAAACTGCCTCGTAGGTAAGCCGGCCTTGGTTTTGTCTAATTTGGATATTTAATGATTTTGACTTTAGATCTTCAATCTTTTTAACACTAATTGATCTGACAGTTTTAATAAGAAATCTATTAAAATAAATTTTAAACAAGGTATAATTATGCCAATGACTCGTCACTTCTTACCACCTTCCGCATGTGCCAAAGAAAACCCAACTTGCCCAAACTTCCTCATCAACCTGAAACATTCCAAAACTTTTGGGCTCTTATAATTTGTCGTATAGCCATTTAATCTAAGTTTTAAAAGCAATTAACGCCCCGAGATTAAACCTTAAAGAAAGGAACAAAAGAGGGTAACATTAGACAGTCTTAATTTTAAGTGCTAGCAATAAAACTGAGCGCATTCCAGACACTAAGTTAATGACTATTTAAGTTTTTATACGTTTTTCTGGTCTTTAGCACCGCCCTGTCTCATTCGGTCTCATATAGGAATTTAAAATTAGAACGTCTTCTATGCTAAATAGGAGATAGTTTTATTACGTGGGAATATCAATTGGAATATCAATTTATCTTAAGCTTATTTCCATTGATGTTTTAACCTTACATTATTACCGTTTTTCGGTCGAATATTAATTTAATTTGTTAGGTATTGGAAAATATATTTTTTAAAGTAATATTCAATGGTAAATTCAATCTCCTTTGAGGAAGCCATCTTGAAAATTAAAGTACCTATTCTAGCTTCTTTGCCTCATGACATAAAAGTGACTCAAATTCTTCGATAATGTAGCAATAAGCTTACTCGTTGCTGATCTAAGGGTATTTGCGTAAGTTTCCAATCTCATTTTGTTCAGGAGTTCACTTTTAATGGCAGTTACGCTTTTATCCATTCCAATTTCCAATGAATATGGTTAACGTTCAATGAATGTTACTTTTTGACGATATTTTTATGGAATTTTATTATTTTCCGATACAATTTTATACAGTTTTTTATATTACTCTTTTTTACAGAACGACGCCAGACACATATTTTAGGTCTTAGTCGTATTTTTGACCTTCGACCTTCACGCACCAGTGAAGAGGCTTAAACATAAATCTCTTCATAATTGCCTGCCACATATAACAAAGAAATTGGCAATTATGTCGCTCTTACTTTAGTGTATAAAATATTGAGTCTATAGTATAGTTATCGATTTGCAGTAGTAGGATCTTTATAAATGCTTTTCTAAGTCTCTTCGCACTTAAAAATAAATGGAGAAAATGGGACTACCATTTTATTCAAAAATCTTTATTGCGAACTAAGTGTGGGTATAAAATGTAGAAGATCTTACAACTAGGTATATTCTTAGAAATTAGTTGTCTGTTATGGCATTGCAATTTATATTTTTATAAACATATTATTAAATATAAATATATTTTAAATTATTCACAAGTTTATACACGAAATAATACGTAAATTGTTTAACATAATACCTTCAGTTCAATGATCTCACAACAAATTAAAAGGAACAATATAATCTTACTTAAGTAGATTAAATCTCTACTCTCCTCTGAAAACAAACTTCGACCTCATGACGTCATAACAACCGAATAACGTCAACAGCCAAAAATGAACTCTCCCCCTACACAATAAGATACAATTTCCATTGACATCATAAATCATTTTCTTCAGAAAGTAAGTCACTGTAAAGCATGCACTTGCAAATTACCTATTCAATTTTTTTTTCTGCAAAAGAGAGAGAGTTCAAAGAAAAATTGCTTGGTATTGTTACCGCGTTTTTCCTGAAAGCATATTGTTCTGTTAGGGAAACGTTCAGCCGTTCAGTACCTATTCTAGAGAGGTTGCTATTGCTTGACAACTTGTTGATATTTTTTTGGGTTTGTTAATTTACTATTTGATTTTGTTAAGTGTCCATTTTTGAGTGGATTTTATGATCCCCATGTGATAATGAT
Source organism: Heliothis virescens (assembly GCA_002382865.2). Classification (NCBI taxonomy): domain Eukaryota; kingdom Metazoa; phylum Arthropoda; class Insecta; order Lepidoptera; family Noctuidae; genus Heliothis; species Heliothis virescens. The sequence continues at coordinate 14,572,943 of NWSH02000050.1, forward strand.
GAAACTTTACAGGTGGGTACAACCTCAATTCTGGCTATGTATATTTATTTGTTTATAATCGCCATTGCATTTTCTATGTATATTAAAGCAATTTTATACAACATATTTGCAATTTAAAAATTTTGGAACCCAAAGAAAATACTGTGATTGAAACTTAATACATACAACATATTTTTCTGTACATTTTGAAAACTGCAGTTTTGTACATGTGCAGTTATGAAATGAAAAGTGCGTTTTACATACAGAGCGTAAAAGTGTCTATCTAATAAATACATTACGTAAAAACAACACGACATTTACTTTTCGCGCAGAATTTTCCAAATTGAAAACGGCACACCTGCCTATAAAGCTAAAATCTGTGGCTTAACTTCATTATAACCCACTTCCAATTCCACAAGCAATTTCAATCTTTATTCCAAACTAATAAGTTTGAAAATCCCTTGGACATCTGCGACATATGGCACTTCACCTGACTATATGCACCAAGGTGATTTTTAATAGACGCTCCTAGATTCCAAGCTGCGAAAATTGCAAAACTTTTGTATTTTCAATTACCTTATAAGGTGGCTGTGGTAACAAATCCCTACTATCCCTACTATGTCTGTCTGTCTGTTACGCTTTCACGCCTAAATCAGTGAGCCGATTTTGATGAAATTTGGTACAGAGATAGAATAGATCCTGAGGAACAACATAGGCTTTTTATCCGGGTACGGGAAATAGTTCTCTCGGGAAGCGGGTGAAGCCGCTGGCAAAAGCTAGTATTAAACTATCTTTATATTCTGAGTTACAAAACTTCTATCAGAGATGACGTAAAGAGAAAATTGTCTTCGCAATAATTTTCGCATCTCATTTGTTTACTAACTCTCGCATATAGCACGACCAAGATTTCTTTTCAAATAAGAAAAAAAATCACTAATCACCTTTACAAACTTCGATCGCTGCTCACTGACTTTTAAATGCCCGCTGTGACTTTGCCGGGTCGTTTGGTGACCAAATTTCATTAAGTCGGTTATGTGGTGGTAAGTGACGCATAATTATAAATAATGATCCAAATATTTGACGTTTAACTTTAGTTAATGGTTGCATCACTTTGAGGTGCAATAATTAAGATTAAGTATGAGAGTAAATTACCTTTTTTGTTATAATACAAACTTTTTGTACCTATTTAACTTTTTGACAGTTTATGAAGGTTCTAGTTAGCTCCAAAGTGTATTATAGGTTCTAGGAAATTGTCAAACATCGGAATACACTTAACCTTTTAGAGGAAAATGGTTCGTTGTTATTCAGTTCATGTTCCAACATTTATAACATTGTTATCGTCGTTTAGAATACCTGTATCTTCATTACGTTTTTCTTCCTATCGCATAATTACTTCTATTCCCAGAATCAATACTTTATCTGGAACAACATCAAACCCAGGGAAACAATAAGACTTCGATTAGTCTTCAAAGAAAATTCATATTACAGTACTTACTTCGAAATACGGTCACCTTTATTAAGTTCCCAGTATTGCACACTCTTTTTCTGAACAATCGCATAAAAAACGTAAAGAATTCCAGCCAGTTATTTCAAATCACTATCTCGGGCGAAAAAACCTTCGTGAAATAGTAACACAATAGTTTTCGCCGACAAAAAACAATCAAATAAACTTTCAAGCCTATATTCACGTAATGAGAAAAGAAGTACAGGCGACAGCACATCAAGTTACCACAATCTGTCAAATTTCTGCAATAGATTTTCAACCTTATCACAATGGAGGTAGGTTAATGTTCGATTGGTAAAATTTGACAGATTCGTATACGTTGTCCTGCTGTTGTCTGTACATTATCTCAGGCTTTCCACGAAAACCGAAATATATTTGACAAATATTATTCTAAGTAAGCCGTGAACGTAAAATAGGCCTTATGAATAAAAAGTAAGCGAATATCGGTGCCAAAAGTTTGCGATCCAAGTTTTCGGGTTATCGAGTGTAAGCGAATATGCATATTTTTTCATAGTATTCCAATATGGCTGGTGAATATTCGTAGACACGTAGATACTGTTTCCAATAGTTTAGGCTTTTGATAATATTTGCGTTTCAGTTCCCGGGAATTCTAGGCCTTTAATAGAGGTTATTTTAGTTCTGATGAATATAATGTTATCTTATAACCTGAGAGCTAGTGAACCCTCCGACTAACGGTCGGCCTGTAAGGCTAGAAATTTGTGAAGTGATGAGTCATAGTACACCAAGGCCAACAGCAAAGACCTGGCAGGCCTCAGCCCTGCACATCATCATGCATTTTATTTTTCAAAATGTAAAATTATTACGAAAAAAAAACTTCCTTCTGTAAGCTTCAAAATTTAATAGAATATAGTTTATTTATTGGTAATCATGGAAAAAAATTGCCAGGCGATTTGAGT
>NWSH02000050.1:14581351-14595606 GCA_002382865.2 Heliothis virescens
CAGCACGCAATGTATGCTGGTTGTGAATTTCATCGCGACGTAAAAGCATTTTTTACGGAAGCTATTTTAGATATCCCTTTCGAAATGTATCTCCCTTGGGCGTGATTGTCTCCTTGGTCTTTGATGGCAGGGGAGATTTAATGTCCAGCCGGGAGATAGCGATTGTATTGCCGTTTTGTCATTACTAATTTCAACCATTTTTCTTTATTAGTATTAATGTATATTATTGACGAAAGTGTCTATATTTATTTACAGAAAAGAGTGGATTTGTCTAGAAAAATAAATGACAGCGTGATAGAACGACCGAAAAAAAAAAGATAACGATTACGCATACGCAAATGAAATTAAATTAATGACAAAGATAAGTATCGCTCAACAAAAAGTCAAGGAAGGGAAAATAACTGAAAGAAGAAAGAAAAAGGAGTATATTAAGACAGTCAATCAAATGAGCCCCAGAGAGCAGCGGAAAGGCTAGGAAAAAGTTTGGGAGAGAGAAAAGCAAAAATCGTAGACCCCGTTTAGACTCGCAGATATAAGCAATTGCTGAATACTCCACCATGTTCAGATAATGAAGACCACCGCAGCTTACCTCAAGAGATGCAAGCGCGGCCGAAGCGCCAATGACTGCGTGGGGTTGCGACGGTCATCGGAGAGGATCCAGCTTGCTGGGACTGGGGAGGTGGCTTGGGCCGAAAGGTCCCGAGGTCATGGTGTTTCATGCGTGGACCTCGGAATGCGCCATCCCACTCGGGGATCCCAAGTGATGTAGGCAGGAGGAGTTCACGTCGTGTGTCGAGTGGACGAGGAAGTAGGGCTGGGACTCCGTCGCTGCGCAGCGGTAGGAACTTCGTCGGAGCAATTTCGAGTTTGGCACCCAACACTGGAGAGGGAGCGCAGGCGCTGCTTCAAGCGGCTGCTTGCCCTAATTCTGGGGGGCCCAAAACGCCTCCTGCCGGTCGACTCTACGCATGAGTCATGCGGTCCCATGGCCCTTTACGGGCCCGGTGTGGGCACGTTCACTGCGGCTTCGGCCGCCGCACTACTTGAACGTGCCAAAGGTGATAGCTCATCCGCTAATACGGGTACCGACGATCTCACCGCGAAGCGCTGGTCTTCTTGCGGCTGCCACCGGTGGGAATCTAGAGGCGAAGGTGCTCTCGCGCCTGTATGATTGGCGCGAGGAGGCATGCGCCGCGGGGAAACCCGTTCACGACAAGTTGTCGCGCAACGGCGATCCTCCGGCGCGATCTCATGGTGGCAATGAGTGACCGGCTATCGCAGCCCCCTGAAGGGGCACGCCACAAATAGTGGCGGTAAGTCTTTGAGGAGTGGCTCGGAAGGATTCAATGGCGCCCTCTACTTCGCATGACGCAGGGTCCAACCCGGACACGGATGTTTGGGAGGTACCGTGCATGCATTGGGCGGGCAGGTGGCGGGGTTCACACTGCGCGGACGGTCCAGAGGACCGGTGGAGCACACTGTGGAGGTGTGTCCGGTCCCGTCGGACTGCGGGTTTGTTCGAAAGAGTTACCGGGCCTCTACACACAAAGGGCTCCGAAGGAACACGTGGGTTTTAGTGGTAAGTCTGACACCTCCTTGCCGCTGTCACCCCAGCGCGGGAGGGGTCATACTGATGATTTCCCATCGATTAAACAAAAAAGCCCAACTCAAAATTAAATAGGGAGTGCAGGCAAGCACAGCCAAATAATTTTGAGCAAGAAAAGCAAGAAACTCTTATAATAAGAAAAAAGAGGCTGAAATATTATTATCTTATATAATTACTTTTAATTAAAATGTTTTTCATATTTTAAGTACAAGAAAAGTTAATATGTACTGTTACTTAAGTTTGTTTATTTATTTATTCATTATTTACTATTGATATGGATTAATTAGAAAGTTATAGGATATTTTTGTTTTGAATGGAAAGAAAAAGTAAGAAACCTTTTTGTTGTTGTTCCCTAGCCTTAAGAAACATTTATTTTATAAATAATGGACTCCAAAGAAATGAAAATCTGATTATTAATAATTATGAGTAAAATAATCTCGCCGTCCACCGGAATAATATCGTAATCAAAATTTAAAAATTTACAGGAAAATAAAAAACGTTTTATGCTTATAACTTCTTAACAGGTATTACATAGCAAATCGTGGTAATATCAAAAAAATTGGTTTTTTTTTTCTTAAATATTTATTTGCCCATATAAATAAATATTGGATTTATTCTCATTAGTTATAGCTAAAAATGTATATACCAGAAATGGAACACAATTTTTTGAACATAATGCACAATACGATTTAATTCATGCTAAATTGTTGAGCAATGACCTACACAGCAATAGTCATTGCGATTGTCTTGACTGTAATAGTAGCGTGTTCATTATAATCGGTTACTATTATTGCCATAATATTCACTGCTCAAACAATCTTTGTGGTAACAGTAATTGAGTTTACGTTAATATTCATAGCAGAGAACAGTGTGCTAATTGGTAAAAATCTATTGCAGTTAATGTCGTATTCCAAACAATTAAGTAATAATTACTGGAATTATAAAATAAAATTACGGAAAAGGCATTCTAATCAAATTAACCCTTAACAAACCCACGTAATGCTTTAGGTAACGTAAATGACCAGAAAGCTGTCTAATGGACACATAAATAAAAAGGTAGTATTAAAGACAAAAATAAAGATTTATGAATAATTTATGAATATTTTTAATTTTATTCTTTACAATTACCTTTTTATTACATCATTAGATAATTAAACGAAGTTTATTGCACATATTTTCACAGTGTTCTGGGCACACGTGCTTTGCACTGTCACCACACTGTTTTGAGGCCCTAGATACTTTTGAAGGTAACCATATATGACAGGCTTCTTTTCTTGTGATTGGATCCCAGACTTTTCAAAAGGAAACTCTTTTATTGACATTATATGAATTATTGTGGTCGGTTAATTATTGTAGTCCTATGAATCTATTGGTATATCAAATATTATCAGTTTTGTTCCATTTGTTCTTGAAGCGCTCTTGAAGCTCAGCGCTGTTTCACAAAATTTTTGTATTATATTTTCGTGAAACTAGGTTTGAAACTTTCTATTGAGTCTGATATAGGTAACTTAGCCCTACATGAACCACAAATTATGGCGTGATTCCTCTTTCCGATAGAATGCGTCGTGATTCTTGGCAATTCGGAATAAAAAAATGTGGACATGATTTTGTAATAAGATAATCTAATACATATAAAAATCAAATAACCTATGAAAGGTGGATAGGTATCTAGTATGGTTACCAAATAATTATGAGGGGCGAATGTTTGTTTATAATCTGAAGCCATAACCTACACAATCTCCTGTTAAAATTGTTATTGTGTTCGCGGAACTTGTGGTTGCCTGAGTTAGAGTGTGATTATAAATAAAAATCAATAATATTATAGATCATTTTCATTACACTTTTGATTAGTAGACTATAGGAGATAGATTACATAAAGGGTTTAAAGATTGTAAAAACCGGAAATTAATTTGTTCGCAATAAACCTTTATCGTAATCTATCCCTATATGTTCTAGCTCGATCAAACAGTGTAATGAAATGATTATAATATTATTATTTTTTTATTTATGAATCAATACCAATGAGTAACTCAGCAACCCAAAGTTGTCCGCGCGACACACTAAAATTTGTAACAGGAGTATGTGGGTAGGTTGGTCAGATTTAAACTAACCATTGGCTCATAATTATTTGGTATCTCGAGTACTAGAATACTACTCCACCTCATAGTGTTATTTGATTTTTATATGTATAGATTAGTCTTATTACAATCATTGTCCAACATTTTTTTTCCGCATGCCAAGAATCACGACGTATTATCGGGGAAGGAGGATCACACATAATTTTGTGGTTCATGGTAGGCTTAAGTTACGCTATATCAGACTCAATAGAAAGTTTCAAACTATTTTTCACGAAAATATAATACAATTTTGTGAAACACGCTGAAGCTTCAAGAGCGTTCAAGACAAATGGAAAACAAACTGAACTAATCATTGATATACAATATCATAGGACTACAAATAATTTACCGACCAACAATAATTCGATATAAGTGTTTTCAATAAATAGGTTCTTGTCCTTTTTGAAAAGTCTGGGATCCATCCAAGACGAACGCTGTACTATGATTGTTTACCTTCAAGTATCTTAGGGCCTAAACAGTGTGGTGACAAGTGAAAGGCAACGTTGCCCAGAACACTGTGAAAAAATATTTGCAATAACTTCTTGTAATTATCTATGATTGTAATTAAAAGGTAATTGTTAAAGGGAAAATAAAGAGATTTTAAAAGATATTCATAGAAATTTTATTCATATATCTTTTATTTTTGTCTTTTAAAATCTACTTTTTATTTAATGTGTCATGACAGCTCTGGTCATGTTACGTTACTAAAAGCATCACTGGGTTGTTAAGGGTTATTTGATAATGCCTTTTCCGTTTAAATGTTTTATTTTATATTCAGTATTATTCTTAATGTTTGGAAACGAATTAACTGCAATAGATTTTACAATATTCCCCCCCCCGCGACACATGTTTTCTCTTTGCTATGGAATATTAAGTAACTCATAATTTACTGTTACCAGACAATAGATTGTTTTGAGCAGTGAATTTATGGGCAATATGAGTTACCATTATAAAGATCGCTACTTTAGCAGTAACCAATCGCAATGGACTATTGCCTGTGTAGTCATTGTTCAAAATTTACTGAATAAAATCGTATGTGCATATGGTTTCAAAATTGTGTTCATTTCTGGTATATACATTTTTAGCTATAACTTAATGAGAATAAATCCAATATTTATTTATATGGAAATTAAATATTTAGAAAAAAAAACCATTTTGATATACAACGATGTGCTATGTAAACCTGTTAAGATGTATAAGCTATAAAACGGTTTTTTATTTTTCCTGTAAAATGATTTAATTTTTGATTACGATATTATTCGTGGGGACGGCGATATTATTACTCATTAATTATTAATAATCAGACTTTCATTTCTTTGGAGTCATTATTTATAAAATTAATGTTTCTTAAGGCTAGGAACAAAACAAAAATTCTTACTTTTCTTTCCCATCAGAAAAAAAAAATATCTATATTTACTATTAATATATCAATGTAAATAATGAAATAAAATAAACAAAACTTAAGTAAGCAGTCCTATTAAACTTTTCTTGTACTTAAAATATGAAAAACATTTTAATTAAGGTAATTATATAATATAATAATATTTCAGCCTCTTTGTTTCCTTATTATAGGTTTCTGCTTTTCTTGCTCGAATTGATTTTTGCTGTGCTGCCTGCACTCGCCATTTATATTTTGAGGGGGCTTTTTTGTATGATGGGAAATCATCAGTATGGACCCTCCGCTGTGGGTGACAGCGAAGGGAGTTTTTCAGACTTTTACCGACTAAACCCCACCGTGTTCCTTCGGGAGCCTTTGTGTGCTAGGGCCCGCTGGTAAACTCTTTCAACAACCCGCAGCTCCGACGGGACGGGAACACCTTCCAAAAAAAAAAAAAAAAAAAAAAAAAAAAAAAGGGCTTTAAAGATGTGTATGAATTTAATTCTATCTACAATAACGGCTAACAACATTTATCATGTATTAATTAGTCGGATATGATATTTCAAACTGCTTTTCACTATTAGTTTAAAAAATAGCAATGCATATTGCTTATTTTAAAGGACAGTGTGTCCCAAACCTCATAGTTTATTGCCGATTAACGACTGATGTAGAAATCACAACACTTATAATTACAATAATTCAATGATTATACACCGGTGCAAGTGGCTGAACTTCAAAACGAAGGTTAATTTATTTGGAGCAAATAACCTATTATTATGACAATCGTTATGCGCGAATGTACAATCGAGATATAACAATCGGTGTTAAAGTAATCGTTTATTTAATCGATTCGATTACAACGTACAATTTGTATTGGTAAAGTGTGTCCCTTAAAGTGTTCGAGATCTTTAATCAAAATAGGCGGGCACATGACACTGAAGGATTAAGGAGAAATTGATAGTACTTCAGATTGCTGAAAACTCGTTTTATTATTTCGGATGAATGTTAGCACGATAGAAAGATGTTAAAAAGATGAACATATTCGTTTTCCAAATTCGTTTTAGAAATACTGGAAGAAACATATCAGATTTTGGCGTGAAAACTAATTTCAATAATCTTTTCTTCGATTTTTAAGGAATATTGTTAAAACTGAATTATAAATAGCACAAAAATGTAGGTAACGAAACAATATACACTTTTAAGTTTTTTATATAAAACATTTTTTATACATTTTCGGTGCGGCCACGTTCTATTTAAAATTAACTTTTGTATAATGAACCGTGACTTATAATTTACCTTTCTGTTACCTAAATATTAAAGTCAGAGCAAAGCGGAGCATAAATCTAGGACAGTCTAATATCGCGCGAATTCAGACGGTGAAAAATTTCAAAGTAGACTTAAAAAAATGGCGTCTCATTTTGTAGGATACCTAGAAGAAATAACGTTTAAATACTAGCTGAAATATTTTGTTCGAGAAATTCGTAGAACTAACAATGTACCTTGTAGTTCTCATATTCAGTTCTTAATGAAAATTCCAAATAATTGTATGAAAATAGGCAATTACTAGAAAATACAGAAAAAGGTACTGAATAATACATCAATTTGTTTAATATAAAGCACATAACTAGACTTCTTTTATTTCTGAACGAAACGAAACAAATGAAGGTTAATATAAAAAAAAAAATTCTTTGAAAACATTTGGAACTACTATACCTATAATAGTTTTACTATTATGTTTAATAGTTCTACAGATATTAGTAGAAATGGTAGCAAATGTGTAAATTATAACGGCACGTTCTATTATGAAGACTTCATTAATGAAGCGTCGACTAAGCCCTTTACATTTATGTGCACGCAAGTGGGCTTAATTTTAACTATTAAGTATTAAATGTAGGTACTACAATATTATTGCTATAACAGTAATATTTCTTTTGGGAAAAAAATATTAGGTACAGTTATTTTCACAATCAAAAGCAATGTGTATGAAAATATTTTTATGTGGCATTGTAATATTCATACAATAATAATACGACTTTTATGTCATTTCATGACATTATTGAACTGTCAAAATATCACATTTAATAGTTTATCTATACTAATATTATAAAGCTGAAGAGTTTGTTTGTTTGATCGCGTTTTTGTTTAATCTCAGGGTCTACTGGTCCGATTTGAAAAATTCTTTCCCTTTGCCCATTTACCGAGGAAGGCTGTATATATACTACTTTTTATCCGGGTGCGCGCAGTAGTTCCCACGGAAAAGCGGTTGAAATTATAAATAAAATGAAAGTAATTTCATACATTTTATTTTATCGTATTTCTCGAAGTTTCGAGCCCTTTACAACTCACGGTCGCATGGACCTTAAAATGGTGTGTCAAATAAACTTGTTTTATTTTAATATGTATCTTTGGTTTAAAGTCAAACACCTTTTACGTTTACTTACAGTAAATGTCGTTTCGATGACTAATTACATTTATTTTGATCGTTAATTATGGTTTATGATGACAATTTTAAGTCTTTGATTTTATTTAATTTTAACAACAGACTTCTTGTTTAAGATCCGATACCTACAGCAATTTAGTCATCCGAACAATAGTTTTCATAATCAAACTGGACTTTCTGAAATCATTTTCTACAAAATAATAAACAGCTTTTCATAATTTAATCACAATAAATTGCTATCGACATTCTTTGGATATCCTTTCTTGTTTGCTATTTATCCTAACTTTTCATGTTTTAAATTCGTATATAATAAAAATAACATAGGTACGTCATATAACAGCTTAAGGATTGAAAACTACTACGCTAGGTATAACTACAAAAACCTATCTATCTATACTTACTAACGGCCGTTCCCAATAACCTATCTACCTCTAGATTTTCTTACTAAAGATAGAATTTTGACATTAGCTCCATACAAGTAATGTCAAATTCCTATCTCTAGTAAGCAAATCCTGAGATGGAATACTGAATTCCGCAGTAAGACAATAAGTATCGTACTACTTATTAAATTGTATTGTATGAACGGAAACTCCGTAAATAAGGCATTGTACTCGTTTTTTTGTCAATTAGCACTAATTAACGAAATTAGTTCCATGTTAGTTGCGCTGTCATTATTCTTTGTCGTTAAATGGATCATTTGATCAATTCACATTGTTTTTAGTACTGTCACAAGTATAAGGGCTAGTTTTAAACGTTCCAGATAAAGATCTTGATAGTTATCTGACAGATAATTTCCATAGAAAACATTTAAATTTTGACTATTTTTCTATGGCATTATCTGTCAGATAGCTATCTAGAGCTTTATCTAGAACCTGTGAAACGGGCCTTTACTATTTAAAAAAAATGATGTTTTCATATTATCTATTTATGTTGCATATGTGTATGTTTTAAACTGTAGCAATTTCTGTGTTAATTTAAATGCAATAAAACGAATGTCGCATGAATTTATAAATATTAATTACATTGTCTTATAATTTAGTATGTAACCTTTTTTCTAAAACTGTCTTTTTCTTTTACAGGTAAGTTGGTGCAATCTTCCATCAGTTTTAAATAACAAGAAAAAGAAGAATTACGAGTAAAATATGAGGTAAACAAAATACAAAACTTAAACTATTCCAAAAAACTTAACGCCTTAAAGTCATAATCATAACTTTTCGCCAACTACTTAGCTTAAAACAAAAGAAAGCCAAAACTAAGGGAGAATCCTATAAGTTACTATAACAAAAGCAATAAAATTAACAAGTCGGAAGGCTATAAATATAAACTTTGAGAACCAGAACTGCAAGTGGTTTTCTTATACAAACATACACATCTGTCGGGAAATACAAGAACATGCCTTTTCTTATATAACTAAGTGTGAACTATGCAAGATATTTTACATAGAGATAAAACCGTAGCACTTTTTGTCATAAATATTTACGTAAGTATTTTTAGAAAATCTCTGGAATTTATAGCCATGAATTTTGGAGTGAGGGTGGTTCTTCAGATGCTTCTAGATTATAGCTGGCCAAACTAGGGTTTCCTTAATAAATGAAAAAGTTTTATGGGTAAAAAGCTCGGCTAAAGTTCACGCTAAATAACTCTGCAATTCTGAAGTTAACCATTTGACTCTGTGCATTTGTTCATACAAATATTGTTGAGAAGTTTTGCTTGTTCGAAGTTGGCTACTATTAATTTTACAATAGACAAAGATATTAAGAACAAAACACTACTGCTAACTTCAGAATTGCAAAGATATTTGACTTGAATTACCTTCGTATATTGCAGTTACTTATGTATAGGTTAGTATATTCCCTATACAATTCATCAACTAAACCTATGGATTACCAGAAACAATATCTGTTACTAAAGACCTATCCATTTTCTTTGAACACCACAGTGTTCAGTTCTCAATTTCTGGGACCTATCTTTTATTTCTATCAAACCAATTGATGTTGATATGTGATGATCGCAATTGATTTAATGTTTATAGGTTTTCAGAACAGCATTTAAAGGCAGTCGGCACTGTTGTGTCGTAACCAGATTTTATTCTTCGCGGAATAGAATAGATCTAGTAATAGTCCGGAATTTAAAATCAGCAATGATATTTTTCGTAAATTGTCATCTGAAAAAATAATGTTGTTACTACTTTTTTGTTGGAACATTCCAGCCAGTTAGTATTACGCCATATTTCGCGCCATTTTTAGAGCGAAAGAAGATTAGTGATCTGTGGAACCGTCTCTCAATTCGAAATTGGAATTGCTATTACTTGCCAGAATACTTCAATACGAAGAAAAAGACTTAAGTCATCGTTATCCTGGTTTGGTCCACAACAGGAGGACATAATATAACAACCGATTGTTCTTTGAATTAATAGATGAAACAAATGCGGTATGTAACCACAATGGCGTCGCACTTAAACAATATCTGCAATTAAAGTTCGCAATACTAAAACTACAGTTACAAATTAATTGTTTTGATTCAAATCACAGCGGGAGACTGTTTATTGGTATAATTACCGTATTTAATTGCTGTTACCTTAAGTTTTTGATTAGGTATAATGTAACAGGTATTTTAATTACATTCATACATCCTAATCTAATACTTATTAATTCTGTGCCCACACTTTAGCTGAGAAATGGCCGGTCGGCGACTTGTTGAACGAAATGTATGGGAAACATGGTTGAAGCTTAATGCTTTCAAAACTAGTAATAAACCTTATTGTTATTATATGGAAGCGCATAAATACGAAAACCTTATTAACATTCTTAATTATTCGTATGTACATTTCAAAATTTATATTCATATTAATAATTCGTTCAGGTAGGTACTTCTTACCATAATGTTTATAGTATACGGTAGACAATCCAATAATGCGGTCTATATTCACCTGCAATCTGGAAGTCTATGCAATCTGTAATATTGGATTACTTACGTTCGATCCATCCTGCATACAGTTCTCCTGTTCTTATAATTAACTCAAGAGTATAAAGTAGGATAATACCATACAATTGTGCAATACCTAATAATTAAGTTAATAAGGAACGTAAAAAAATATAATACTGTGCCTGTAGGAACTGAACCAAAAATCACCGCTTCTCTAGCTTGACTGAAATGGAACCAAGCCAAACCGAAAAAACATCAAATCACGAGTACATCTCTAGTCCAGCGACCCATCATAAAACAAAAAATATCACAGGTACAGTCAACGGCAGGTCAACGTATACCAATCTGTCAAATTTTACCAATCGAATATTAACCTACCTCCATTGAAATAAGGTTGAAAATCTATTGCAGAAATTTAACAGATTGTGGTAACTTGATGTGCTGTCGTCTGTACATTTAAACGAAATAAAAATATTTCATCAATAAAAATACTGCAAACGATCCGAGTGAACACGGTGCATCAAAATCTGACAAGAGCTTATTCCATGTTTATGTTTGGTGAACGCGTCGACATATTTATTGAATTTTATCATGCATATCGTTTTAACATGCACTGCATATAAATGTCACTTTGTTTGACAGTGGAATAAGTCTTTATTCTCTGGAGTACTTGATATGGATGTATATATATGTGTACTACGTAGAACTTGTAGTATAATTATTGTAGAAGTAGGTCGGGAGCTTTCGCACTTGATTTGGTATGCACACCGTACAAGGAGATTTACATAACTTTGTAAATAAACGTGAATTATCGCAGATAACTTTCAGACATCTATGTTGTAAATATGACAGTGCTTTCACACTAGCTGATTTTGTCGCACGTGTTTACTCAGTTTCCCATCCGGACAAAACAACCGCTGCGCGGAAAAACGAAACTGAAAATTCACTAGTGTGAGAGCGCTCTTATACTACTGTTACTATTTTTGACTAATGATTATTATCATATTTTCTTAGCTTAGCCCTCTGTCTTCTTAAGTTTGAGCAAGACTAAGTTCGAACATTTACTTAGGTTTGCTTAAAACGAAAATACGATAGCAAGATTCTTAAAACCCAAGTCACCTCTCAGTATACTTTAACAGTTACGCAGATATCATAATTCTATAGTATGTATGTGTCAATAACAACCGTTCGAAGAGTGGGCAGATCAGAATCAGGATATGAATAAACAACAACTGATTAGGGCTGGCTGTTCTCGATAACGAACTGAAAGCCAATACTTCTAACAGATCATAAATATTTTAGCAATACGCCAACCCGGTCGAAAGCTTGGCTAATTGCGCTTGACTTGCGGGGTCGATCCATTTGTGGCTACTGTTGTATGTCTAGTCTATGTACAATATTATATGTATGTATCAAGATTTTATAGATACAAAATAAGAATTCATTTTAGAATCAAAAGCCATTTCAAAAGATTCAAAGTCGAAAGTAACTCTGTATGTCTTTTTCTCGCTTTGATGCTAAAGCTTCTAAACTGATATAAATGTGGTACAAATATTTTAGAGCATGAAACAGAATATAGGCTACTTTTTATTCGAGTGCTGGAACTTGTTCCCTCGGGACGCGAGTGGAATCGCGGGTAACAGATTGCAAGAAAAAAAATTGAGACTACTCTCAAATATGTTTTTTGTTCTAATGATAAAGTAGGTAATTCTAGGTTACCTACTCCAAATAACTAACACCCACATAACCAACTAACAACGTACTAATTAAATACCAATATGTTATCTATGTAGTTCACATTTTTTGCCCAAAGCTATCAAGGCCTTAAAACCCTGCCAATTAAAAGTTTACGACTGTGTCGTTTTAATCTCTTGAGAATGCGTGACATCCAAGTTAGGCGACTTAACAGTTAAGTAGGTATCTAATGTAAAAACTTGAGACATTCGCAATACGTGGTCAAGGTGTGTTTGCGTGGGTAGGCAGGATACTGCAAATTAGGAATTTAGTACATAGAAAAGTGCTACTTTAAGAAGTAAAAATTATAAAAAAAAGGTGAAAAAATTACAAGAAGCTGAAAAGTCTTTCTGAGACGCTCACATTTTTGCCAACACAGTTTACTGTACGGACAGGAACTGTCAAATTGCGGTTTAGAGTTAATTTTCTAAATGCATACATGAAACTTAAAAAAACAAAGGATTCTTCTTTATATAGAAAATGCTATCCTTCACTACCCCATACACAATTCCGACCAACCTTCCTGCACATATTTCGAATTCTTTGCCAGCAATTTCGCAACGGCAGACCTGGTAATTTGCGTGGTCTCTGTAACCAAAGGCTAAGCACTACACACCCACTAACCTAGGAATTGATTACACATAAAATCAGCATTACTTCTAGCTGATCTGCGAGTAAAATAAGGCAAACCATCAGCTGGGCTTATAAATCATTCAAATCTTCAAGTACCTTGGTTGCCTTAAGCAAGCATGGCCTTCTTTGTATGAGAAGAAGATTTAAAGCAGGGTTGGAACAATTAGAATCGAGACTATGATAAATTTAAAATTAGAACATGACATGCATTTTCGAAATATCTCTCTTTGAAATTACATCTCACTATTTCTCCGCAATAGTAGTTCATTCCTACTATACAGGCGTCAGATGTAATATGTAGGGAATTTCCAGTCGTTTCGAATTTCAGACACTTTTTCGACGTTTTTTATGTAGGTACCAGTCTGGTTTTCGTGAAATCCGTGAAGCGTTTATATCAGGGGGCCCCGCCAATACATTTTGCAGGACAGTTACACCGTGTTACGAGCCTTCAAAAGTCAGCGGCATTCTTGCCTGCCTGTACTCTTGGAATATTAAAGCCAGTATGAGTTTTTCGGCTTCCAAATACAAATAAACGGTTTAAACAAAACCACCCATACTGAGGGTTTATTTAGGCTTTGCTAGCTTTAATATCAACTTCTGACTTATCTATTTTCAGTTCTGCGTACATAAATTCCCAGAATGCTGCTAGATATTAACTTTGTAATGTTGTTTCAATCGGTTTTCATGTGAATTTGAACAAAAAGTATCGGAACACGCTATCCATCAAAGTTGATCTGTCATTAGGGCATGCAATATCGGAAGGATCTCAATTCCGGAATTGAAATCCGATACTGGAGAGCTAATTCCGGAATTCCGGAACTGGTTCCGGAATTGATACATATTTTTTTTGTTTAGGAAAAATCGATACATGCCACAAAGTTACAAGCTAAATACATAACCAATAACAGGCAAACACCATATGTCCTTAAAAGTAGTTAACTGTAACGAAATTCAATTAAAAATAACATGCACACAATGCGAGAGTATAGAATAATTACAGAATGTGTTTATTTGCTGAAAAGTTCTTGTAAAACTTTACGAAATCTGATAATGGAGTTATTTTGTACGTCTATGGATCCACTACATTCATTCTATAATAGCCTACAAATACGAGATATGGGAAAATTTTGGCCAAACACAGTTTTTCTTGCAGATATGGCGAGTTATGGCATATCGAGGATTCCGACTTGGTACTCTCAAACGTATTCTGCTAAGAATTTCAGAGAAGTTTAGCTTGTTGGTCATAATTTTGTAAAAAAATCATAAATCTTGTATCTTCATGCGTTGTTCGAGAGTGGACATGTTGAACTGACAATACCTGACCAGGACGAGCCTGAGCTTTGGTCTGACAGAGCTGACGGAGGAATTTCTGTAGGCCTAACATTACTAGGTGTATTTTGAACATTTGGTGAATATTTACCA
>NWSH02000050.1:14623134-14638778 GCA_002382865.2 Heliothis virescens
TTAGTGGTTTTTGAGATATAGCTCTTTTTCAGTAACCGCAAATTATAACTTTGTTATTCATATATTTGTGTTTTGGCTAATTGTAGGTAATAAGTACGTTTATTTTTCATAGATAATGGAACGGAACCCTTCGTGTGCGAGTCCGACTCGCACTTGGCCGGTTTTTATATACGTTTGTTTTCTAAAATCGGCGCGGTGCATGTAATTTGTTTTTGTTGGACAAGTAAGACAGATATGAATGGGGGGTGTCCGGACCCCCCTTATATACGTCCGTGAGTATATGTAAGACAGTTATTTTACTTTATCTGGAACCTGGAAACGGGCACATAGTATAATTATTGTGTGCTACAAGTCAATCTTCTGCATTAACTCATTGAATCCAATCAAATGCATTAATCTTTTCAGAATGATTTCTCTTTACCATCAATCGCCTTAACACAGTCCAACTCAAAGAAATCTTTATACAACCTCAAACTGCAATAAAGAGGTGCAATCTCAAATAAAACTCGTTACAAAAAATCTTCAATATTTTCCCACAAAAACTGGAAATTCTTTATGTTCCGTCGAATCTTGTTTAGTTCCGCATCTAACGCTTGACACCTCGTTTGTTGAAACCTAATTGATGGACACGTCTGACACTTAAACACTTTTTGCTGATAAAAAGCTTTTACATCCAGTAACTCGTAAATTAAACTTCTGTCTAACGTCTGTTTTATTTGATGCTTTACAAATATAAATGACTTGGTGTTTTCCATGGTTTCACATGCGCCCCCGTTAAACTACTTCCCGTACCCGGATAGAACCTCTTGCCGTCCCTCGAAAAATAAGCTATCTAACAAATAAAATAATGTATCAAATCGGTTTAATATTTCTGAGATTTGTTTGTTTAAACAAACAAACTCTTCAGCTTCATAATTTTAATATACACTAGCTTCTGCCAGCGCTCTCACCCGCGTCCCGTGGGAACTACTCGGCGCACCCAGATAAAAATCGGACCAGTAGTTCCTGAGATTAGCACGTTCAAACAAACAAACTCTTCAGCTTTATAATTTCAGCATACATTTGAACAAAAGGCTCTCCACAAGGTACTTAACTTAGTATCATTCCTCTACATATCAATACATTTGCGACTAAGTTAATCAAACGATGTAAGATGAAATTCACTTGCCCATACACCGTAACCCTTTCGTTTTCATCTCGTAATCGGATAGTTAACACACAATCTCTTGCGGTGTGCTGCAAGCTTGCCTCACGATCATTCTTTTAATTTCCGTCAATAACCGCAAGGAATAATAGTTTCTAGTACATTCTATTAATGTTTAATAATGTTATGAAACAATGCAAATGGAAGTTGTGAGAAAATAGGATTTATGGTAATAGCATCATAGTTGATGGTTGATGTATTAAGAACAAGAGCTAATTTGGGTAAGAGAAAAATATATTAAAAATGGGTGACTGTCTAACCATTTTTTCAGCCATTGGTTAAGAGTTAGAGATCATATATCTGGTCTTTCTAGATGTTGATGATAATTGTATAAAGACACCTTAATCTGAAAACCTCATATTTGTATATAGAAAGTCGATTAAGCGATAATCTATGCTAATATTATAAAGCTGAAGTGTTTGTTAGTTTGTTTGTTTGAACGCGCTAATCTCAGGAACTACTGGTCCGATTTGAAAAATTATTTCAGTGTTAGATAGCCCATTTATTTTTGATCCGGTTGCGCTGAGTAGTTCCCTCGGGAAGCGGGCGAAGCCGCTGGCAGAAGCTAGTATGTTATATATCTAGTGGTTCCACTCACACCACTTTCTTGAGGAGCAGCAAGACAGATGGATCAAGAGATTTATTCTGAAAACGGCACTCCTTTACATGGAGCGTATTGTTACAAAATTCTCCTCTTTAGAACATTTTCATATGTAACAAGAAAATTCTAGAAAATCTTCCAGTAGCTAAAGGATTTTATGGGTAACTAGCCGTATTACTATACTGAGTATAACAGAATTATCATGTTAACCAAGTTATAATTTAATAGACAAATTGCCAGCACTAAATTGCCAACAATTTATCTAACTTAATGGTGAATATTTAGTGATTCAAAATTACATTTTCACATTGTTATCTAATGAATGGTGGTAACTACATTTTAATACCACTGTTGAAATATTTATTACAGATATTTGATAAAATAAAATCGTGTAACGTTAAATGATAAAGCTACGCGCCATGTTTTCAAATTTTAAAAATAAAATAAGATATTGAGTATTTGACGAGAAGAAGAAAAGAACTTTATTTTTCGAAACAAAATAAAACAAAGCATTAAGAGGAAAATGATTTTTTATTGTATTACAAAGATAAAAGTTGTCAATGGCAATTATCAATGACGCTGACAGATTTCATTGAATAGCACGTAGACAGTGAAACGAAGATATTTGCAACGAAAAAGCTAGACATTTGGTAGTATTTGTAAATCAGTCGTGGTGGCCTAGTGGGTAAAGCACCAACCTCTCAAATTTGAATGTGTGGATTCGATTCCAGGTCTGGCAGTTGCATTGTTACTTACAATGCAACTTTTCTAAGTTTGTATGTACTTTCTAAGTACATCTTAGTCACCTATGGCTGATAAAAGGTGAAGGAAAACATCTTGAGGAAACCTGGACTGTAAAGTCTGAAATCACCAACCCGCATTGAGCAAGTGTGGTGTACAACTACTATTGTCGCTCAATCCTTCTCCGTGTGAGAGCAATCCTTCTCCGTGTGAGAGGAGGCCTGTGCCCAGCAGTGGGACGATAAGAAGGATACTAAAAAATATTAAAATGATTTAAATCGATACCTCAGTACAATAAATTATGAATTGGTTCTTCTCCACGAGACCAACTTTTTGGAATCGTGTCCCTGTGAACCCAGGATCGTTCCAAAGTCTCGACAATATAACCAGAAAATCAAGCTCTCATTAGACGCCGTTCGAGACTAAAATAATTAAAATCCTAAGCTATTCAGGTCGTTATCTAAATGACGTAAAGTAATTATCGTAATTTAGCACTGTTTAATTGCTTTAGTTTTTTCTATTGACATACATTATAATCTCGTATTTTAACGTTTTATTGCAATGAGTTCTTGTTCTCACTCGAACTTGATAACCTTGTAATATTTGAGTTCAGTTGCTAAGTAATCGAATTTGGAGAGTTAAATTCAAATAAGGATATTTTCTAATTATCTACGTCATTGTTTTATCTTAATGACTGAAAAGTGTGTGTGAAATAAAATAATGCAGTAAACAAGCACTGACACATTAAAGTACCCATAAAAATTTGCTCTTATATAGTGAGCGCAGTGTGGGATATTATTTAAGCTCCGGAGATGCTATGCATATGCACATTTGTAAAATATGGTAGAAAAATGTGTGTCTATATTAAAAAAAATAGGTATATAACCAGCATCATCTCAAGCATAAAATCTTCGCAAATCTCTTCAGGGCCTATAAATGAAGAACAACTAAGTATTTTCCATTAATACTACAAGATCCGGCCCTAAGCAGATATACAGCTAGTTATAAAGTAATACTCTGATCGAAAGCTAACGATACCGCCGCATATGATTATGAACTATTAACATAGAACTTAGGAGAAAGCTTGTGAAAGCGAAAGGGCTTTTGTTCCCCATATTTCATTAGCGAGTTTATATTTCTTCATTTTACAACGAATGTTTAAAGCATTGTCTTTTAGTGTACCTCCTAGGAACTGATGCTCGCCTAGTACCCTGGTTAGCGCTATGTAACATTGATAAATCTGTGACTAATGTTAGGTATTTATTTATGATAGAATCCGGCAAAGACATTTTTTTTGTATTCTTTAATATATATGGTAGTTTATAAGGTAAGTATATAACCCATGGGCCAATGTAGTCTGACAATAAAAGTACTTTGATTTGGTTTAAAAATTAAGAAATCGATCACATTCGTCGATTACACAATATCAAGAAAGAAAAAGTGCCCAATCTATCTTTGACACAAATCTTTAAAACAATGAACACGAGAATTTTAGTTTCTAAATTGACATTTGATCGTAAAATCCTATTAAATTCCTTTAGTTTATTTATAGCTGTACACTTCCTCTATTTTGTCTGGATTGCTGATTCGTATCTCTGACGCCATGACATATCTAGCCAATCAATTTAACGAGGAGCGGCGCCAAACGCAAATATTGTAACTTAATTGTATTATGTTAAGGTGAGGCTAGACGGTGAGCGGAGAGCAGTTGCACTAGCAGGCGCGATTTACGCACGTATTAACATTTTTACTAAAAGTAGATTCGACATTTTCATGTGCTAAGCAACTGCAACTATGTGGTCGTCCTAAAAATTCTAGTGTGAAAACTCTTCAAGCATATTTACCATACTTGGAAATCAGTAACTTAACTCGTTGATATCCATGTTTTGCACGTATTAAACTTACAGGCTTTTTAGTAAACAGAGCGGCCATAGCAAACGCGCGCCAAGCCATTACTATTAGAATTCTGCACTGTAAATATTGAAAGTAAAGCCGTATTTAGTGAAAATAAATATGTATCGCTTACTTTTATATAGGGGCAAAACTGCGGGAGGTATTTTATGAATTCATGCACTGCAAGACATCGAGAGCGCAAAGATAGAATGATAATGCATCACGTATTTCTTGTCCATCATCCAGAAATGGGAACTAGCAAAGTAGCATAGCACCAACATGTACCTATTAAAGATAAAGGTTCCATAAGAAAGTCTACAAACCAAACTCAATAGAAATTACAAACACAAAAAAGTTATACAAAATCGCTTAATGTGTGACCTATCCCAAATTGTTCCAGACACATTCGATCTTTGACCAAAAATGAACCGTATTCCTCAAAGGTTAAAATACAAATTCGTAAAGAGCTTCCTATTAAAAGTAGGGTTAAGTAAATAAGAGAATTATTGGAATTGGAAATTATTTATTAAAGGAATGACGAGTGAGTTGTTCTGTAGCGTTAGAACCGGCCATACCTGTGTTATTGAGCATAAATTGTCGTTGAATAGGTTTTAAATAGGTTCACTATGAAATTGTGATAAATTATTCTGAAACCCGATTTGCTAAATTATTTTGTGAATGCGGACATGCAATTCAATTATTGGATTTAAAACCAAGTGCTATGAATGCGCTGGGCTAAATTCCCACAATACGCGTGGCACTATTCAGAATCTAGGTTTATATTTTTGACTTCTGCACTGCCCTTCATGTGGCAGGCTCATAGTCATAAGTATATAAAACATGCTTAATCGTACTAATTTTTAATCTATACTAATATTATAAAGCTGAAGAGTTTGTTTGTTTGAACGCACTTATCTCAGGAACTGCTGGTCTGATTTGAAAAATTATTTCAGTGTTAGATAGCCCATTTATCGAGGAAGGTTATAGGCTACTTTTTATCCAGGTGCGCGGAGTGGTTCCCACGGGACGCGGTCGAAACCGCTGGCGGAAGCTAGTAGGTAAATAAAAGGCTTTTATTTATGATTTACTTGACTTTATTAGTGAACACTAACAAAGTATTTTTCAAAGAGTTTAATTCTTTAAGTGTACAATTAAAAACAATTTAAATTAGAACGACAGTTTTATCTTCACGCTGATAAATTAAATGTATTGAAAAATAATTCAGTTAAATATACTTACTTACACATTGTTAATTTCCAGTCACCGATATCTAATTAGGCCGCTTGCTAATCGTAAGGTGAATGCACCAGTTTTCGGTCATACATAGCAAACCTGTTTTATCGGAAGAAAAACGAGTATAAAAATAATGTAACAAAAATCCATTACATTAGTACATCAGGCGACATAAAGAAGAATGTAACCAATATGTATCCAAAGCGATTACAAGTGCAGGCTTATGATTAAACGAGATCGGATTACCCAAGAGAAGTTTCGTACCTACTTACCTACTATTACTTGGTTGGCTTATGCAATCTAGCCTCTCCGGTAGATTGGTCTTCGTATTTGATCAAATGTTTGGACAAACTATTGGACTTATAATGCAATTTATTGATTGAATTTTTCTACTGTACTAATTTTTTCGACCTGCTTTAATGAATTCAGAAAAAGAAGTCAAATTGCTTTGCGAATTTTATTTAGAAACTATTGTTTTCAGAGCTTTCAGTTGAAGCCAGATATGTTATCTTTGTACAAGGTGTTGCATCTAATATTGGTACCAACAATTAGATTGTTGGCTGAAGGCAAGATGCTAAACCAATATTGGCAAATGCCGTGCAGCATATGATTATCGACTTCGCAACATGTTGGTCAGTGGAGTAATGAGAGCTGATCTATAGATCAAACATATTGTGCATTCTAAATTAAAGAGTACAGTTTCTACATTGTTAGAAACTACAAATCTGAACTCTAACTTTATAATGCTATGGTTCAATTTGGCAAACGGACTTGGACACAAAATTATATCATGTGATATGGTGGTTCAAAAGTTCAAGGGATCACAATTTGCAATAATTACGTGCGAACAGGTATTGTTAGTAAGCAATCATATCTTGTAATTTGATATACTATCAAATCAACTGTAATAAGTAAATTAATAATATTCGTACGGTATTTTATTCGACTCATACCATTTTGCAATTGTTATATTGTCTTGATTTTTTTTGTAATAATAGATCTATTTTACTAGGAAATAACGGGTTCAACACAACCTCAAAACAACCTTTAAACTCACTTTATGGCATTATAGTCATGATCGTTTAGCAGTCATTTCCAGCATACAATACCTGAGCTAAAACAATATGCTGAATAATTTATAAGAAAGCATTTCCAAAAGTAAATTAATATAAATTAAAACAAAAGCCAGCGCTAATAGCTGAAACATTGTTAAAATTCAAACAGTAGGCAGTACAGAACATGAAAATAACAATTTCATGTTCAAATAATATTGAAAGATACACAAATAAATCATTTCATATCGCGATGTTTTCTGAATAAAAGCCATTCAATTATGTTTTCATTCCGATCCGGTGTTTTCACGAGCACTGTAATACGATTGCACGCAACCATTACTTGATACTTCTCTGTAATGATTTCGGCCTGTTTGCACTTTATTTTTGTTAAATCAATCTTGTGTTAATGTTCCCATTTGTTTTTTTGGTTTGATATATTATTCATTTTGATACTTATAATTTCAATGCTAGGTAATTTTTTATATTTCTTGCTTAATAATGATAATTTATCGGAACATTTTCTAGAATTTGACGTGTCTAAATATGTAAAGAATATCCTGTAGGCCATAAATGCAAAAACATAAATATACATAAAATAACAACAAATTAGATTTAACTTGTCCCAAAGATCAACCTCAATGACAGATTTATAACTTCAACAAAATGTTTAAACCATTCCTTTTCTGGACCATTTGTCTGTTAAGAAAATATAAAGCCGTTTATAAGATTGATTAATCGTTGTGTCCTTTCGGTATAAACAAAGTTACTTCAGCAACTAAGTTACTTTATCACAGTAAGTAATGCAGGCCGACACCGAACCGTACTCGGATCTCGGTTATCTATAACGATTGTTCAGTAATGGAAAGACGCACTCCATCTGATTCACGCCAATGCCCGCTAGATGCCGCCTGTGCCGATGCCGGGAATCGATAACGCCCGATAGATTCCACTACCGCGATATCCCGGCGCCAAATAAAACTTTATTTCAAATCGATTACTCGGGTGAATATCGATTGTTATTGGCGAACAAGCCTTGGCAAAGAAACTGTAGAATTATACTAGAATAAAGCACCATATTCTTAATTTGAAGAGTAATTAATTAAAATTATGTTCACGCTTTGTTCAAATGATAGTAATAAGGTCGTATATTTTGTCGTTTGATAAGATATTGTCCAAATAACAAACGTATACTATCAGTAGTCTCTAGTTTATAGCACTTACGCAGTTTTACGCATCTATTATAATTAAATGATAAAAACGCGCTACTTTATAGGTAGTAAATTATACCGTTATAAAATAATATTCCGGATTATAGGCGGCACTATAAAGGATACTATATTAACTGACGTAAAAAAATATAATAAAATAACATCCGCATGTTTATGATTTTCTTGAAGAGGTAAAGATAACAGTTGATACATTTACCCTATTATCTCGCTGTAGCAAAAGTTTACATTACCAAGAACTTTATCGCCAGTTTCACAGGTTCCAGATAAGTCTAAGCTATCTGACAGATCATGCCAATTGCGACTAATATAAATGCAACTAATTTTCTAATTAGTCAAAATTAAAAACATTTCTATGGATCATTATCTGTCAACCTGGACCTGTGGAACCTATGAAACTGGTCATCTCAATAAACAAAGCTATACTTTTCTATTAAATGAGTTTGAAAAAAATAGGTCACATACCTAAAAAAATTATCACTGAAATCTAATCGAATACATACAACAATAAACTACCAAATAAACATGCACCATTACAACAGTAACACACTATATCACGAACAACAAATCGTGGACGTTATCTTATCCAAATATTTTGACACCCAATTTGTGAGCGAGGCGGGTTCCCCACTACATCCGCCTCCATCCGCTAGGGTATTCGCGTCCCACGAACGAACTAAATTAAAGGATGTTGGCAATGCTCGCTTGTTTGTGTATCAACGTAGTTCAGTGGCATTTTTGGTGGGAGGCCGTAATGAGATATTTTATATATGTTAGCTGCTTTCCCGTCGTTTCATCCGCGTCACGGGGGAACCTCTGCCCATACCCGGATGAACTATAGCCCATGTTATTCGATAGTATTGTAGCTTTCCAACAGTGAAAGAATTTCTGAAATCGGTTGTGAATTTTCGGGGCCTTTACGGTACAAAGAAACGATATTTTTATTATATCAGTTTAGATTGTCAAAGGAAAGTGCCAGCTTAAGTGCTAGATTTAGTCTAGATGAGGGTTTAAATAACCTAGCACTAAAGCGGGCACTTTTCAACACTCAGTTTCATAATAAAGTAGAGCTTAGTATTAGTAGGGATCTACGTAATCATTTTAAACATAGATAAAATACAGATAGAAATGTTAAAAATACGGCCTAAAGTGAGTTAAGCATTCCAAAAAACAAATGAAACCCTCGTTATACATTCAAGTTCATTAAAAACTTATTTGACCTACAAACAGCAGAAATTGGGTTCCACAAAATATGTAACACGTGCAAAATTGCCTATTTTTCAACAAAAACCAAATTTCTCAACTGACAGTCACAGTATCCCACATTTATATGAAATTGCCGGTTCCCACAAAAACTTTTCTCTCAGGTCAGGTGAACTAGTTTTAATATTTCACGTTTTCAACGCTTCGAAACTAGTTGAAAAGCTTTGTTCTGTGTTATGTAAAATGGAAAGTATGAGCTATGGGAATTAATAACAGCAGTATCTAATGTGTCATTGTTACTCAACTGTGAGATATTAACGTCTGTTTTGTAAATAAAACATTGTGACTATTTGTTTACTGTTATAGTAAACATAATAATCAGGTGACATGTTTTTGTTATTGGAAATAATATATAATTATATTGTCAGTACTGACGAAGATATATTTTAGTCGAACTTTACAATGTTTTTCTTCTATCAAGTCAGTAAGACCAAGTAAGTTTAGAATAACTAAGCGATCAACAAGATCGAAACATAATTTGCTATACCAAATATTTAATTTAATTTTAGTAATGAAATAATTTGGAATATTTAAATTTTAATTACAACCACACAATATA
The DNA here is from genome assembly GCA_002382865.2 of Heliothis virescens. Taxonomy (NCBI): domain Eukaryota; kingdom Metazoa; phylum Arthropoda; class Insecta; order Lepidoptera; family Noctuidae; genus Heliothis; species Heliothis virescens. The sequence goes on from NWSH02000050.1 coordinate 14,632,910, forward strand.
CTAAGACTGGTCTTACTAAACATCTTCTCGCCAATAAAACTCAATTTCATTGGCAATAGAAATCGAAACTCCATTAAAACCTTTTCCATTTACAATCAAAAGACAAAACAATAAAACAGTATCCTTGTTTTACTGCATATTTACTCTAACAAAGATTTCAGGACAGCCAATTACATTTTGATTTACAACATAACGTTTAATATAGTACCCACCAAGTTATTTATTATGGGCACACAATCCTACGAATATTAAACCAAAGCTTGTATGTATGCATGTTTGTTCGTCTTTCACGGAAAAACTACTGGATGGATTTTGAAGAAACCTAGCAGTAAAATAGCTCACACATAAATGTTACTTGTCAGAGGACGACAGAAAAGTATGGAAGAAGAAAACGTGCTGAGCCGACCTCAAATAATATTGGGATAAGGGCAGGAAGATAATGATCAGAATTCTTATATAGGCTACTTGTTATCCATGAGAGACAAATCCGCGGGAAACAGCAATATTTAATACAGTACCAGCAAGTTATTTATTGCGGGCACACAATATAGACATAAATTTCGTGTTGACAGTGCCATTAACTGGCGCGCTTACCACACGTCTACTCCTGAGATGGCAAGTTGGCTAACAAGTGTGTAACGTCCTTTGATTTAGTTTCTAGTATTATTATTAAGGATTTACGAGGTATTTTCTAATAATGAATATTAAGTGGAGTGGGTTTTATGGTGTATCTGTTTTTAATGGTTGAGAAGAAATAATGGTTGCTTAGTGTGATTTTAAGTGACGCCCTTACATTAATTCAGTAGAGACAGTTTTGTGGTTTCACAAAGTTTTTTTCTTCATACACATTCACGTTATCTTGACCCTAACTTTAGGTTTGTCTTCATATTTTGTTCTCTATCGCATTTTTTTCATGATCCCCGTACTGGTTGTACTATTTATAAGCACTCAACTTAGGCAACGCTAAAATGTAGAACAATTATTCGACCCATAATTTAACAGCGAATAAACAAAAAAAGTAAAACTTTTTTTGTAAAATAAAGCAATATCATACAAGAGCAGTTATTACCATACCATGTAAAACGTATATCGCAGTCTTATGTAGATATGTCCGCAATCTCGGCATATTTGTCATTTGGCTATTCTCCAAGATGTCTCTTGGAATGCTCTTTATATTTGCTCATGTTTGTCTGTATGTGTGTCCGTTCGTATTCCACTGGACTAGTCAGGAGACGAAGAAGTGATACCCAAGAATTATGTGGCAATATCTTATTTGGTACTGAATTAATGGGACAAAAAATATGGGGTATTATCTTCTCTGTATTGTGTCTATTGTATTTCTTTTGTTTCAGTAAAATATTTATAGGGCCTATCCAGATTTTTTCCTATCTTTTTATTTCTAGCCAACACATGGTAGGCATGGTATGATTACAATACACACAAAAAAACTTTGGCCCTCTAATCGTTGTACACACATTCTAAAACTGTTTGTTCCTTTATCTAAATTGTCTATGTAACTAGACGGAATAGTTGTTTAAATAGGTGTTCTAACATTTAAAAACATATGGTGTGATCTATTAATTAAACATGATGGTAGTCACGTTTGTGTGAGGAATATACGAGGAGAAGTAATTACTGAAAATATTCTTGTTCTACCTTGGGTTTCTACAAAGAGAACTTTTACATAAATATTATGGAACTATAGACATTTCACTGGCTTCCTATGGATTTTTATAACCTATCCATCCGTTATTTTGCAATAAGAGATTGATATTTGACAATAATTACCTACATGGAGCGTAATCAAATCTGAATCTTCAATCGCATATCAACAGATAGGATATAAAAATCCACGGTAAATCGCTACAGTGAGCTATAAATCCACCAATATTGTATGCACCCGTATACAGCAAAGTTTTTAAACAAACTCAAGGGGAAAGTTATCCCATATAATTTAATTAATTGCACCACCGGGCCGCAGTAATGGGGCCTAATGAAATAATTGCCAGTATCCGTCGATCGGCCATGTGACAGAGCGTCCGTGACGATAATATCGCTTACACTGCTGTTACGGTATAAACTATAAACGATACTGAATTGAAAGTTAAGATAACAAGCACTCTTGGTAGTTTGAAGAAATTATGCGCTTGTTTTTTAAATGGCTGCTGAATTTATATTTCCCCTTAGTACGATAATTGATTCGTGTAGTTCTGATATAATTCATAAGTAAAACATTTATAAAAGTAGGTAATTAATAAAAATAGGTAAGTATTTAGCTTAATGTTATGGTGAAAAGGTGATTAGAAATGAAATTTCCATATATGCTTTACATTTATTGTAAAAACATTTAGCCCGCACTACCATCTAACTTTTCCTTTCTTAGTAAAGTAGGCTGAAGTAAGTACTGAAACTACCTACACAAAGTATCAAGACTGCTCTCAACACACCACACAAAAACATCAAATAAATCTTAACTAGTTAATAACGTCAGAAAATGCAACATGCGTTGATATCTCACTGATTTTCGTCATCCATCCGTCTATTGAAATACAGATCCCAACGCACAAGCTAGCAGATGAAAAAACAATAGAAGTCAGCTGTTGCGAGATTGTCCTACTTGGTAACATAGCCACGCAACTTAAGTACCTGTATGGGTACGGATTACCCAAGCAGCTATGGAGATTACTGGCTTGGTACCTATCTAGATGTGAAGTCTGCCCTTTAGAAGAAGAAAATAAGTAACATTCAAATCAATAAAGAAATTGTTACAATTAGTTTTCCTCTCCATTCAAAAAGTCATAAGTGGCTGTGGATATGCCATTTACATTTCTCAAGATCAAAATAACAAGGTCAGGTGTCATATCGAAACATTACTTAGGTTAGCACCCATAATCAATAACTTACCTTGGGACTAAGCGACCGTGTGCGAAAATGTCCCATCTCCCATGTGTTACTCTTTCTTATCCATTTTGGATTATCCAGCTAGAAAATAATTAAGAACCCATACGACCTTATAACTCCGATGTCGAGATTTTTGGAACAGTAATTTCTGACTATTTATCCTTATTTTACCAAAATGTGATCCTTATTGTATAAAGTTAGCAATCAAGATTCAAGAACCCGATTTTCATTCGTGATATCTTCTATCCCTATATACATATAATATTTTTATATGTTGAACGTTTGAAGTTCAGTCGGGCGCCCAGTGGGCAAAGCTCACAAATCACGACTAATCTAAGGACACATCACGACCACAGCATCACTATTATCATCTCACTCGATTCTCACGCAATAACGAATGGTACAGACGGCAGTACATCATCCTCAAATTTCTTCAATAGATTTTCAATCTTATCACAATAGTGGAAGGTTAATGTTCGATTGAAAAAAAATGACAGGTATTGTCAACCTTTATAATTTCATAAGAACCGTTTGTTGTCTAAAATATGTATACAAGTCGCGAGAGTTTAAAAGTTGACAGATTCGGGTAGGTTGATCTGCTGTGTCTGTGCCATGTCTCTGTAAATTTAGTGAAATTTTCCAAAAAAGGATAGAGGTTAGAAGAGGTCGGTAGCAAAACAAATAACTGCAACTTGTAGTATTAGATAGGTAACTTCTTGAACGATGTATTTTCTAAAAGTGTCCTTAGTTGAACATAACTTCTTTTTGCCTACCTATACCTTTTTCATACACATCTTCTTCTTATGGTGCCCTCTCCTGCCGGAGGTTGGCGATCACTATGGCCATTTTCACTTTCGACGCTGCAGCTCGAAACAGCGATCTGGTGCTCATATTGAACCAACTTCTGAGGTTTTTAAGCCAAGAGGTACGTTTTCATCATACACATACTTTTATGTAACCACAAGTGCCTTCATCATAACTGACACCATTACCGCAAACACTAAAAAGTTGCCCCGATACGAAAGAAATCTTAAAGAGAATAAATCGTACAATTCTAATAAACTTTGTTGCGAAACTTTCTAAAGATAAAAGGTGTCAAGAAACAATAATAAAGTTATATTACTCCAACTTCGTCTAATAATAAATCATATCAAATAACCGCTTGAACGATCCAAAGTTACAACAAGACTTTATAGTATAATTTATTGGATATTTATCACTTTATTTTAATTAACACTGTAAAAGTTATCAAGCTAAGTTGTACACAATCTATAGATACATTTAAGAGAGAGGTTACACGATCAGTCTGGCGTCAGTCCATTCCATCAGTCTGGTCCAGAATGTACCGTGTTTTTCGCATCAGTCAAAACACGGTACATTCTGGACCAGACTGATGGAATTGACTGACGCCAGACTGATCGTGTAACCCCTGTCTAACTGCAATGTGTTAAACAAGAATAGTAACACTTCCTTGAAATATCCTTTGAAATCTCGTTCCGAGAATCCTCGGTGCAACTTGAAAATGAGTCATTCAGTTCTTTGTCAGTTAATTAATTAAAGTGTTGTACTTTAATTAGACTGTGATGTTACAAACAACGTTATTGGGAAATGCTCATTATGTAAACTATGAACTACATAGATAGGAAACATGTTTGTGGGTTTGAGAGTATCATTGTGCAAATGGCAGTTAATTTTGTAAGTTTAATTAATAACTTTGCTACAGTTGGTCGCTAGTATTAAAATAGTTTGTTATACGCTTACAAATATATGTGTACCCCGCTTAGTAGTCTCCTCATTCTATCAATATCGATACTGATGTACTTCTAGACTTTTATTTGGTATACCATGTCTAAAGGTCATGAGAACTCCACCAAATTACTAGAATCCCATCATCTAAACCAATTCATCTTGTCAACAAAGCGACAATAATACCAAAAGCAGGCGCGCAATAAACTATTCGAGTGAGTATCCGATAGTAGTTCTGTCTTAGCGATGCATTGTGCGCTCGCGGCGCTAGCGAGCCCTCGTTTGTTTCACCGAGATGCGCGCGCGCTTCTTAGTGAAATTGTCCCTCTTGTCACGATGCTACTTCCTGGTGCATTTGTTGTCTTTTATTTTTGATCCAGAAGACTTATGGCGGCTATTTGTTTGCGAATTACTTGTAAGTGGAGGGGAAATGTTGTAAAGCGTTTGTGTGAAGTGACTTTTACCTGGTGCTGTAAATTTTAATCCCGGTTTATTTATAATTGTTTGCTGATATCTTTGCGATTTTATCGCTAGCTTTGAGCCTACGGCCTATAAATTTCACAGCTTGAAATATATAACACTATTAGACCTTTAATAAAAAGTGTTATTCGCAGTTTAAAGAAAAACGTCGTATTGCTAAATGAGACTTTACTATCTTCGAATCTCAAACAATCCAAACGGCACCTACAAATTAATTATTCAATTAATTATCCAGTTGGTCTAGTCATCGGAATACTGTTCTAAATAAGGATTTGTAGATAACACAATCTCTAACCTGAATAAGTATGGCCACCATTACTCTATGGTAATTTGTGGCCTTTGACTTAAAAGGTTTCGTTGAGCTCGTGTCGGATGAACTAAGGTCGTAAAAATTTTGCACGAGCCTTAAACATACATAGGTATACCACATTGCGGTTTTTAAACGGTTTTATTTAGGTCACACCGTTTGTTTTGTTCGTGCGTCAAATTTAGTAAGTGAAAATTCACCCTCTTCCCGTCAACCGATTGATCTGAAATTTGGTATACGCCTTTGATTCTGGTGACAATACAATTATGTATATTCAATAATATTGTGCATCCAAGATGGCCGCCGCTACAATATGGCGGACAACTTACTTTTTTTTAATTCCATCAATATGGATATCAAATGAAAGGGCTTGTTAAGTAGAATACAGTGCAGTATACAAAATCAAAATCCAAGATGGCCGCCGCTACAATAACG